>VXAX01000469.1:184174-211533 GCA_013399835.1 Leptocoma aspasia | reverse complement strand
ACCCTGGGGCGGTGGCGGCAGGAGCAGCAGGAGCAGCGGCGGCGGCAGCAGCAGCACCCCCCATTCCCAATAAAGAGCTGTCACTTAATAAAGGCATTTTTAAAGGAGCAGAAGATCTCCTTGCCCAAATTTTATTCATAACAGTTTGTTTCAGGCCCCTTCATTTTCTGATCTTATTCCATCAGCTTGCATCTCAAAGTCAGTATGTACTGCAGGATTTTAATATATTGTGGTCCCTGAAAGGTGTCTGTTGATCTTAATCCAAATTAAGTTGGAAGTAAGGAAGTGGAAATATTAGATATCACCTCAGAGTAGCTTTCCTGTACCTAAAGGGGTTCTGGAGAGAGATGTTTTTATAAGGACACGGACTGTCCAGTGACTGGACAAGGGGGAATTTGCCTTAAAACGAAGGTGAGTAGATTTGGATTAGGTATTAGGAAGAAATTGTTCCCTGGCAGGGTGGGCAGGCCCTGGCACAGGGTGCCCAGAGCAGCTGTGGCTGCCCCTGGATCCCTGGCAGTGCCCAAGGCCAGGCTGGACACTGGGGCTGGGAGCAGCCTGGGACAGTGCAAGTGTCCCTGACATGGCAGGGGTGCAACGAGATAATCTTGATAATCAAACCATTCCGTGAGCCTTTAACCGTATTTTTCTGAGATTATTGCCTAGAACAGATGCGTCATGCAAATGTACTAATAAAAAATTAAAAGTGCATCTAATTCAGGTCTTCCTTTTACTTTCAGTGATGCAGTTTTAAATTCATGAAGTGTAGCATTTTCTAGTCAAATATTATGCAGACAGCCAACCCTATTAATGCAGAGGATGAATTACAGTTTTGTGGAATGCTATGTAATATTTGAGGATAAGGCTTGCTCAATCCCTCTTGCTGAAGCTGTTCCTATTCTTCCATCCTTTTTCAGCCATATTTTGAGAGGGAGGGAAAATGAATGAGATAAGTGCAGCAAACAATTACCATCAGGAGAGAGGTTATGCCTTATCCTCGCAGCCTGAAGGAAGACAATGAATGCTGAACACTTAAGTCTTTTTGCAGCTCAAGTCTCTCTCTAATTGAGGCAGTATTTTGTTCTTTATAAGATATGTGAAATGCGTGTCATAAAATTATGCTTATTATTTGAAAAAGAAAAGAAAGAAAGAGCCTGTGCATGATGAAAAGCACTTAAAAGCTAGAGTCTCCTTGAGGTTTGTTTCTGTAGGTGAAGTCCTACATCATTAATAATAGAAACTGGGGGGGTTGGGGAATAAATTCAGATTGTTATTTTCTGCTTCTAATCATAATTCTTAATCACATGCATTTTCAGAAGTGTCTGATTCTGGATATTTCATTGAAAAATATTGAAGATTCCTTTGAAGAAAGTGTATGTTCAACATGAACACATCCCCCCTTGTTTCAGATATGTTTTTAATATAACCAAGTGCAACTCTGTTTCAGTAAATTCAAGCTCTATCTAAATAATAATGGAATGTATATTTTATTTGTGACTACTTACCATCTTTACACAATTTATTGTTCTGAAGTCACAAGGAACAAACCTACTCAGAGGAGAAGCTCAACCCAGAAGCTGTCAGCATGTGTTAATCTTCATTATTTCAAATACTGTACACTTTTTTTTTTATTAAATATTGAAGAATTCCCACATGCCTGGATGGAAACATTTCCCTTCAAAGTGTAGAAAATGTCTAGCACCATTTGCTTAACGTTTTCATGCACACACACAGTTGCACTTGCACAAATATAGAAATGGATTCAAGGGGAGGCAGGTCCAGAAACCCAGCTGTTATAAAATGGACAGTTTGTGAAGGCCATGGGACACCCAGAAAAATAGGGAGCTATGAAAGAAGCTAAACTGTAGGTTGATCATTAGGACAATGTTCTCAGCTCCCAGACAGGTTGGACCACGTGGGCACGACAGGTTCCAGGTGCAGAGCTCAGTGCCTGTAACCAAAATTGAAGGATTTATCAGCTGTTGGGTTGGGTTTGGGCAGAACATGGATGTCATCACAAGAGGAAGGCAGAAACTCGACCCACACAGGGCACAGAGCTCCTTTGTCCTGCCAGGGCCTCCACTTGGCAAGGAAAATGCCACGGATATGCCATGCATGGCCAGGCCCGTTCGGTGATTGATTCACGCGGCAGGGGTAACCACTGACAAAAGGCAATTTATCTGCTTCACTTCAGAGGATTTCACTCAAAGGTGAATCCAGCTGCATCCCAGGTGACTGCCACTCCATCCCTGCGAGAGCATGGCACAAAAAGTGAGTTCCATTTCCCCCAGGTGCATGGGACTGCCAGGCTCTCTGAAGCACAAGTCAGGACGCCGTGATGCTGAGCCTGGGCTGGCAGCAATTAGAGTGACCCAGGTTTTCTGCTGCAGCTCAAGAAACACAGCTTTACCTCCCCTGACCTTCTCCACAGCTGCCAGACTGTGTGAGCACCACGGGATTAAAGGCATAAATTAACTCAGTGACTCCTTCAGAGCAGCGTCGGTTCAGGAAGCACAACAATGGGCGACTGCTTCCTGGAAACATCAGGTCATCAAATAAATGTGTAGGAGACCTTTGATTCAGTGGGTTTTATAACATGGTTTAGCTAATATAATAGAGAGTTTAGCCAGGCCATTTCTAACACATGCAATCCAGTATGAAAGTGAGTGTTTAAAAAAAAAAAAAAGCTTAACACACAATCAAGTTTCAAGGAAAGGAAGTGAATAAGTTGTGAAGTCAAAAGGCCAATCAAAACAGATAGCAATACTCAGCTGCTTGCAAGATCTGTACATTCTAAATTTTGGAAACAGTTTGGACTGATAAATACGTGCCACCTCTGATGCACAACCATAAAATCCTTTTATAAAAAAGTATTAAGCAGGCAAAGGTTTAATTGATGGCTCTGGCCAACACACCTGCTTTAGACAATGTATTCCCACCTTAAGTAATGGAAGTTTTTGAAATATATAGCTTAAATGCACTTTAAACACATAATATTGCTCAAATATAGCCACCCATGAACAGTGAGACCATAAATCTTGCTCCAACAAGAACAAGCTTTATGGTTTTTGTTTAAAAAAACTGAGCAGCTCAAGGTTAGCCCTGCAAAACAGCAAACTGAATTTGTTCTCCACTAGACCTTCCTTCAAAAATACCCACAACAACATCTAAATTTGCCACCCCTGCCCCCCTGCACACCTTGGGTTAGCACACAGCGCTCGGAAGGATGAGTTTGGGAGAAAATTGTCAGGCTGCTGACAGCACTGTCACTCTGGAGCTGGTGGCAAAGCCCCACCAGAGTACAGCAGAATTTCTCCAGCATGGGTGAAAACCAGTGACCTTGGTGCATAATGCAGGGTCCTGACACAGCTCTGCTGCCCACGAGGCTGGAGGTGAGCAGCTCTGGAAATATCAGCTGCAGGAACCTCTGCAGGCTCAGAAGAGGTGTGGTGCTGTGACTGAGCTCTAGGAGGCTGGGGCTGCTGTGTCCCTGTCACAAAGTGACATCAGGAAATGGAGCTCCTTTCCAGAGTTTTCAAAGTATTGATTTTGATGGTTCAACTTTTTTTTTTTTTTTTAATTTCTTTTTGACCAGTTGTACATCAGGGTCACCTGGGCTGGCTTCAATTGCACTGCTTTGATGTTATGCTGACATGAGAAATGTTCTGATATTTCCCTTTCCTTGACAAGAACATCCAGATGGAAAATGGCCACGTGGATGGTATTGGGAAGAAAAAAGGAAGGCTTCTGTTTGTTGTCTTTTTTGTTTTAGTGAGATTGAATCTCTGATTTGGAAAAATTGATTAGTTTTGCTTGATCTTTCCCACACAACGCTGAGGATTATTGCTAAATATGTTTATCTTGAAATCTTTGTGGTATTAGAGTTCACTCTGCTTTATACTCCCCAGTCCCTAAAGACAAGGAGCTCAGAGGGCACATGATGCATTTCTAACTCTTTGAGAAAGAAATAATGTAACACAGCTTGAACAAGACTACTAGAAGAGATGCAGTTTAAGAGACCCTTCCAATTGTCACTATGATCTCTTTTTACATGAATATATTATGCTTTTAAAACCTTTTTGGGAAATAAGCATGCAATTCAGAACTATAGGCAAGTAAAGGCAGAGAAAAATAAAGGGGATGAGGGAAATGCTGGAATTCCAATAAAGTGGGATTTTGAACAGTGGTAATTATATGGATATGACAGCAATTATATGGGTTCATTAGACATAGGGTTTTACCACTAAGTTGTTGTAGAGATCAGGAAGTCTAAGAGAAGTGAAAAAAACAACTCTCTAGTTCATTTATTTCCTTAGTTTACATATCATTTACATACTTTTGTTCTCTTTCAAATGCTTTTATTTTCCCATATCAAAGGCAGGATTTTTCACTAATTTTTTTTTTTTTTTTTTATATTCCTGCACTCTGGACAAGACACAAAAATGCCAGTGTGTATTTAACCAGAGCGATAAGAGAAAGGGTCCTGCATGCACAAAGCAATTGTAATTACAAACTGAATTTACTTCTACTCAGTGTCTTTCAAGGCTGGGAAGGATGAGCATGATGGTTTCTGATTTCTGCTGGGGCTCACCACAGCAAGTGGCATGACTTTTTCTCAGGTGCAGAGGAGGACAGGAGGAGGTGAAAGACCTGGTGGGTGTTTGCCCACAGCTCTACTTCCCAGGTGAAACCTTGTGCCTGTGCCTTGCTATCAAACTCCTGCAGTGCTTGACTGTGCCAGTGACAATGCTGTAAAATTTGTGTGCTTCTCTCTAAAGCCCTTTCTATCTCATGGTGATGATGAACTGAAAACCTGGACATTTCAGCAGCATTCCTCTCCTACAAGCAGTCCCTGCTGGTGATGACAGTGATCCATCCCCTTTGCACCTCGCCCAGCTGCTTAAAATTAAAACTATTTTCCACTGCAGACTTTGCTAGTAGTTTCAGTACCAGAATCTGGTGCACGGCTCCTCTGTCACCCTGTTGTAGCACAAAAATAAAAAGGCTGCCCATGATTATTTTCTTCAACTTGAATATCTGGGTGCAACAAATCCAAGGAATGGGGCTGACAGCTCCTCAGAGGATGAGAAATAACCCTATTTCATTAAAATTCCTCTTGGGTGTGCAGATACCTCTCTAATTCCTGGCAATTCCTGGCAGAATAAAAAACTGAGATTAACAAAACTGGCTCTGTAAGAAGTCTGAGGTGGAAAGAGAAGTGGACATTGAATCATAAAGGTAATGATGTCACAAGCATCATTTTGCAGAACAAGTGCAAAGGGGAGAGAGTTTCCATTTCAGTCACACAACGTGAGAAATTATTCACTCCGTTTTTCTCTTTTTTTGTAATTTCTTCTTTAATTAGAAGGACTGTACCTATATACCCTAAATCATCTATCTGTCCATCTGTCTGAATATCCATCCAGCTCCAAAATCTCCTCCCTTTGTTATTACTCACAGATGTCCCTAAGGGTACCATTGGAGCAGATAATTTCTGAGTAAATCAATATATTTTAGGGGTGAGCTTTCATGCAAGTGACACTAATTATCACGAAATAACAAAACTGTATCATTAAACCACCTGACCATACACACTGTGCTGTTTTATGTTCCATCATCCTCTGAGTGCTTCTGCTGGTTCCAGTAGGTGGGTTGTTTTTCTTTTCATCACTTTTCCCAACAGATAAAATTAAACTGTCTCAGCCTGAGAAAAAATTATGAAATCTGCAGCAATGAATAATCAGCCCTTTCAGACAGAAGCAGCCGTGGGGACATTTTAAAGCTTTCAAAGAATTGTCACTTGCCAACTGTGGTGACTTCTTGTTTTACTCACGAAGGAACCAGCAGAGTGTACCTGCTCTGTTTTCACATACAATCCCACGAGACGGGTTTTGTTGGAAGCAGATGATTATTTTTAGCTTTATTGTCAGAGCCAAAGACAAGATTTCAATATTACAAAGGAGAGGGTAGTCTTCAGTGGTAGCACTGTGCTAATTGCTGTCAAAATCTGGTTCTTGACAGACAGAAGTAGCTTGAAGAAGAAAAACAAGTGTGGAGCCAGGTTTATTGATAAATTGCTGATAAGCCCAAAGGTTTACCTTGTTTGGACAGCACCCTCCAGACACTGGGAGGGCTCTCAATGCTCTTTATCACAAAAAAAAACCCAAAAACTGCTGTATAAAGATAGAAAAAAAAATTGTCTAGAAGTTTGTAAAGGAGCACAGCTCATGCTGTTGAGTGTTTGACAGTGGGTGTCAATCCTTTTGATTTCCCAACAGCAACCTTCCAACATCCTAGCACACTACTGTTTATCATGGCACTTTTTAATGATGTTCTGGTAATTTCCTCTTCATGCTTTTCCCAGTTGAACTGAGTTATACATTCCAGGGCAAATTTTATGAGCCATTATATGAAATGCTTCACTAAAATCTTTACATACAATCATATTATACACTTCCTTGCGTTATTGTATTCTGTACTTGCTAATGCACATATTTTTTGTTTTGTTTTTTTTTTTCCAAGCCAATTGTTCATCTGTGACTAATCATCCACTTCCAGACAGAGATTAAAAAAAACCCACTGTCTCAATAAATTTCAAAAATAGCTAAAAAGAACAAAATAAGTCAAGTGAAAGTAGATAATTTCCTTTCCTTAAAGACTGAATACATGAAGTAATTCTCATTTAACATCACGTAGCTATCTTGCAGTGCAGCTACTTAGCTGTACGCTCCACCCCAGGCTCACCCAAACTGCAACAGTTTACATAATAATGTGGAGGAACATAGATTTAGATGGGATCTTGGCAATTAGGAATTGTTCCCTGGCAGGGTGGGCAGGCCCTGGCACAGGGTGCCCAGAGCAGCTGTGGCTGCCCCTGGATCCCTGGCAGTGCCCAAGGCCAGGCTGGACACTGGGGCTGGGAGCAGCCTGGGACAGTGCAAGTGTCCCTGACATGGCAGAGGTGGAATGAGATGATTTTTAAGGTCCCTTCCAGCCCAAACCATTCTTTGGTATAAGCACCTCAGCACACTGCTTCTCTGCTTCAGGTTTTCACTGGGTCTAGCACTAATAATGAGCGTTAGATTTCAAAATAAATCAGAGATATTATTCTGCCAGAGATAATCCATAAAATTATTACTGACTTCCTGCAGGCGGGGTAGGGTTGTGTAGAACCTTTCAAAGAAAATAACACCTGGCATTTTCAGGGCTTGATGTCTCCAGCCTGGGCTGGCCAGGGCACAGGGGCACAGGGGAGTGCTCAGTAGGGAACAGATGTGCAAAAAGAGAGGAATGAACTGAAGGTCAGAAGAGATACACCTTGTTTCTTAAGCCTATAAGTCTTTGGGATTTTTTTTTTCTCATTATCCAGGTGCTTGTTTTTATCCGTATCTCTGAACAGAAACAAAGGAGAAATTCTTATAATTCTTATAGATATTTTGCTGGTTTGTTTTCCCTAAGCATTTCCAGAGAGTGTTTTACTGGATGTACTGAACACCCACACAACAGAGAGTGGCCAATGTTTTCTAGATTGCCACGTGCAGCTCTGAGCTCCTGGGCTCCCTGGAGGTAACTCATCACTAACATCTCACTCCAATGTGCCCGAAATTCCTGTGAATTTATCACCAAGGTGATACTGCTGTTCTGAAAACATCCCCAAAGACGCTGCATAAATGCATTTTTTAAAATTCCGACGGGGAATAAATGTATGTGACACACAGCTCAGGTGACTGGAAGTTTAAAAGCTATTACTTTCCATCATTAATAATCCCCAGGGCTAGAGCATTCAGCTGTGAAGACAGTTTTGTACTAGCACTGACACAAGGTCATCATAAAGAGATTATTTTCTGCGGTGCTTAGCTGGAGTTTCTTTCCCCAAATTACTTCCATGGCTACAGGTAACTGTGTTTTTATCACCAGGAAAACAAATACAAAACAAGCAAAATGATCCAGGCCCTAGCTCCTGTGTCTTCTCAGAGCACTGGATGCCAAGAGTTTAAATTTCTCCAGAAGTATAGATTTCTAAATTTGCATTCTTAAAAAGCCACTTACAAATATTCAGTATAGTGTGTTTGTTAGTGTGGGTGAAATACTTCAGCAGATACAAAGAAATTGGCTATTATGTACCAATTTATTAGTTCATTTCACATTAGTCTGTGATTTATACTACATAGCTTCAAAGGGATGACAGAATAGAAAGAATAAAATGATGAGCTTCAAAATGTATTATGAAATGGACCAAAATAATAGTAGCTAAAAGATGATTTAAAAAATATCTCCCAATGCCTGTGCAAAGAAAATTGAAAGAGAAAAAGAAGGATAATTGTAGTATCTCATTTTAACATGATTTCCCTTGTTTGCATTCTCCACCAAAACCAATAAAATCACTATTTATTCTCATGACACCTAACAGTAAAAGGACTGGAAAGGTGATATTATTATTGGTCATTGCTCAGATACCTGCAGTGTCTTGACAATTTGGAGCATTGCAGAATTTCAGCTTTTCCTTTTCTTTTCCTTTAGTAACACAGAAGTCGAGAAAAGCAACGTTTTTGTTATCCTGGTGAATTCTGAGGGTGCACAGCTGAAAACCATAATGGAAACACTGTTAATAGCAGCAGCCTGGAACCTCCCATGTGCAGAGATCATTGATGTGTTCACCCAGCCTGTGAGGCACCAGCAGAAATAATAAATGTTAATAAACCAGAGTTTTACACAACTTCATGGGGACACCAGCAGGGCAGGGAGCACCTGCACAGTCCAGCGTGGAAACCTTGAAAACTCACAAACTCGGGTCATTCAAGCTGCTGTGCTGGCACAGAATCCTCATTTCCTGGAGAATAATTGTTGGTCAGACAGCTGCTGAGGGTCCTGTGGGACAGGACCTGCATGGGGGACAGGGGAAGGGGTAACCTGCGGCAGCGGCGCCATGCCCGTGAGGAAGAACATCCCAAGAGGAGCACAAAGGAGACAGGGAAACCTCCAGAGGGGGAAAAACAGACATTTCTTCTCCCAGTTGTTCTGTGTGAGATCCTTCTTGGCCTTGACCAGCCCCCTGAGACTTCCTATTCTTGACATGCCAGGATTTTGCACAAGAATAACGCGACGATCCGCTTGCGCGCACAAGCGCGATTAACAATTCCTTTCTTTTCTTTTCTTTTCTTTTGGAATATTCTTCCCAGATATTTTGTCCTTTGCAAATTTGTCTGCCACAGAAAAGTTTCCCGGGACACACAATCCGTGACAACCCGAGTTTATCCCAGGTTTTGCCACTTTTGTGTACAACATTTTGCCTCCTACACAGCCAGTGTTTGATCCTGCTAACATAAACTGCTAACACCAACTGTGGCATTAAAAAAAAAACCAAAAAACAAAAAACTTTTAACAGAGGCCCCTAGTGAAATCTTAAACTATAAAACATGCGTGTGTGCACACGTATGAAAAAAGTAAATGTATTATGGAATGTTTCAATTTGAAAATTTCACTTAGCAATAAACATTTGTCTTGCTGCATTTGGGTTCTGATAAAACGCTAGGGGAAAAAAGCCTAATCTGATTAAACACTATTGGGAAAAAAAAACCGTAAAATTCTCTGGTAACAAGGAATCTTAAATATTAATAGATATTTTCTGTTGCTACTTTCTCCTGCCTCGACCTTCTGCATTATCTGTTTCTCTTTGGCTGGAAATACAAAGTTTTCATGCTGAAGTGATACAGGGTATAATTTTAAATGCCTAAGCCGAAACCACTGGATATGGATTTCAGTCTATTTTCTACAGAAACACAGTAAGAAACACAAGGTGGAATTGTTTATAAGCACTTGGAATAGCTGATGCTGTATCCACAACATCCATCCTCTGGAAGCAAATTTCAGGGCTGACAAATGCCTCAGTTTTTTGGTGGTCAATGGCAAGGGAATGAATTCCACTCAACTCATGTGCACAGAATAGCCTTCATTTTCAGATGCTTATTGGAGCACTCAAAATCCTTAGGGAGAAAACCTGCTCCTTTTAAAATATATTTAATATTTTTCCTCAAGGAAGAATACGGAGGAAAAGATCCCTCTTGAGGGGTCATTGAATAAAAACATACATGCTTTATGTTATACAAATTACAATAATCAAAATTTGCAGGAGCAATTTTAAGCTGTTAACAAAGATTATTATTAGGACCTGAAAATAAAGCAGGGAGCATGACACTAAAAAGTTGCTTGAAGGCATAAGTGTTTTCCATTTTGCAGCCAATCATGGCAAAAATGAATTTTAATTACTTTAAAAAAAAATAAATAAAGGAAAAACAGAAAGAACAGCAAGGGGGTTGGATGAGAAGTTCTTTAAGGCCCCTTCCAACCCAAACCACTCTGTGATTCCATGATTCTACAAGAAACAAAGCTGCTAGGCTTTTTTTGCTAGCTAATTCCATTCCTCTACAGAAATAAAGGAGACAAAATTGCATTATGGGGCATTTTTTTTCCTAGTTTAGGAACCACAAGTGTGGTTTCTGCAGTTGCCTCAGCAGATCTGGGTGTTCAGAACCTTCCCAGGATGTGCACCTTACACAGAGCTGCATCCCAGAGAAGTTGTGCAGAAAACTCTCCAAGTCCAGCTTGGGGAGGTAAAGTTTGAATTTAATATACTTGTGCCCCTCTAGGCATAGAAGTATCAGCTATGGCTTCCTGAGGCAGTAATGAAATTAATGCATAATGCAAATTAATTTTTATTAATGAGTAGTACATTAAGCAGGCATTAATATTACATTAATTTTAGGTTTCAAAAATCAGATATTATGAAACTTAAAAATACGACCTATACTTTATTTCCTTATGGAGGTCTGTGTGACTTTAGACAAAAAAACCCACACATTTGCTGAAAAGGCATGATTATGCTCTGAGGAGATCTTGGAGTTGACCATTCCAAGAGGAAAAAAGCCAGGGAAGACTGACACCTCATAGAATTATGGGTAGAAACTGAAAGAATAGCAGTGTAGATAAAGAGAACCGGCTTTTTTTTTTTTTTCCCTAGCAAGTAGATTGTGCAAAATCTGGTTTCCTCTGTGAAAAATCAAAATATCCTTCAACCCCACTATGGAATTTGCTGTATATTAAGGGGCAACAAAAAAAAAAAAAATGTAAAAAAAAAAAAGTTCAGTATTAAGGTACTTTAAAGGACTAATGGCAGAGCCCAGCAGTCACTTGTAGAACAAAATTGTTGATTTATCCCCCCTGGAAGAATGAAATGTGGCTCAACAGAGTTGTGTATTGGCTCGTTGTTGGAGCAGGGCATCCAGCTGCCTGATCAATAAAGGCCATCAAAAGAGACACCAGGGAAACCTGAAAGTCCAAAATGCACCCAGCATCCTCAGCAATGGTTCTGAAAGGAACAAAACAAATAAATATATAAATTTTAAAAAAAGGGTAGCAAGGAAAAAAAAAAAAAAGAAAGAAAATAAAAGATAAGAAGCCGCCAGCATCGAAACAAGCAGGAGCCACTGTGAAGCAGCAAATAATATCCTGATGAATTTGGGATCACCTGGTGTTTTACACAATGTGCATTATGTCTCATCCAAAGGCAGGAAGCTGTCTGCAGCAGCAAAATGACCCTGCAGCACACCTGTGGATTGTGTCACCTGCAGAGCACAGCCACAGCCATTATCCTCCGAGCCCAGAGGGGCAAGCAGTGCCCAGTCTGAGGAAAAAGCAAGCACAAAAAGTTGTACATTGAAGGTAAAAAAAAAAAAATAATAATTCTTGAGCTCTGTGTGTTGAGACCAGCCTCGCTGCAAGGAAAAGATATGGTTGGGGAAAAAAAAAAAATGAATAGTCTGGAAAAGGTTCAGATAATTACGGCGTGAAATGCGAGGTTTGGAAAGCTCAGTTTGAATGGGTTTGCTGTGAAATGAAGTTTAAATGAAGGCTTAGAAGAAGTCTGGTCATGGTTTGTATATAAAACAAGTGAAAAGAGCTGCTTTGAAAGTGAAGTACCTAGAAACCTAGAAAAATTGTTATAGTGGTGGAATATATATTCACTAGTATATATTGGTAAAAGGGGACAATACACAGATATAAAAAGGAGAAAGGGACAGTGATGAATTTACAGTGTTTAACTGTTAGAAAATATAGAAATATTACCACTCTTTTACAAACATGTATATTCAGGACATTTCTGAGGACTTCTGGAGTGTAAATAACAAAAGTGTGTCATTAAGAATGCCCAACATGCTCTTAGCTCTGCAAAGAAACACATGAGCCATTAAGGATGGCCATTGGGCAAGGCAATAACTCAATATAACCTGGAATAAGGGTTCCAAATGTGGGGTTTGCAATGCCATTTTTGAAAAACAAACCAGCATTTTAAACCCTTGGAGAGCTGCAGCTGAAAGTTCTTTGCAGCCATGAGTGAAAGATTTTGTAGCCATGAATGGGTTAGAAGCTCCTCTGACTTTTTTGAGATTTAACCTTTGAAATGTACATCATTTTAAAACCAGGCCATGAGACTTCTGCTTGCTCATAAATTGTTCCAAAGTCCTCTACTTGAGCTCTGTTTGGCAGTTGCAAAAAATACGAAATATATTTGACTGAGACAAAATTTGCCCTGTGTGACTTCGGTGGTAAAGCTGATGAGATCCTTACAGGAAGGTTTTAGTGCAGCCAACCAAAAGAAACACACTTGGCTTGAAAATAACTCCTTTTTATGAGCTATTGTGTGACATGGCCAGGTTGTCTCCCCATCATGTGCAGCAGAATTTGGAGCTCACAGGACCAGGGCTACACGTCAGATTTTGGCTGCAGCATCTCACAGTTCAACTCATCCACCTGATTTTCAAATGCAATTTTATGTTTCTTTATTACAGCAGGTAAGTATAATTCTTTAAAAAATATATATATATACACGCACAAATAGGCTTGAAAAATAAAAATATATGATCTGTATGAGTCCTGACATCACTCAGCATCCACTGAAGTCAATAATTGCACTTTCAGTGGGAGCAATCTGAGGCCAGTACTCTGTGCTTTCAAAAGCTTTCTTCTTGGCTATATGTATTTTCCCTTTTATTTTTTGTTTGTTTGTTTTTAAATCACAAGATATTTAGCCATATCTTGTGCAGGCTTTTTTTTTTTTTTTTCCCTCTACAAAAGTCAATACAGTAAAGGGATAGAGAAAATTGCACTGTGTTCTAAAATATATTAGATAGTGGTTACCTTAGCAGGACAGCTGGGATTTTTAAGCTTAGCTGAAAAAAAAATGAAAAGGCAAGAGAGCAGAGGACCTTTTTCTTGCAACTATCAATTTTATGGAATAAATAACCTCTACAAAAAATAATTTAAGCTACTAGAAAACAACCTTAATATATAACATCCTATAATCAAGCATTCATTTAAATGAGATGTTTTGATATATTTTATGTAAATAACATATATTGGGGTATTTCTCTATATTTGCAATTAAACCTCATGCTCACAACAGCCAGAGGAGTAACCATAACAAAATTACAGGGAATATATTGAATGGCATGAAGGCAATAATGTGTTCCTTTATTACAGGGGAATTTGCTTTTTACCATCCCTACCTCCCCCCGGCCCAAAAAAAAAAACCAAACCAGAACCAAAAACACAAACCCCCCCAGAATACATAAACAAAACAACTAATTAATTAATTACTTTAGCTAGCAATTTTACAAATGTATACAGAGGGTGACAGATTGTGTGGATTCCACTCCCCACTCCAGCATGCCCAGTACATTTAAAAGCAGAAGACTCACGTGAGCATTTAAGAAGCTAAAAAGTAAAAATGAATAAATCAACACTATTATGAAGTACAAAGACATATAGAGAAACAATTTCCACTACTGGGATATCTCACTATAAATTCTTCTCCTGGGAACTAAGGCAATATCTTCAGCAAACAAATATTGAAATAATAGTGAGGGGTTTCTCTTAGTGATTGAGAAAAAAATACACAGAAAAAAAAAATTGTTGAAGACATATAAAACCTCACCAAGGATTTCTTGGAGATGTGATTTTTCCTTGGAGTTTCTTTAAGGATGAGCCATAAAACACAAAATCAGTGAAGATTTGCTCCATCACAGAGTACATGTGAGACCTCATCTGAGGACAGGTACATTTCAATGTTTGCATTTTCCTAGGCATATTTGCTTACAGGAAAAGAGCATGGCCCAGGACACCTGAGGCTGGCCTCAATCTGATTACCCTGATTGCAGAGAGTCAAAAGTGCTGCTGGAAAGCACAAAACAAGCTGAAAATGATGTTAGAACCCAATTCTGGCTGCCTGGGGGGTGACTTCAGGATCACACTGATGAAAGTGTTTTCAGAAATTGGTAGTGGTTACCTTTAGAAATGGTTACTTTAAAAAGTGCTCACTTTAAAAATTAGTGTTTTGGTTGTCTTTCTAGCAATAGCTTTTCAATTTTGAAATGGAAAGAAAAGGAAAAAAAACCAACAAAAATTATCTCATTGTTTCCAAAATGCTGCCTGTGTTTAGTTATCCTCCCTGCTTGTCCTAGGCACCATGAATGATATAATTCAAGGCATTTTAAGCTATCTATGAACTTTAAACATCTGAAATACTGAGTTTAGATGAGAAACAAACTAATTTCCTAATGGTTGCAGCCCACAGATTATTAAAAACACAGTTGGTTCTGCTGTTTATTGCCAAAACTTTCCTTTATTTAGGAGACTTTTCTGTGCTGTGTTCTGAGGCATTCCCTATCTCCAGGAAGGTGCCTAGTCCCACTGTGGGAATTCAAGGACACTCTGACACCAATTTATCACCCCTTCTCTCTGGCAGAGCACGTTCCAGTTCTGAGCTGCTCAATGTCAAATAATTTATATTTTTCACACCAGTGCAGGTTTCCCTGTCCCTTCCCCCTCTCTCCTGCTGGTTTCCAGCAGCATTTTCCCAACCACTCACCTGACACAGGTACCTTCTCATCAGGTAAACACACCCCTGCAGCTTTGCCCTTCATAGTTAAGAAAATTTTGTGATTAAAGGAAAAATGTCCTTTGGTGGGTGTGGCGTCTCCCCACAGGCTGAATTGGAAACACTCATGGAAATGTGATTTCAAGGTACAGCACCTCTCACCTGGAGGATTCCAGCAGACAGAAGACATTTTAAGAAGCATTATTATTGAGGTATTTCACAGCAGGAGCACCTTGCCCAAAGATGCACCTTCTCCAGAGCTCTCTTACCTGCCAAAGCCCTCAGCTGCCTGAAAATCTCCAGCTTCTCATCCGAAACGTGCCAACATTTTATTATATATGTGTTACTTACACACACTTCTGCACCACCTCACTGTCATAGCTCTGTGTGAAGTGGTCTGAATTCAGCCTAAAAATAGATTTGTAAAATTAGTTAATAACAAAAAGTAGCTACAAAATAACATCCTGTTGTACGTGGTGCAGTAACCTCGTAGCAGTGAGGAAAAAAAAAATCTATTTTCCAACAGAAACTGAGATTATATCCAAATACTTTTTGTGTCTAAGTCTCAGTGCATTCCCTGTGATCTAGATCATGAGCTCTGGAGCATTTTTAATTTCAGGCAACCACAATTCCACCTCAGACTGATGTAACTTGATGATGTGTCTTGGAGTGGCATCCATTGCACACCCACACCAATTTCAAGTGGTTAACACACGTTTTCTCCTATTGTTTCACCTATTCCTCTTCTCTCTTTGTACTCTTTCCCCCCCCCCACCACTTGCAATTTTTTTTTTGCCCGAAAATGGAAAGCATGAAAGGCAGAGGGGGTAGAAGGTGGGAATATTTCTTATAAATCACCCATTAAGTCAGGGGAAAAGAAGCAATGTCTTTTTTCCCACCAAAAAAAAAAAAAAAATACAGTTATTTGATTACTGACTGAAATCTCATAACTTTTGTGCTGTGAGGCATGAAACTCATCCTGTCAGAGGAACAGCACCTTTAGTGCAGAGTTACTAAATATTTATTTCAGTGGCAATGTTCTGTAAAGCTTCGACAGCTCAGATTGAGTCCTGCTCCCAGGCCCTTTCCCTCTTTATTGATCACATTAACACTTTTAACACTCTGCCTTCATAAATGGTCACCAGAGAGCATTCACTCACCACTTTTGCATGGAGCAGCATTGTGTTTGCAGGTGTATAAATCAGATTAATGCCTTTATCCACCTGGGGTCACGGAGTGCTCAGCTCACACGCTTGGTACCAGCCAGACCCTTCAATGAACTCCCAGGGGTTTTTTCTGGCTTTCCTACAGAGGTTTTAAAAGCTTCCCAATACCTGCTGGATCCCCTGTTCCAGCCCCATCGAGAAATTAAAAGCAAGGATGCAGATTCTGCCTCTTGGAGGGGGGAAAAGGGTTGCAGCTCCTTGCCAGGAAGTTAAGTCCTTTCTGAAAGACAAAATAATTTTGTCAGAGGCAGGCGGAATTTTTTCAACACCAGCAAGTTTTCAACCCAACCAAGTTGTTTCACAAGCACGTGAGTAAGGAAGAAAGAGTTTCAGGGAGGTGGGAAACCTCCTGAATCTGCCTTAGGGTGTGACTTTCTTGATTTAGCACGAATTATGAGGGAAAACTCCTCATAAACCTCAGCCAAGCCTCGAGCCTTGGCTTTCCCACGTGTGACCTTTGCCCTGACCACGGGCATGTAACTGCTCAGAGCAATTTTGAGCAAATGCCACCAAAAGTGTAGTTGTCCATCAAAAGCAGGCTTTTGAGACAAGTCAGACTGGCCTTTTTTTGTTCTTTTTGTTTTTTCTTTTGTGTTTTTTTTTGTCTTTTCTTTTCTTTCTTTTTGTTTTTGTTTGGGTTTTTTAATTTTTATTTTTTTGGTTTTTGTTTTCTTGTTTGTTTTTTTTTTTGGGGGGGGGGTTGTTTGTTTTTGGTTTTGGTTTGTTTTTTTTTTTTAACAAAGTGTCCTAGGTTGTCCTAAACCAGGACACAAAGGTTTTGGCAAGAGATTGCACTGTGTACATCCCTGTGGCTGCCCTGGGTCACCTGGGGGCCCACAGGATGGCACTGAAGATGCTAAACTGAATATTGGAAGGCACAATATAGACTCACCACAGCATTACAGCTTCTTTTTATAAAGAGGAAAATTCCCAGAGAGGAGGATTTTCTTGAGTAATAATGCTTTTCTCTCACTTTTGGTGTTAATATATATTGAATGTAATAACTTTTTGGTACCCTGCGTGAAAAAAAATGTCATTGAATGTGATAGTCCACTTTTTATCCATGTTCCCTGGCAAACAATATTTAAACCAATACAAGAAGGACTTAAGGTGGTGAGAGAAATACACATACAAAATTTGTTACAAAACAAAACTTTCTGGAACCTGCTCAGATAAATCAGGCCAGATGATAGGAGTGAATTCTGAACCCTCCCTGAGCAAATCCTCATGAATCAAACATTGTCCATATAATAATCTCTCACAAATGTGCTACTGCTCCCATGAAGACAAAACACTCCAGGAAATGCTGGGGATGCTGCTGTTCAATGTGGTTTTTCAAGGTTGTTCTCCTTGAAACTTACGGAGCAGGTTCTTCTTCATTTTACAGACCATCCACGCGGGTCATTTGAAATAAAATTCAAGTCACTTCTAGTCAAAAATAAGGTCAATTTATTTGGGCCTGTAGAGAAGACTACCAGGAGGATAACAGTAGTGTGTAACTATCCTTGTGGGGATAACAAAAGTGCATTTCAAGCCTAGAAAATAAGAATTAAAGAGAATATGATTAATCACTGAATACTTGCAGAAAGTAGATATAAACTAAGAACAAATATCCCAACCAAAACCTTGTTGATTTGGGCTTTCTCTATTAACCTGTCTTTTATCTCAACCCTAAATTTTTCTCACTTTTGCCTTTCCAGGTCTCTCCCCAGCAAGTGGCTTTGTGGAGCTGAGTTGCCTTCCAGGATTCAGCCACAACAAACAGAAAGGAAATGAGAAAAATTGGATACAGATCTTAAAAAGGGGATTTGAGATCAGGAAACCTACACCCTAGCAAAATGGTTCAATGTACTCATTTGCTGAAGTGACAGCAGCAAAGACATCCTGCACATTTAAACATACTCATAATATTACTCATAAGGTGTTCACCATGAAATATTCAGCTTTTCAAGCTTCTGACAACTGACTTTAGGATTATGGAACAATTTTCCCTTTCCACTCACAAATTCTAGGTATTTTTCAGTGCCAAAAACTTACCCAGGGTTTGGGTATATCTTGTTGGGCTGCTGCAAATTGCCAGCTTGGAAAAATTTTCTTGCCCCTCACAGCTGTGCACTCAGGATTATCTGTTCAGCAACATGGGATCAGGAAGAATTTCCTGACATTAGAATAAACCATTTTGATGTTGGTTTGGTTGTCTTGAAACTTCTGAGCCCATCAGACTTCATAAGTTGCTGGGTTTATACAGCATAGTGGTGTGAGGATATTTGTGGCAGAAAGGATGTTCTTTAGAAACACTGAAATTTAATTTTTTTATGTTATTAGCAATGAGTTATATCCTGGAGCAATGAAGGGCAGTGACTTGGTGCCTTTACATTAAATTCCTCTTGGGAAAATGCCATAATTGAATATAATTTTTCCATGGCACCAACATCCTCCCCCAGTCACCACCCTCACTTCTTAGGACACCACTTCCCACCAGACAAAATCCAGCTGGCGTTAACCAAGCCCCAAATAAAAAAAAAAAAAATACAGCCTGTAAAAATGTTTTATCAT
The DNA here is from genome assembly GCA_013399835.1 of Leptocoma aspasia. Lineage (NCBI taxonomy): Eukaryota > Metazoa > Chordata > Aves > Passeriformes > Nectariniidae > Leptocoma > Leptocoma aspasia. Next base: position 192,819 of record VXAX01000469.1, on the reverse strand, counting down.
TCACTTCTGTTCATCTCTGAATACCAGCAAAAATTTGAAGAAGACAGTTAGAGTTCACTTGACACCATTCTGCCATAAATCTCCACCACGTGTAGGAGAACATTCCCCTTCCACTCAACAAATTCACCTTCAAAAGGCAGCTGCATTCCCCTTTGGCACAGAGGGCTTTCAGAAAAAAATACCACAAAATGAAATTTCCACAGATGGAAATGCAAAAGTCCAGATCACGTCTGTGTGGAGAGTTGTCAGGTCATTCTCAGACACCTCACATCTTTGGTAAAGAGAATTCTTTATGCAGAAGGAACAATAATCTCTCTCCCACTAACCTGAATCCAAAGTTGATGTTGCTTATTTGAGGCCCTAATTAATTAATTTAGTGAATAGTTATGGACAAAGAGGTTAAATAAATTACAAGCAAAAAACAAACTACTGGAAAAAAAAAAACAAATAGCTGATTTATATATATATATATTTTTTTTTTTTACTTCTGGGGAGCTTTTCAACTTCTTCCACCTCTGTGTATTTTCCTTTCTTCACTACCTACAAGAAATCTCCTCTTTTTTCCCTTTTTTCCTTATTCTATTAAGCAAAAATTGCAAGTCCTTATAGTTAATAAGGCCCCATGCCATAGAATACAGACACATTCCCTTTATGGTTGGTTGGTTGAAGATTTTTTTTTTCTGCTGTGTTTTCAGGGTGGATTCCTCAAAATTTTCCATGGTTTCCCAGTCTTCAGTCCCCACCTTGTTTGTTCTCAGCTTTCCTTTCCATTGGGCTCATTGTCACGAATTTTAAAGCTCTGAGCATCAGGTGATATTTTAACATCTTTGTCATGGGGAAACAAGAGAAATGGGTTTTCTGTTGACCCTTTGACTAAAACGGATAACAGCCTTAAATACATTAAATAAAAGGGATAACAGCCTTGATTGTTACAGCTCTGTAAGAAAAGAAGAAGTTAAGCAAGAGGAATAGAACCTCCATGAAACATAAATTGACTGTTTTCATTCTATTTCCATTCATGTTTCAATTATTAGAAAACAAGTGGCAATTATAAATGCATAGAAATCTAAATTCTATCACATGGGGCAGGATTTACTTACTGTGAAAACAGCCCAATTGTTATGTGAGAATCTAATCAAGATTATATCCCTGATTACAGATCTAGCTGAGTCACACTCAAAATTGTATCATGGCCAGGAATTCAGCTGCATGTAGAATCAAGAATCAAGTATCCAGATAAGTAAATAATTATAGCTTAATCTAAGAGCTGTTATCTAAAGGAAAAGAATAAAAAGTGTAAAAAAAACCACATAAAAAACCCTAATACCAAAAAACCCCAACCCCAAATCCCTCAAAAATCACAATATAGTTAATACTGTAAACACACTTATAGATTCTAACAATTTTCTCAGCTGTTTGTTCATATTTTCACCATAGCAGGTTGTCAGCACCCCGAGTTCTTCACTTGGAGCAGCCTGGTGATGGTGGGAGTTTCTCCTTCTTTACTCCAGGACCTGCTTATGGGTTATTTTTTGTTTATTATTGTGCTTTACACTTCGGTCTTTCTTCATCACTCTGGAAGTCACGTTCCATCCAAATTCACAATATGCACAGGGACCTTCTCACACTATGTACTTGCTCTTTGTTCTCTTTTTTAGCCCAAAAAAAGCTGAACTTACCCAGTTTTAACTTATTTAACTGATTAATGATGAGCTGTCTATAGGCATAAGGTCTCCTGTGCTGCCTCTGTCTTATCACCCCACAGCTGCTCCTCTTCTTCCCATCCCACACCTTAATTTCCCAAGAGCCCTGCTACCACTCCAGGACTCCATCCCTCTACACCACGCCACCATCTCACTCAAAAATATTTCATTTTACAGAAGAATAATGTCCTGTTACACTTATCTACACAAAAACCCTGGTTGTATCACACAAAGACAAGCAAAAGTAAAATGGATTAGGTATAGCCATCTGGTCTTTAGAAAAATTACTGATGTGGTTACACCACGAAAAAACAGAGCTCCAGGCATTCCAGGAGAGGTTCAGGCAAAATTAGCCTGAGAAGCCTCAAGTCTTGAGGCCTTGAAGTTGAAATACTTCATTTTTCAGGGCTGCCAGCCCTGCACTGCCTGGAGCACTGCATCAATTCCCCTGCAAAACGAGCACACCACTGCAAGGTTTGTGAATGTGTAAATAAGGACAGCCTATCCTGTGAATTTTGGTATTTGTAGGGAAAACGTGTACTGAAAGAAGCAACATTTATGAGGGAAAAGTAGTTAATTTATTACAGTGCAAAGAAATAACTCTACATTTTGACTGGGGGAGACACAGTCACAATTAATGAATTACCCTTGCCAGAGCTCAAAAGGCATTTGGACAACACACAAACCCACAATTACTCCAAGTGTGAAAGATTAAAAACACAGTAATAAGACATTCCCTGTTGTCCTGGACAAAACTGACACAAATGACTCCAAAATGAAATTGGGTCAGAATTTGAGCTCTAAAGCCTAAATCCTGAAAACACAGCTCATCTCTAACTATCCTGAAGAAACTTAAGGCTGGCCACACTGGACATCATTAAAATGCAACAGACAATTAGCCTTAATTAGGTTGTAGAAGCTGAGCACCTTTTCCAGTCTCACCTGTCACTCAGAGCAATGTGTCCTCCCAGGTCTGATGCAGGATAAAACCTTCCCAATGGAGAGGACATTCCCAATACAACCAAGATGAATTTTAATATCAGAGTTGCCTTGAAAGGGTCAGCATAACAATGAAATAAAATAATAATTTTGAGCTTCCCGAAATTTTGCAGTCAACATTTTTATAAATTTCACCATTCATCACTTTTCACTTTGAAGCCACTATTTTCACTGAAAATTTACAAATATGTGGGGTGAATTAAAAGATTATGTAACCCAAAAAGAAAACTACTTGCATTTTTCCGTTCAAGGAAGTGTTTTAGCTGACATTTTTTGGTTGGTGTTTTTGGTACTTATTTCACAAGAAGCTGAAAAATGCCCCCTTTCTTTTCCAGTATGAAAGTTGTGTAGAGTTTTTAATCCATTCACAAAATCTGAACAACTTATCATTTGCTTTTTAAGATTTTCTCAAGTAAAAAACCATGCTGTACTTGCTGTTTCCCTTTGTTCCCCAGTGTTTTGTCTGTAATTTTAGTTGTCCCTGAAGTGATTTGGTTATAAATAAATCTGATGTGCTAGCAGAGTTAATTACTTAAAGCCTTACAAGCTCAGTTGATCCCATGTACATTCACCAACCATGCATTGAGAGCAGCATTTATATGACATTTATATGTCATATATTAATGCATATATTAATATATTAATGTATAATGTCATATATTAATGCATTATCTGCTGATAAAGAGAGAGACAACACTACCTGGGCAACCCAGTATGGAGTTTTATTTTGGAAACATGTCTCTGTATCAGCAGCTGACACTGCATCAGACAGATTTACTTCAGCAGACAGCCTCATAAATTCAAACAGAAATCAAATCACCCATCAAGATCAGAGGCTATTGACAATTCCCTCGTGGTGTGTTCACACTTAGCAGAAGCCTTGGTGAGCAAAGCAGTTCATTAAAGACAGACTGTCCTAAGTAGGAGGCTCCAAGGAGGGACAGATGATGCCAGATGGATGTGGCTCGTTACAGGAGCCTGGTCCTAGCCCTAACAAGCTCCAATCCATCCTGCCAGCCCTCAAACAAACCAGCAGAGTGGAGGCAGGAACCCCAGCCAAGTGCAGCTGGCTAATAAGGTACTGTAATTGCCTCGTTTCTTTGCATTCTCCACCCAAATCCAGCAACCACGTTGTTGACTTTGCCCTTCAGTAGCTTAAAATTCATTCTGTTTCGCATCAAAAATCTCGTGTTTAGGCTTCAGGGTGACAGAGCTGAAGGCAAAACTCATCCCCAAAGGCTGAGTGCTTTCAGCAGGCTCTGGCACCCAGGCTCAGGGCATCTCTCTACCAGCTCCAAGGGCATCTCTCTACCAGCTGCCCACAAGTCTTCCACAGCACACAGCAAACTCTCTGTGTGAAATGTGTGGCCTGCAGCACAGCAGCAGCAATGCAGGATGAGTTTTCACGTCCAAAAATCAGACTACAGCACTTGCCCAGTCTCCTCTGTTCTGAGAGTCACCCATTCCACAGAATCACAGAATGGTTTGGATTGGAAGCAACCTTCAGGATCATCTAGGTGGTGCTGGGTTTGGGCTGGGATAGAGTTAATTATTATCACAAAAGCTGTTTTGGGGCTCTTTTGGATTTGTGGTGGAAGTGGTGTTGATAGCACCGGGGTGGTTTTGGTTCTGTTGGGCAGTGCCCACACAGAGCCAGGGGCTGCTCTGCTCCTCACCCAGCCCAGCAGCTGCACAAGGAGGGGACACAGCCAGGACAGCTGATATTCCATGGCATATTCCACAGAGATATTCCATGTAGTGCCCTGCTCAGGCTGTAGAGTTGGGCAAGTTGTAGGAATGGGAGGGGGATGTTTGGAGTGATGGTGTTTGTCTTCCCAAGTTACACATGACAGAGTCTGGATTTCCTGGGTGGGTCTGAACACCTGCCTGCCCATGGGAAGTGGGGAATGGATTCCTTCTTTTGCTTGCTTGTTAACACAGCTTTTGATTTGCCTGTTAAACTCAATTAACCTCTATCTCAGCCCATGAGTTTTAACAGTTTTACCCTTCCAAATCTCTCCACCACCCCAATGAGTGAACAAACATCTGTGAGGTGCTTGGTTGCCTTCCGGGTTAAACCACGACATAGTCCCAAGGTCCCTGCCCAGGCAGGGATGTTTCTTCTCAAGCACATCTGGTGAAGGAGAAGATGGTGGTGTATTTACCTCCCCACCAGGCTCTTGAGCTGCATTATTATCTCAGAACTGCTCGTTAGACCTTGGCTTTGATGAGCAGCACCTGGGCTGAGCCCCTCTCGAGCTCATTAGAAACACCTTCTGCTCCCAGGAATGTGTGCTGTCTAATGAGCTCCTGCTTTTTAACCAACAGCCTTGAAAATTTATTTTTCTTGACTGAATCCAAGTGAAATGATGTTTTTGTTATTGAACTTTCAAAGAAAGTTACTGACCTGAATTATGGCTGGGGTGAAAAATTGTGACTAAACCACGTTCTTGCAACCCTATAAACAGCGGCCAAGAGACTTTTGGGCTCCCTTGGACAGCAGCAGGCTGGCTGTGAGTAGCATTTTCCTGGGAGTGGGGCACTTCTCAGAGCCAGTGAGCTCTCCAGTTTGTACCTGGATGTACCTGGAGCACTGGCAAACAGTGACAGTGGATCCTGAGCTGATTCCCCCACTCCTCAACCTTCGTCCACTAAGAAGATGCAAAGGCATCCTGCATGAGTCAGTCACTGAATTCAAGGGCACTTTTTCACATATATAAACCATGTATGGACTCTTTAGGCCTTTGGGGGGTGGGAGGGGGTATGAAAATGCCACAGCAAATGTATCAGGAGTGTCCTAGATCCTTAAGTGACTTAGATTTGTAAGTTAGGCCTGAAAATGAGTTGCTGTTGTGCTATAATGTATAAATCTTTTAACTTAACTTAAACTTAGCATAGTTTAATTTATCAATTAAGTAATTAAGTTTAAATGATGTTAAACCATTTGGCCTAAAGTGTTGTTCAGGTCCTGAGCTCAGTTTAACCTGGGGGTCCACTCTGAACCTTGTGACTCAATAGGGGGAATTTCCTTATTCCTTTTCCTCCTTGCCCTTTCTTACCCTTACCCTTTCTCCCTCTCCCCTACCAGCCAGCCTCCACAGAGATATTTTTTAAGGTTGATTTTGGGCTTAGATTGATTGATTTTAGGGTTTTGTTTGCTCTTTCTCTGTGTGCTTTAACCACCTAGTCAGTAGCAGAGTGACCCTTGCCAGCGAACTTTGCCGCACTTGCGCTTTTGTACTAAACCTGCTTTTGCCAACACTTTTGATTCCCTCAGGTTTTCCTTAAAACTCTCATTGGCAGCAGCCTTTCTGCTCAGCACTGCAGGAGAGGAGCAGCCTCCCAGCCCTGATGAAGATGGGCTGTGCTGAACACCACCTGATGGTCTCACTCTGAGTAGTGCCAAAATCTGAGGAAGGGCGAGGTTTCAGGTCTCACCTGGCCCCATCCTCCCTTGGTTATCTCCACCCAAATTCCCTGCTCAGCAGCCTGACCAGTTTGAATTTCCTCCTGACATGTCCCCATGAATTGCCTCAATCACTGGCATTTTCCTCTGGGCAGAATTATAGAATCCTGGAATAGTTTGTGTTGGAAGGGGCCCCAAAGTTCACCTAATTCCAACCCCTCTGCTGTGGAAGAAGCGGCCTAAAAATTACACGTGGCAACACCCAACAACTGAACAGTTTTTTGGAATATTTCTTATAAAATCTAATGTGTGATATCTACTCCTCTCAGAAACAGAGAGGTGAAGGGTAGGCACCGCTAGGAATTAAATTTTCGTTATGTTTTGGAAGCAAAGAGACACCAAACATTACTGCCTTGGCAGGACTGGAATGGTAGCAGAACACACATGCACATCCAAACTGGCTTGATCTTTTCCTCAAAGAATAATGAAATTTTTTAGTTCCAGTTGCACATCAGTTTAATTAGGAAAAGCTAAGAGAAACCCTTCTTCCTTCAAGCTTTACTCTCAACCTACAGCAATTGCTTCCCTTTACACTTCTCATAGTCTCAGCTAGAATTTGCTAAGCACACTGAAGAAAAAGCTTTCCTTCACTCTTCATCCAGTCAATCCACCAAAATTAGGCCTTGTTAGCAGAGGATAGCAGGTTCAAGCTGGTGTTGAAATGGTTAATGTGACCAGAAAAATGCATACCATACATAGAAAAAAAAAAATCTGGTTTGGCTGGCAACTGTGGAGCAAAGCAAGTAGAATTATTGCCATTTAAATTTCATATCCCACTGAAAAAAACTATTTAGTGCACAAACTGCTTCAGATAGAGGGATCATCTAGTTAAAAATAATTATGGGAAGAGCTGAGAGCAAAACTAATTCCTAGAGACAGAGTATATGTTATTGTAGCCACTGCACTGATAAACATGAATCTGATAATCTTATGATTAAAATGTGCTGAAGCAGACCCTGGTAAAATAAGTTGCAATAGATTTAAAGAAAATGTAGATGTAGAAAAATGTAAAAGAAAAAGAGGCTTTTCTCAAATAAGTGCCCCATTAGAACACAAAATGAATGCACTGGCACCAGGAGCTTGCTGGAAATCACTTTGGCTGCTGTGTCCTGATTTATATAACTGCTGTGATTCCCTATTTTTTTCTTCTACTTTCTTTATACCTTTTTTTTAATATATATTATTCCTCTGAAAGGAGAAAGAGAAACTCTCACACGGCTTGAACTAAGCTATTTCAGAGTAACAGTAAAGCTCTGACTTAGGCTGACAAATGACCTCCCCGTGGGGATCTCTTTCTCTGCACAAAACTGGCCATTGAAAAATATTGTAATCAGACATGGTGGTGATTTTATTGGAATAAGCTTATTCATTCCTGTTGGCTGTCAAGCAAGTTTCTGCATGAACCATTTATCAAAAAATCAATGGGAGGCTTTTGAACATCATTTTTCTTGAAAACGCACAGAAATACCTAAGCTTCATAAATGTATTGATGTGTGTCCCTGTGTGTGTGGGTGAGTGAAATGAAACTGTGTCTGGACAATGAAAAATGATAAGGAGCTCTGAAGTTCTCTTAGATGAGGTCCCAGTACAGCAAGGAAATCCCAGAAAAAACTTTCCGTCAAGGAGGGTCAGTGTGTAGATTTCCCAGAGCAATGCAACAAATAAATGAGCAAAACAACTTCCTGAAATGTGAAATGTGAGGTAACTGCAGTGATAAAAAAATGAATAAAAAATGGTCCATTACAGTTTCTAAAACTCAGATTACATCCAGCAAAAAAGGGGAATATTCACACTCGCCTCTTCTTTCTCCTACTGGATTCTCTGACTTGAAAAGCTGCTACAGACCAACGTCAAGAAAAGGGATATGTGATAGACAAACCATTGTTCCAATGGTTATTAGTATGTTTTATACATGAGAATAAAGGAGAAATTTGATAATTTAAATATATATTAACAAAGTATAATTGTGCAGACAGAAATAAGCAAAGAAAAACAAGATCTTTCCTAGCATGTAGATGTAGATAGCTTTGCCCCATGAGACTCAGATGTTCAAAAAGGCACTTTGAATGGAGAGTTCCCATTATTATCTGTAAGTTACCCTCGTTCTTGAGCAGCCTGGAACTGTCATTTCAGAGATCACAGGAATCTGTGCTGATTGCTACAGCTCAGTCCTGCAACCATGACAGGTTTTTTAACCCAGCCCATTGAAGGACTTCAGCCACTGGACCATTTTGACAACATTTATTTTAAATTATTAGGCTTACCAAAACATTGCTTTGGTAGAAATAGGTGGAAATACACCAAAGAAATACACTTAGATGAGCAGTGGTACTTCCAAAGTGCAAAAAAATTGGTGATTTTAATCAAACATGCAAAGTAGATGAAAGGAAAGGAAAGGAAAGTTCCGGAAAGGAAAGTTCCGGAAAGGAAAGGAAAGTTCAGGAAAGGAAAGTTCAGGAAAGGAAAGTTCAGGAAAG
>VXAX01000469.1:142402-183498 GCA_013399835.1 Leptocoma aspasia | reverse complement strand
GGAAAGGAAAGGAAAGGAAAGGAAAGGAAAGGAAAGGAAAGGAAAGGAAAGGAAAGGAAAGGAAAGGAAAGGAAAGGAAAGGAAAGGATAGGAAAAGAAAGGAAAGGAAAGGAAAGGAAAGGAAAGGAAAGGAAAGGAAAGGAAAGGAAAGGAAAGGAAAGGAAAGGAAAGGAAAGGAAAGGAAAGGAAAGGAAAGGAAAGGGGAAAGGAGAAAGGAAGAAAGGAAGAAAGGAAGAAAGGAAGAAAGGAAGAAAGAAAGGTGAGGGGAGAAAAAGATAGAGACAGAGGCAGATCAGAGCAAACCCTTCACCCCTCCGTGCATGCCAGTGGCATCCCACTGACGCTCTCCATCAGGTCTCCTTGGTGCTGAGGGTTCCCCGAGAACATGGAGCTCAGCCCATGGACAGACACTTGGGCCAGGGGACACCTGGGTGTTGGCCAGCCGCCATCTCCAGGCCTGGCACTGCTGGCAGCAGGCGCTAATCCTCGGGCTGTGCGCAGCAGCAGCAGCACAGCCGACTCAAGAGTGAGGGACTTTCCCTGTGGGACACTGGCTGCTGGCCAGAGCCCTGCACGGCCTCACGGCTGCTGCGGCTGCTGACTCTTTCTTCCTCTCGCGACACCTTTGCCTCACTCACATCTCTTTTTAATTGGGGCAGCTCTTGGATACTGGTGTTTTTTCTTTGGGATAGCTCCTGGTGGTTCTTGTCTCCCACTTGGGACAGCTCGGGGTCTCTCTTGTCCTCTTCCCTTAGGTAGATGCGTACATGGCATTGTGCCTCTTCATCCAAAGGAGATAGATCCTGGTATCCCTGCTCTTCCCACGGGGACAGCTCTTGACATGTCACCTCTTCTTCCCACAGGGACAACTCTTGGCATCTGTCGTCCTCATTGTTGTCCCATTGGTCCAGTTCCTGCTGTACCTGCACTGTCATACTTTCTACCCACAGGGACAGCTCTTGCCCTGTCAACTCTTCTTTCCATGGGGACAACTCTTGGCATCTGTTGTTCTCATTGTCGTCCCATTGGTCCAGCTCCTGCTGTACCTGCGCTGTCATACTTTCTACCCATAGGGTCAGCTCTTGCCCTGTCAACTCTTCTTTCCATGGGGACAACTCTTGGCATCTGTTGTTCTCATTGTCGTCCCCTTGGGCCAGCTCCTGCTGTATCTGCACTGTCACCTCTTCTTCCCATGGGTACAATTCTTGGCATCTGTCATACTCATCATCATCCCATTGGTACAGCTTCTGCACTGTCTCACACTCTGCCCACGGGCACAGCTCTTCACCTGTCACCTCTTCTTCCCACAGGGACAACTCTTGGCATCTGTCATCCTCATCGTTGTCCCCCTGATGCAGCTCCTGCACTGTCAAGCATTCTCCCCACCGGGACAGCTCTTGCTGTCTCCCATCTGGCCACTGCACTGTCACACCTACCTGCCAGCAGGGCAGCTTCTCTTGTGTCACAGCTCCACAGGGACAGACTTCCTCGAGTGTCACTTCTTCCCATCGGTGAAACTCTTGCACCGTCACTTCTTCCCACAGGCAAAACTCTCGGCAGCAGACATCTGCCCATGGGCAAAGCTCCTTGTCCCCGGCACATTCCCACTCCTGGTCTAGGGTGACAAAGGCCCCCTCCTTCTCCTCCTTCTCCTCCTTCTCCTCCTTNCTGTGCCCGAGTCAAGGTGCAAAGGAGACTGTGGGTCAAAATTGTGTGGGGTTTATTGAGCTGTGCATGGCAGAGACAAGGGGAGAGAGGGAAGGCAGGCAGGAAGGAAGGAAGGCAGTACACACCTTTGTGAAAGAAGAAGCGCACACCTTTGTGAAAACACATGTTAAAGCCAGAAAGAAACTGGGAACTTCCTCTTTCCTTGCTGGGCGGCAGTGAGGTGGGATCTGGGAGGCTGCATGGCCCTTTCTGGCCAGGCTGGGCCCAGAGGCCCTGCCAGGGGCCGGGGCCCCTTCCCCCCTGGGCCACTTGCCAGCAACCCTGCCATCGGTTGCCGGGCAGGGAGAGAGGGGAAGGGAGGGTGCCATGGGGGCCAAAAGGAGCCAGCCTTGTTAAGATCTGGCTCATTTTCCACACCAACTCCCCCTCGCCCCTGCCAGGCCGGGGCCCAGCCGAGCCTGCCAGGTGCCCCCAGGAGCAGCCCAGGGACGGCACGGGGATTTATTCTTTTTACCCCATGGAAGCTGCTGAGATCATGCAGCTGAGACCAGAGTGGCCCCTGTAGCTGCGGTTCCTGCCACAGGGGTCACGGGACCATCTGCAGGCCCTGGGTGAGATGTTAACCCCATCAGTGCTTCAATCCTCCCTTCAGTGAGAGGAAGACAGCAGATGGAAGTAATGTAAAAGAGCACATGAGACATCGAGGTCAGTGAAGAGGAAGTTAAGCCCCAGATGGGAGGGATGAGGAGATGCCTTGATTTTGGAGCTGAAATCCTCTTGTGAGCTATGGAGAAAAAGGCTCTTCTTTCCTATAATGCATGAGACCATTGGGANGCAGGCAGGAAGGAAGGAAGGCAGTACACACCTTTGTGAAAGAAGAAGCGCACACCTTTGTGAAAACACATGTTAAAGCCAGAAAGAAACTGGGAACTTCCTCTTTCCTTGCTGGGCGGCAGTGAGGTGGGATCTGGGAGGCTGCATGGCCCTTTCTGGCCAGGCTGGGCCCAGAGGCCCTGCCAGGGGCCGGGGCCCCTTCCCCCCTGGGCCACTTGCCAGCAACCCTGCCATCGGTTGCCGGGCAGGGAGAGAGGGGAAGGGAGGGTGCCATGGGGGCCAAAAGGAGCCAGCCTTGTTAAGATCTGGCTCATTTTCCACACCAACTCCCCCTCGCCCCTGCCAGGCCGGGGCCCAGCCGAGCCTGCCAGGTGCCCCCAGGAGCAGCCCAGGGACGGCACGGGGATTTATTCTTTTTACCCCATGGAAGCTGCTGAGATCATGCAGCTGAGACCAGAGTGGCCCCTGTAGCTGCGGTTCCTGCCACAGGGGTCACGGGACCATCTGCAGGCCCTGGGTGAGATGTTAACCCCATCAGTGCTTCAATCCTCCCTTCAGTGAGAGGAAGACAGCAGATGGAAGTAATGTAAAAGAGCACATGAGACATCGAGGTCAGTGAAGAAGAAGTTAAGCCCCAGATGGGAGGGATGAGGAGATGCCTTGATTTTGGAGCTGAAATCCTCTTGTGAGCTATGGAGAAAAAGGCTCTTCTTTCCTATAATGCATGAGACCATTGGGAAGATGAAAGATTCAAATTTGAGCAAGGGTCTCCAAGCTGAAGTAAGCAGATGATGAAGTAGCTGTGTTCCCATGTGAAGCCTGAACAGAGAGAGAGAAGGGATGAGATCCTGGGCCCTCAGGAGAGAAGAAATCTCTGTTCCCAGGGATGATCTTTTGAGATAGATAATGAGAACCTTTGTTCTTTTGAACAGCTCATCTTTAAAACAGTAACCCCGAAGCTGACATGGCCCATAACACAGCCCTGGTAAGGCTGTGGAAATGGGAGGAAGNGGCCGGGGCCCAGCCGAGCCTGCCAGGTGCCCCCAGGAGCAGCCCAGGGACGGCACGGGGATTTATTCTTTTTACCCCANATTGAGAGCCGCGAGAGAGCTGTTTTTCCTCTTGTGGAGAAGTCTCCATAACATTAACAAGAGGGAGTTCTCTCCCTAAGTGAACAGAAGAAAGGCTATTTTAAAGGTGGTAAACTGACTAGGTTTTGTTTCTTTACATTGTCAGTGGGAAAGCAATGGTTGTGGGGGGAGGAGAAGTGCTCTGAAGGGTTTGCTTTTCTGAAGAGTTTGCTGACTCTTACTTTTTTTCTTTTTTTAGTTATTCCTAATAAACTTTCTTTACACTTGCTTTAAGGTTTGAGCCTGCTTTGCCTTTCTCCTAATTGTATCTCACAGCAAAAAGTGAGCACACTGGCAATTGGCCAGCACTGAACCCACCACACTCAGTGGTGCACTGATTGGAAAAATTTCAAAATTGGGAAATTGTAAAATTGACGAACAAAAACCACTACACAAAATTGGTGTTTCTGCCCAGTTATTGAACTTAAACCCTCACAGCAGGGAAGGAAGGCAGAAAGGCAGAAAAAGAAAGAAAGTAAGAAAGAAAGCAAGAAAGAAAGAAAGCAAGAAAGCAAGAAAGCAAGAAAGCAAGAAAGCAAGAAAGAAAGAAAGAAAGAAAGAAGCTCATCACATTCCCTTCTAATGATTCAAGTAGGGTAGGGAAAGTCTGCCCATTTCCATGCACCTGGAAGTGTGTGCAGCCCACCAAAGCTTCACAGCAGACACCACCTTAGGAATGTGCATTTTGCCTTAATTTGAAGCTCTGTCAGCCTCTCAAAGTGTGCAGAGGAGAGGGATGCATCCCAGTGTTCTCACCTTGCATGCTGACTTCTTTCTCATCTGTGGATGATAAATGATCACTAACATTTCATTCCATTTTCTGAGCAAGGACCGTGAAACGTGGAGTGTCAATAAGCGAGAGAATATTTCTGCAGTAAAACAGATTTAGATCTGCTTAAATCATTGGAGAACTTTAAAAAGTACTCTGGCACCAGTAACTTTTTTATTTTGCAAGTTCTGACTACAATATATGAATGTGGATGAGATGGACAGATGGAGAAAAGGATTACTGTGATCCCTAAATAAAATAATCAGAGATAAAAGGAGGTTAAAACAGCATAAAGTCATGATATTTGGAAGGAAAAGGGGTGAAACCAAAAAGGAGTACTATGATGTAATTGTGGTAGAGAATGTCAGAATAAAGGCATTTGTTTCAATGTGACTGATAAAAAGACAAGGAAACACACATGAAAATTAAAAACAAAGTAAATGGAGGCTTAAGGAAATACTTTTCATGAAAGGAATCCTAATGGTCCAGGTCTGCATGCAGGAGCAAATTTTAAGACAAAAGCTGTGTGACAATTCAAGGAGATATGTAAAATCCCATGCTGTTACGCTGATTAGTGGTTAGATTTACAATATACACTTCACAAATTACAGTATACAGAGTGGAGAGGCAGAATAAATATTCTTTGTAAATCTTAATCACTTTCTACATGGAAAATCTACAAGGTGATTATTCAGAGACCAAAAGAGTAACTTGCAAAAGCATTAATTTCTTTTTTTTTACTTTTTTTGGAGGGGGGCTGAGGGGGGAGCATAAGCTTAATAAGAGGAAATTGCAGTATTCAAATCCACCCGAGACCACGAAGCATAGTATTAGCAGAGTAAATTACTCTCATGCTCAAGGTGCCAAAAGCAATTTAGGCTGTACACAGAAACAAAATCACAAGATTAAATCAGTGTGTTTTCCCCATGTTTGTGGGGAAGGGATAATTGATTAGAATAGCAGGTCACACCTATACTAATGCACCATTTCAGTAGCTGACATCATCTCTGCATATTTGAAATGAACACCAGTTCATAACATTCACTTAGATACCTTTTAATTACTTTGCTCTGCAGCCAGAAAATGGAAGGCTAACTCATTAACCTTTTTTGCCTTTCTGGAAGGTGTTTTTTTCTCTTAATGTTTATGCTTGTTTGGACCTGCAGTTATTCCCAGAGGCTGCAGAAGTATCCATTAGCAAACCTGGTCCAGCTGCAAGTTCTCTTTCACTGCTTAATATATTCAGCAATCTGTTCTTCGTGATTCAAACCCATATTCCAGCCTTATCAGTAAATAGAAACTCCATAGATTATTTTTCCTATTTCTGGGCATAAAGAGGTTTTTGCAAATGCTAAAACTGTTCCTTAGGTTGTTTTGTTGATGGCAGGGGATTAAGAAGGGAACTTACAAACAATAATACAAAACACTGATTTAGAACGGAGACAATCCAATTGTAACAACCATTTCTCTTACTTATGAGTAATGACTCCTTTTTCATGCATTGTTAATGCCTTCCTAAAGCACAAGGATCAACGTGTCAGGAAGAAAAGAGAAATAGATTTCCTGGATCATAGTACAATTTTTCAAAGTCTGGACTTCGGAACTAGATAAAGACAAAGAAACTCAAATTAGAGAGGAATCAACAGGAAGCAATAGTTCTGTTATGCTTAGTAAGTTTAGTTTACTTTCCTTTAGAAAGACATAGGAAAAGGGAACCTTATGAATTTCTCCAGAAAATTAAGATAACTTTGCATTTATTTGCAGAATGAAGATGCAGTAAGATTAGTTGCACCGTGGGTGTTAAAAAAATAGGTAATCAGAATTTGTGTCATACTGTCCCACTCACAAAAAGAAAACTGCACAGTCATCTAAAGGTGGCCACAGAGGAGTGTGACTGCATCCAGTTTTGGCAAGAAGCCTGGATAAGCACAAGGGAACAATTCTGCACTTCAAAGAAAGCTTTAAGTGATAATAGGTTAAACCCTCCTTTGTCTAATCAGTTATTTAAATACTACTAATTACCTGGGCTATTGCCTAGCTCAACACCTATAATTTCTGGGTCTTAAATCTTATAAAGTACAAAGGGTCATTTTGTACTCAGATCAGCAATTTTTATGTGCTTGCAAGATACATAAATGGACTCTAAGGAAAGCTCACAAGTTTACAACTTCTACACCTTAAGAAGAGGCTGCGCACTGAATATCAAAACCACACATTTATAAAATTACAGTTTCATACTTTAAGGAAGCTGCAAGCTGGAGAAAACAGCCTGAAGCCAGGAATGCAGCAATTAAGGTGTGTAGCAGTAATGTTAATTGAAAGCTCTTATGCAGGAGGGCAGAAGGAAAGGACCTAATTGAGTGGCCATAAGGCCAAGGCAGTAAATCTGCATTAGTCTTTTTGTCTGCCCCTTTGTCTCCCATCTGCACCTTTTGAGTCCCCTCTGCTGTACCTGTACATCTGCTCCTGCACCTGAGCAAATCTGGCATATGGAATCTTCCCAATCTAAGAAAATAGCCCTTCTTCCTATGCCAAATCCCAAAATAAATTTTGCTGACTGATAATTCTGTGTTCTAGCTCACCACGTGATGGTACAAGAAGCTGGAGAAGTGCGTAAATAGGGACCTAGAAAAAGAAAAAAATAAAAGGAATTGTTAAGGTTTATTCACACATTACTAATGCACATCAGAGCCTAAGGAATGAGGAAGCAGAACTGTTATTAAGAAAGAATAAATACTTTTGTCATTTCATTCCAGTGTGGAGGAAACAGCTGGAGACTGAGTGCACCAGCACCACTAACCACCTTTAATAAAAACAGCAGGAAGATTTGGGTTGGGAACTGAGATTATTCGAGAGCCCTGGGGCTGTTTGCAGGAGCAGCCACTCTCACAAGACAGGTGAGGCTGTGGAGCCAGAAAGGTAAGACTAACAATTGTCTCTGTTGTTTTAGAATCAGCAACACACTTCTATTTTTGTCGTATTTTTTGTCATGAAAACTCAGAAAGGCAAAGACTGGCATTTCCTACAGCTGAGCCTTCCATGGAAGCCACAGAATTTTAAGGGATAATCCACCAGTGATGACAGAGGCCTGAGAATAAAGAGGCAACAAAAGCTGCCAGGGTAAGAGTCAAAGACAAATTCCCAAACATCTGGAGATCTTACTGCTTCCACATGATTCTGTTATCATCACAAAGGCTTGTGGTGATATAACCCCAAAGACCCTTGCAAGGATGCAGGAGTGGATCAGTCTTATATCCTGAGCTCCTTAAAATGGATGTGCCCAGTTCCCTACAGTTTAGAGTTGGTATTCTATTCTTGCTATGAGGAAGTTTCCCATTCTCTCTCATTCTGGCACCATATGCAATCAAATATTCACAACTAAAATACACTGCTGTTTGCAGCAGGTGGCAATACCTGTCACAATGCCAGTGGCAGTAAAAATGGACCATGATGCAAGGAAAACTAAATAGTTTGTAATATTTTCAGGGTAAAAATGCAATTCAGATCATAAAAAATAGCATAAAACCCAGGGAAAACCACTCCACCTGTATCCATACAGTATGTGAAGACTAGAGAGCTTTATGATGTAACTTTTGGCTGATGAATTTTGATTTAATTGGTTGTCTGCAACTTGTACCAAAGGACCTTGCTGCAGCAGCCTGTAGTGAATTTCCACTCACTGCATTCACTGCCATAACCTTACCCCTACTCACAAAAGAAATTCATGTCCTGCAATGCCTCTTTGAACAAAAGAGTTAGGATTTTAAATTTTTGTCTCCTACAGGGAGGGTTAAAAACGTAGCACTGAGGAGTGAATCCCACTAGCACTTGTTTATAAAGTATGTACTATGTGCCATCCCCTTGATTATTTCTAGATTTAAATTTCATCAAAACCTTTGACAAGGGTTTTTTCATGGGGATATTTTATTGGCTTCTCTGCTTGTGTTCTAAAACTTTTTTTCCTTCTATGTCCATGTGGGAGTTTCATCTCTCCTCTCACAGGTGCATGTGCCTCCACCTGTGTTCTGGCTCTGCTTCCTACTTTGTCAATCACCAAGGAACAATAAAATCAATCACCCAGCTGACCTGCTCAAAACTTTCCTCTTGAGTGTGAATGTGAGCCTGATCGTCATGGGGAATTTTCCCCTCTCTCCTGCAATTTATTTATTTACTTATTTATTTTTAAGCTATGCCTAAAACTGTACCATGTTACAGTTAATAGGTAAAAGTGCTTTGAAAGACTGAGCCAGAATTCAAAATTATGTCAAATAAGAAGTTTTTTTTTAAATCCAGGAAGGAATTCAGTTGGCAGAGGACCCCAAATTCACAAATACCAAATGAAGGCAAAGCAACTATCATGAGTCAAGTGGCAGAAAAGGTCCCAGGAGTTATAGGTAGACCATAAATTTAAAACTATGCTTTAAAATTATGGTTTATATTAACACTGCATTCTTTTGCAGAGGATGTAAAACCCAATTACTCTGCCCTAGAGTGATTAGTAAACTCTCAGATGGGATGCTGGCTGTCATATCCTGCATTAAAGGAGAGTTAGACACATCTCAGAGAGGGAACCACTGCACTGTGGCATGGAAATACTTGTCTTGGGAGGTTTAAATAACTTCAGCTAATCTCAGTGTGTGGAAACAGACTGTATCTCTCCTTGAGCTCCTTTTTCAGCCCTTTATAGACTTAAAATTACACATTCTAAATCTAGAAGGACTAAAAGTACAGCAAAATAGCCAGTATTTTAGCCATGGCTCCACTGTGTCAGGACAAGCCCTGGCAGATGCATCCTGTGGTGTTGAATTTTAACCTCTAAAACAGGGTTTCAGATGTGGCAAGCGAGGGGACTGCCTCTTGTCTCACACTCCACAGCTGTAATTCATAGCAGTGGAGATGGTTCAAAGTAAATTTAAAATACCTACAGGCTGTCTCCTACTACAGCCAGAGAGCTCTGATGCCTTAATCCTTTAGGTAAGAAGCCAGCTTCCTCTATTTTGCCTCTCACTGGGGTGGGGTAGGTGCAAGCCTGGAGTGAATTGACTTTTCTTGCCTTCAGTGGGGACTGTGTGAGTTTTCTGACTGCTATGAAGAAGCCTTTTATAACTACGATGACTGAAACATGTATTTATTTGGTGTTGGAGGAATTTTCTTCACTAGGAATGTATAGCTGAGTTCCTGAGGAGCACAGCTTATCATATAAAATCTGAATAAACATGCATTAAAAGCAGGGTGGTGTTCTGCATTAATTTGATTTTGCTGCATATTTTTTAAGACCCCTGAACCTGAAGGACATTTGGTCAGCCTTGGAGTACAGTGTGAGAATTAATTCATCATTCTTCAAGCGCTTTGATAATGAAGGTCATATTTTTCAAAAAAAATAGAGAGCTCAAGCCATGGAGGGAAAAGTGACCTCACTTTAAAAAAAAAAAAAAAAAAAAAAAAAAAAAAAAAAAAAAAAGCCAAACTCAGACTCAAAAAGTTAATCCAGAAATGTGATTGTTACCAGTTAATTTCCTTATGACTTTAACTGAAATAAGAGACTGGCTATTCAAGTATCAACAAGAATGAATGTTATTCTAGGCCATTATTCTCATCTTCATGCAGAAGGCTCAATCACAATGACAAATGTCCATTAACTGCTGCAAAAATCACATCATACTCTATCTGGAAAAGTAGATGACCTCTATATGCAGTTTAAACGAATTTATTCTCATCAGCTTTAATCAACTATCAAATTATTTTGTAATGTTTGGGATAGTATTACTGAACTCAGGGAAGCCAAGTTCACTGAACAGTGTCACATAATCATTACCTTCTGGAGCATAATGAAACCTGAGGTGCTGAGAAACAACCCACAAAGGTGATAGAAGTCGATACTTCCTGCACTAAAGAAACTATCACAAACACACAGATCTCTCCTTTTTCATCTGGAGCAAGATTTTGACTTGAAAAGGAATGCCAGAGGCTGGCTGTTTTCTGCCTTAGGTTTCTTCCAGCCTGCAGGGTGGACCAGGGGAGCAATTTTGCATTTACCTTCCCAGAGCAGGCAACACACCTGAGCTGTCAAGAGCGAACACTCAAATTTAACAGCTGAGTTTAGTGAAGGAGGATGCTTTTTCCTCACACAATTCAGCACAAGCAGGGTACAACCCAGGCACAAAGTGTCCCCTTACACAAGAGGTGAGATGAAACTTTTCCTTTTATGTAACTTGGTCTGAATTATAAGATTTAAATTCAGATTCAAATCTGCTGGCTTAATTGTTCCGTGTAAGAAGAGGAACAAGCGGTGACACACTAGGAAACCTTCCAGAAATAATGTGTCAAAAGATGTCCCTGGGGCTGTGCTACCTTCTTATGTTTTCTAAATTTTATTATTCAGAAAAACTGCTTTAAAAGCTTGCTGATTTCTTTCAGCAAGCCAAAAATTAGTGGTATTTCATTGTGATAAGAGGCCAGTGTCAGACTAATTTTCAGAGTATAGCCAGAAGTAATAATAACAATAGTAATAATACTAATGCTAATACTAATACTGCTAATATTTTACACTAAGTGCAGCACAATATTTTAGCCCTGCCCAAGCCCATTGGAGCTGATTTTCCTGGAGCTGCCTTTCAGGGTACTCAGCGGCTGAGTGGCTCCTTAAAGCAGGCAGGGCTGAATCGCTGGGTAGGAAGTTTTACTCCACAGCACACCATAGCCCTTTCCCCACGGACTGGAAACTCAGGAACACTCTCAAGGCATGATAATTTTTGCCACGTTTCCTCTAAAAACGCCGGTTCGCGCTCCGATTCGAACCGAGGCGAAAGGACGGGAGTTTGCCGGGCTTCTCCCTCATTCTTCCTCTTCTTGACACGTCAACACACCCAGCCACACGCCATTTGGAGGTGAAATATCATTCATCCACACGGAAAGCAGGAAATGTTGGAAGAGTGTCACGGTTTTCCCCAGCTGTCAATGGGGTGCACAGTACACCTGACACAAGCCCTCGCCTTGTGCGCTTGTCACGACACGAACGGCACTGGCTACCTCAGGGGACCTGCTTGGTATGTTCTAGTCCCCTTGGCCCAGAGATGAATTAGGGCATTTAAAGGAGAGCACAGAGGCTGCTTTCTGAGGCTGGGGCCATAACTTTGTTCTTGGTCACAGCTCGACTCACAGAAAGCATCATTCACACGCGCAGACACTCGCAGGCCCAGGTTTATGATTAATCCCAGCACAGTGTGCTCATGCTCCTGTAACAAAAATGGTCCCTTTGTGGAACCTGATGGATGAAACAAGGCGACAGTATATTCGGGCAGTTTTTTTGACTACTAGGTAAAAAGTTCAAATTCAGCCCAAAACTGAAGGATGACTCAAGTTTCGTGTTTGGACTTTCTGAAAATTTTCTCTGAAAACAGCGTGTGTGAGAGAGTACACATGTACAGGAAAAAGTGATTACTGGAGATGAGGAGGCAAAGAAGGAGCACATCCAAGAATTCCTAATGCACTTGCACTTCTGTTCATAACAGCACTGAAATGCCACTTGAATTCAGTGTGTAATTATTCTTTACCTCCCCAATATCTCATGGCAATATTCCCTTCAGCACCTCGATTTTGTTTTCTCTAAACTTGAAAGTATATTGGCACCAGTATTTGCCGAATTTGGTGCAGACAGGATATGGTACTGTCCAGATTTACTATCCTGCAACAACAAATGAGGATTAAAAGCTGCAGGGCAGCACTGAACCAAGGCTCCTATTTCTCCTCCAAGTGCCAGGCAGAGACTCTGGTGCAGCAACCAGAGCATGCCTTCTGGGCTACAGGACGTGCTCTTCCCACCCCTGGCCTAGGGTTGGGCACCGTGAATTTAAGCTGCTGGTAAATTTCGAGGCCCCACCCCACTCCTCTCTCCTCTCCCTGCCTCTGGGTGGGAGTTGTCCTGCCCTGGATGGCACAAGGTTTGTTCCACAGGTCCCTTCTCACCCTGAGAGCCCAGACATTCACCTGCTCAAAGGTGTCAGAGATTCAGAGGCAGCACAGAGGAACTCCTGTTACTGATGGAGGGACCAAGAGCAAGACAACTGTGGTAGTTTCACTGTATGAAGCTCATTCTGGATGAGTCCAGTGTTCAAACCTTGTGGAGTTTGGAAATTTGTGTTTGTTTGTTCTTGACAGCTGAAAATAATTACTGCAGTGTGAGTGCCATTCCTTGCACTCCTCCTACAAAAAAAGCATGGATTTATATGCCATTATAGGCCTGTAGGAAATGGATAATACAAATATTTTGGTGGACATAGACATCTTTACCAATAATTTCTCATATTGTGAACACTGCTAAGATAATTATTGTTGTGATTAATTAGCTGCTAAACTAAGATCACAGGCATCAGTTCTTGAAAGAGAGAAGAACAAAACAATGACAGTGACAATTCACACTTTTCGTACTTTTATGAATATATAAAGTGACACTGAGAAAGAATAAGTCAGAAAAGAAGGGGAGAAGCAGAAAGAAGGCAAAACAACTGCATTGAAAGCTGCATGGAAAGCACTTCCATTGAAAGTTTAATGGAAAGCACTCATGACATTATTCTTCAGCAAAGGAACAATTAAATGCACAAATAGTTTTTTTAGTGTCAGTAGAAAGTCTGTAACCTCAGCAAAGCTGCAGCAGACACTGAAAATATATTTGAACTAGTAAATAAGGTGCTTCATTCGGAGAAAAAGTGATTGCTAAACATGAACAATATAGACTTGTCCCGAGCCTCAATTTGTACGTTCTCTAAAAATAACAGGTTGAATTTTGTTAAGTTGCCCACAGAGCTCCAATAAATCCAGAGAAATGTCACGGAATGACATCAGTTTTATTATCTAAGCACAAAGCAATTCTGTCAGTTGAGCTTGTGCTTTCTGAAGCAATCAGACACTGACTTGTAATGGGCTGGCAGCAGACTCAGATTCATCTCTCAGTGATCCTATTTAGTACCTGATTATGACAGCTTCAGTTTAGGCAGAAGACTGTGAGGATCACAGCCACATCTTGCTGTTCTTATGCACAGACAAGTCCTACTGAACTCAGAGGAAGGATTGTACCTGCAAAGACTGTAGAGCTCAATTCTCTTTGATTAGTGTCTCATAAACACACAAAGCCAAACTGATCTCTCTTACAACAAGTGTATCCTTGCTCCTGTGTGGATATCCCACTGATTTTTTTCAAGATGCCTGTGTGTGAAAAGCTGGTATGACTTAGCCTAGAATAATCATAGCCACCTTTATGCATTACACTTTTTGTTCTGGGGCTGTCTGAAAGGAGAGCCGTGTGTGGTGTCCTTTGGGTAGTAATTCTGCAGTGCTGGTGGTGCATTGGATCCCATGGGCACTTCCTTCCAGGCTGAGCTGAGCTGAAATGACAACAAAAAGTCTAAAAAGCTGGGGTGCTGCTGTGTCTGTTGGACCCTGCATTGCTGCACTGATGCTACCCACAGCTGGCAGGATGAAACAGTGGCCTTGTGGCCATCAAGGATGTTGTGTCACCTGCAGTCAGAGCTGACACTTGGCTGTTCAAAGATCAGACCAAAAGAGGAGAGGGCGAAAAAAACACCACATAAGGATATTTTTCACAATAATTGTTAAATACAGATTAAGCTTCTGTCTGGCGTAAAATCTGTGGAGTTCTATCAACGCAATAACGCTTTGATTAAAAGCCTTCACAATCTCCTTCTGAGTTTGCCAGTTCCCGGAGGACCATTATCCATAATTATTGGGATCCCTGAAAACATTAATAAGCAGCACATAAGAGTGTCTACAAGAGTTGCATGCTGTTCAGCTGCCTTTAAAGGGCTTCCAGTGGGCACTGTGATAAAACTTCAGAAGCCTGGAGACCTTTTACAGGAGCGGTCACAGCCTTAAAGCAATGTTGAGGCTGCATCTCCCCAGGAGAGGCAGGTGAAGATCACAGGAGAGCAAAGGTTGTAACTAAGTGACCAACCAACTTACCTACCTGAATTGTTTGTGGTTACTCCTTGACTCTTTAACTCTGCAAAGACACTTCCAGTTTTCATCTATCAAAGTCCTGTGTACTTAGGCTTTGTCTCAATTAAATATCTATCCTCGTAAGTTTTACTCTTTTATGATTTTCAGGGATTTTTTATTTTTCTTTCAACTAGCAGAGGTTGAAAATATCATTTTACTATTATATACACTGATGTGGATGACAATTTTTTACTCCCTACCCATCAAAATGCATTAAGGAAACATAAAAGAAAAATTCACCATCTCTTTATCTCTGTGCATCTGCAGGAAGTTGAAAGAAAGTGATGAATGGCAAAACATAAGAGCAAGGGCTCCCAAAATGAAGAAAGTGGAGTGATTAGGTTCTGTATTTTAAATTAGAAATAACTGCTCTGAATACATAACTAATCAGACATCCATTTATATCCTGGTTAGAATCTGAAGCTTTATTAATTGCAGTGGAATCACATACAAAATGAAGACTTCCTCCAAGAAAACCAAGCTCATTAAAAGAAAAACTTAATGCTTTATGATAGTATTTTCCACATTAGAGTTCTGGCCATAGCTAAATTGTCGTGGATAAACATACATATATTTAAACAGAGAAAGGATACACTCTTTTAGTCTAAAAACTGAGCCACAGAAAAACCACTAGACTGAATACTGATTATTCATATGAATCATTAGTCAAACAGAGGTGAGAACCCAAAAAATATGAGTTACTATTTCTATTTATAATGTTCAAGTTTACGTGGCATTTCTAAAGGCCTTTTTTGTCACACCCAGTTGCTCCATGTTGTTAGAAATAGAGATGAAAACAAGATCAAAGGATGGTCTGTGCTGCTAGCACTCACCTAGTAAACATCCAGTCCCCTTTTCCTTTCAGTCATATCCTTTTTTTACACTAAATAAATCTGGGGTGACTCCTGTGTTTTTACCATTTCATTCTTTTTACCATTTAGTTCATCACACGAATTCCGCTGGAGGACATAGCAAAATTAAGACAAATACAAGATGGATATACAGAAAATCTGGATAAAGTATTGAATATCTAATATTTCACCAAAAAAAAAGAGGCCTACATTTTATCAAGTTGTGAGAACACCCCTAATTTATATGTTCTGTCATCTACATTTTATGACACTATTCTGTATTCAAGAGAAACATGTACTTCTCATGACAAGTTATACAGTGTGATCATTGCAGTAGTTAATCTGTAGAAAAAATGAGCTAAAAATAACAAGCATGCTTGCTGAGCCATGTTAGCAACAAATGTGGGTTTTAACTTGAATCTTAAAGAAGTACAGTATTTCTTCCTCATAATCCTGCCTGAAGTTTTGCAGAGCGTGATTTGTTCTCCACTTACCACTTTTGCCATAGTCAGGATTTTTTCCCATTACAAATCCCACATGGTTTATCCAGGAACTGGAGAGAACCTTGACAACGAATCTGCACCATGAGGAAAGGCAGAAATAATAGAGAAGCTGAGCTCACAATAACAACAAATCACTCATTAAGTGACAAACCTGATCTCCGCTTCATTCACCCCTCTGCTGGTGTGGCTGTCTTTCTAAATAAAAAATGTGCATCACTGATGTTCTCAGCAGCAGCAAACATTTTCCTATATAACAAAAACTCCTTTGAGTTCGTGCTCAGGATATGCCCCTAACAAAAGCAATCTTAACATGAACTTTCTGTGGTTGATCATTTTATGGTTTGCTACCCTCTGCTGGCTTCTTTCCTTTTTTCACATTGAATTGAAGCTGCTGATTTTCAGTGTGGAAGCCTTCCATAAGGGTTGCTTACAAGGTTCACTAAATTCTTCCATCTCCACTGGCATGGACAAGGACTTTCATGCAGATCACCAGTTTGGGTGAAAATTCTACAACCCAAAAACTGCGGGGAATGCAGCAATTGCACTTTCTCAGCTCTGCTATATGCAGTGGCAATTCATTGAGTCTGATGGTAAGATATAGCAACTATGCCCATTTTTCTGACTTCTTGAGTAGAAATACAAAAAACCTGCCATATATTTCCCCACCATTTGGGTGAGATCTCAATGTGCCCTTGATCTCCACATTCCTCTGAAACATTTTTCTCATTCATGATGTGTATGTATCTGAGGGAGGAAAAAAAAGTGGACATCTTATAGAAAATTAGGTAATCTTGACAGCAAACAGACCTTTCAATGCAAAACTGCAGGGCAAAAATATAGTTTGCAGCTGCAAATACATCACACTTGAAATCATAGGTAAAATCATTTCCCTGCAGTGTATGGCTGTTCTCAGAAAATTGTATTTAGCCCTGAGACTCTCATTATTGAGAAGAGTTGTAAATTTGAGAGAGGTCAGTGCAAAGCCACTGATATGATTAAAGTGGGCTGGAGGCACTGGCTTATGAAGGAAGATGAAAAGATCTAAATAAACATGGTCTGGCTGTGGAATGCTTTAAAGACATCAAGATAACCATTAACAAATAGCTGAAGGATATGAAAACTAAGCAGAGAAAAGATATATTTCAGGTACCACAAAGGAGAATAACCAAAACTAATGAGATGAAAATTAAGCAAGGAATAATCTAAGCCAAGTGTCTGGATAAGCTCCTAGAAGTGGAATGCATCATGCCATGGAGCACTCCCTCGGGTATGATGAAAAACCTATGGGCTGAGACAAATAGTGCTGGAGAGACAAAACTGGAGTGGTTGAACAAAGGGTTTAACCCTGCCTTTATAGAGAAGGAGGACAAAAATGTACAAACAGGTCTTTTTCAACTCTAATGTCTCTGAATTGCTGTGCAGATACCCCAGCCATTAGTGCAGTTCTATTTTGAATTAATCTGCTCATGCCTGGCAAAGGAAGCATCATGGAGTCTGTGACTGGCCTGGCTTCAGATTCACAGAAGTTCTGTGTCCATTGCAGCTGGGCAAAATGAGTCATGCCAAATTTTTCATTCACCAGTGTCCACAGTGGTTCTTCTTTGTTCTTAATTCATTCTTTCCCCTGTCTGAACCCGTACTGGGGATTGCCCTGACCCAGGTGCAGCATCTTCTACTCAGGGATTAGAGGTGGAGGAAGATGAAGATTTGTGTTTTAATTAAGGGTCTGAGAGAAAACTCTTTACCCACACCCAGGCCTTACTGCCTCTCACCCTTGGGACTTCCCAAGGTGGTCACAGACCCGTGGGGCCAGTGTGGCTATGGGTAAGGTGTGTCCTCAGCAGGTGGCACAAGGCCTGACCTTGCTGTGTCCTGCCTTGTTGATCATGCTTAAGCTCCTACGGAAGGATGGAGACATTTCTCAAGCAGATAATTTCTCAAGACATTAATTCAATCCCGGTTCTACTGGTCACTTCAATGAAAACAATGGACAGACCACTTGTGATTTTGGGGCCTTTGCACCCAGATCCTCAGAGTTATGCTGAAGCTCAGCTCCCAGTGTTTTCAGTCATATTGTGTCCTTAGAAAATCCTGACCTAAGTGAACTGCCCAGGCTCAGGTGTGCAGCCTGTTTTAGAGAGAGGACTTGAAATTAACCTCCCAGACCCCAACCCCCCGATGGAGCCAGCGGACTTCCCTGTCTTTAAAATGAAAGGCTGTCTTGATGTGAGCCTCAAAATGTTCCTCTCAGTTTCCTCGTTGTGTGCTGCGACTGTCAAATTAAATTTTTACAAACAATGATGTGAGACGAATCTCAGTCTCCTCATCACAGTGACCCTTCCTGCTGTGATCAGCGAGATGCCCACTCACTTTTTGATAGGGTATCTGTTCTGAAAGCAACATGCTTCCAATGCAGAATCACAGAGCCAAAGGGGGAGAGGGTAAGATGGCAATCTGCCAACTGGATTTAAAAAAAAAAAAAAAAACAACAAAAAACCCCAACCCTTATCTGTTATATACTGAAGTAATTATCTGTTTTGCAGCTATAAAAAAGTACATTAAAATGTCCCAGCGTGCTCGTAGCCAGGTCATGATTTGTTGGTGCCTGAGAGGCCAGCTCAGTGCAGTCTGACAGGTGTTTAGGTCAGGGTGAAATACAACATCCGTGCTCCCACTCAGGAGCTGGTACCAGCTCTGGATGATTTGCCAAATGAGGATCTATTTGCAAGGTTTTGGTTTTGACAGATGAATAGCCCATCCAAAAGTTTTCAGTGCTAGGGCATCCAAGAGATTGCCCCATTTTTGGTGCTTTCTGCAACCTACAGGCATTTTAATCAGCTTTTGCTGGCATTTTAACAGACTGAGTTTGCCTTCAGTATCTCAGATACTGAGATCTGCACACATCTTCAAAGCAGAAACACGGGGAAAGAAAAGAGAAAATGCAGAGTCCCACAAATTTCCCACAGTGAAACTATTCCAGAGTAAAAGGCAGAATAAAAAGGTAATGAGATCCTGCAAGCACCAACAAATGTATTAAAATTTTACATCTTCAGTATAGATTAAGATTAAACTTTTCGTCCTGGTGCACTTAAGTCCATAAAGTCTTTTCCTCTCAGGCTGATCAGACTCCAGGTTATGCCTCTGTCACCTGTCTTTTAATTGTGACACCCTGAATGCAAGGTAGAAATCTTTGGAAAACAGAAGGCACTATTTAAATCAGAAAATACAACTCAACACTCTGTGGAAGCCCACAACAAAGCACTTGAAAGTGCACATGGAGAGTGCAACATATGCATGAAATGAAGATTTCCCTCTATTCTTATAGGAACTGGCCTGGTAATAAGAAAAATATGACATTTGTAATGACACGGGGTCATTTGCCATCATGTTGGAGCATTGAGGTCCTGCCACAAGCACAAATTATCAACTACAAAAGACAGCTTTGCTTTGATTGCTTTTTAATTAAGAATTTCAAAGTACAAATGAGGATTAAGCTTCCTCCTAAGCTTTCTCTGAAGAACAACCCAGAGAGGGTTTTTTTTTTTTCATCTCTGCTTTCATTTGCAATTATTGGTAGATGACCTGTAAATAAACTGAAGTATCTCCTCCCAGGAAAGATCACATCAAGTCCACTGCTTTAAATATCCCAGTTATACCAACAGAGTTAGAAGAAAGGGGAGGAAAGACTTCTCAATTGCAAACTTGGTTTTCATTTTAGGAAATGTGTATCACTTCATCACACATGGTCAGTTTTAGCACTGTAACTCTTCTGACTGTCTCCCCCATCCCACTGTGGGGAGTCACTGAGCAGGTGGGCTGGGCTGAGCTGCTGGCCAGGGTTAAACCAGGGCAGAAGCTCAACCAGAGAGGTCTCAGACACAGCCCAGTGGTGCCCCTCTTGCTACCAGGACAGTATGAATGAACAAAGCCCTCTGAGTGCCACCATTAAAAAAGGATTTGGGTCTGTCCCGCTGTCCATCCCCTGAGACATCAGTGTCCAGCGTGGGTGTGGGAACAGTGACAGTGGCAGGTCCCTGCCCCAGCCCAGGCACAGGACACCCTCTGCTCTCCCCAGACACCTGCAGCCACCTCTGCCCAGGACACCAGGTGGGTCAGGGGTGATTTAAACAGCCCCTTTTAAAAGGCACCTTCTCCATCCCAGAGCCAGGAACGTGTCCATGGTTTCCCAGGCACCAGGCAAGGCTGAGCAGCCTGGAGCTTCCCCTTCCCTGACCTTTTGGGCATTTTGGAACAGGGGTGCAAAATTCACCTTGGTTTGGTCACGAGGGTCATCCCTGGGTGTCCCAGAGGTGACAGATGTCCCGCCCTGCACAGGAACTGTCCGGGTTCCAGCACCCTTGGATGAAATCCATCGCGTCCATCATGGCCATCGTGTCCCACTGACCCAGGGGGAAGTTGTCTCCAGCCTGATGTTGTCTCCAGCCACCCCAGCTTGCTGCTCACCCAAACCTTGAGCAGCCTGGTCGAGTGGGAGGCATCTCTCCAATGGCAGAGGGAATTGAGACTNTTTTCATTTTAGGAAATGTGTATCACTTCATCACACATGGTCAGTTTTAGCACTGTAACTCTTCTGACTGTCTCCCCCATCCCACTGTGGGGAGTCACTGAGCAGGTGGGCTGGGCTGAGCTGCTGGCCAGGGTTAAACCAGGGCAGAAGCTCAACCAGAGAGGTCTCAGACACAGCCCAGTGGTGCCCCTCTTGCTACCAGGACAGTATGAATGAACAAAGCCCTCTGAGTGCCACCATTAAAAAAGGATTTGGGTCTGTCCCGCTGTCCATCCCCTGAGACATCAGTGTCCAGCGTGGGTGTGGGAACAGTGACAGTGGCAGGTCCCTGCCCCAGCCCAGGCACAGGACACCCTCTGCTCTCCCCAGACACCTGCAGCCACCTCTGCCCAGGACACCAGGTGGGTCAGGGGTGATTTAAACAGCCCCTTTTAAAAGGCACCTTCTCCATCCCAGAGCCAGGAACGTGTCCATGGTTTCCCAGGCACCAGGCAAGGCTGAGCAGCCTGGAGCTTCCCCTTCCCTGACCTTTTGGGCATTTTGGAACAGGGGTGCAAAATTCACCTTGGTTTGGTCACGAGGGTCATCCCTGGGTGTCCCAGAGGTGACAGATGTCCCGCCCTGCACAGGAACTGTCCGGGTTCCAGCACCCTTGGATGAAATCCATCGCGTCCATCATGGCCATCGTGTCCCACTGACCCAGGGGGAAGTTGTCTCCAGCCTGATGTTGTCTCCAGCCACCCCAGCTTGCTGCTCACCCAAACCTTGAGCAGCCTGGTCGAGTGGGAGGCATCTCTCCAATGGCAGAGGGAATTGAGACTAGATGTTCCTTAAGGTCCCTTCCAAGCCCTTAATGTTCCATGGATCTGTGGCTCTATGATTGAGTACTTCTGCTTTCTGTGCCTGCTGTCACACCAAATCAATTAACATCTTAATCACAGCATCAATAACTTAGCAACAGAACAAATGAGTGCTCAGCATGCTTATTTCTCCCTCAGAAACAGAGATTAATAATAATTAAAACATTTCTTAATTAAGGGAACAGTGAGTTGGGCATGGAAGGGTGTTAGTCTTCTTATTAGAAATTGATGTACAGGAATTACACAAACATACCCACTAAAACCATTAAATGGAGAAGACAGATCTGAATAAAGCTGAAGAATTTTTATCTTTAATTTACTGTATTTTGGATTATTTTGGGAGTTATCTCAGTTACCTCAACTTTTGCTAAGCAAACTTGCCTGAGTACTGCTCCTGGTACCCCTGGAATCATTGTATTAATATCTGCCTTCAGAATAGCTGGAGCAGGGCTACAGCCAACAGCATTCATCAGTTGTTACTTAGGTTTCCTCAACAAGTTTTGTCTTGTAAAAGTCCACCCTTTGCAATCTTTCACCTTGTTTTTTTGTAATTCATGGATCAAGAGCAAGCTTTAACTTTCACCCCAAGTGAGGTGACACTAATCTCATACTTTTTCTAGTGCATGGTAATTTGGCACATCTCAGCTACAAATGTGTTTTTCTCATTGGCTCAATTTTAAAATACAATTTTTTCCCTTTTTTGTCTCTGTTCTCAATAGGTTTCCTCCACTCTAACACGTATACCCTACTAATTTGCAATGTCCCTGTAATAAACTGGAGAAAAAAACCCACTTTTTTTTTAACTTTTCTTTTTTATCACAGAAAATCAGCCTTCATATGTATATGAAGTACAGTTTCTTCATTTTAGGTCACTTGACTGACTTCTTGGAACACAAATTTTTTTGATGCTGTAAATCTATTCAGACTTGGGGTCCGGCAGTACTTTTATCATCATCCTGACATGACAAATTCTAGATAATTGAATTTGTGGCAACAAATAGCAACAGTTAGCATGATAACCACACGTGTCAGCACTACCTTATCTGCCTAGGAGAGCTTCTGATCTTCAGATTACAGCAGTCCCTTCTCACTATTGATATAATTGCCTACCATGTACAATCATTTATCAATACTAACTCCACCCTTCCTTTGTTGAGGGTGCAAAACTGCTTGCTTAAAACACAAAAAAAAGGCGATAACACACTTGTCTGGGGGTTGATCGCTGAGCGCTGATTCTTTTGGCCATTTTGAAACATCAAAGGGACGTTTTTGCCTCCAGCCTCTGCCATTTGTTTCTGTGAAAGTGGCATGTTCTTGTCCCTTGCTGACCTCCTCTCTGCCCCCAGGTCTTTATCTGTTATCTTGTTTGGGATCTCTTTGGTTTGTGACAGCGCTGGCAGCAAAAGATGCACTGACACTGCTCTGTGAGGGCTTCCAGGAGAATCAAGTACATTGCCATGGCACAAGGAAAGCAATGGGGAGCCCCCAGCCAGCTTCCTGTTCATTTTCACTGGGGAATTCCAGCTGAGCGTTAGTCAGAACTTTTCCAGAAAGAAAGTACAGTGACTTCTCAGCAAGTCACCAAAACCACTGGGTCAGGGCGAGCAGCAGAAGGAAACCTGCCATGCCCTTCCACCCCACCAAAATGGGTGTAAATAGAGGAATTGTGTAAGACGAGGTGTTCCAGAAAGGTGAACAGCACTGGATGTCTGGCATTTTGATTTCACTGATGCCTTTTGGGGCTACTTAAAAACAGGGCCAGGCAGAATTAAGGGAATAAAAAGCAGTTATATTTAGTTTTTTTACTGAAGGACCTTCAGGTACATTTCAGGCAGACAAAGCCCCCCAGGGCCTACACCCAAAATGGACCACAGGTCACAGGTTTCACACTTTTATAAGTTTGGTCCATTTGCATATTGGGGGTTAATCTGTTCCAATTACAGCTTCAGCTAATGAAGTCATTTACCCCAAGTTTGCTCCCCCCAAGTCACTTTTGTTTCCATCTCAGGCCTGAGGCAGTGAGGTGTCCTTGATTGCCAGGCCTGGAGAGGAATTGTTGTGTCTGCCCAAAATGGGAGAGCAGCAGCTCACACTGGATGTGGAGTTTAGAGTTAGACACTAAACTGCAGGGTTACAAATGTATGAAAAATATAAAAGCCAAAATCCTAAAGCATCACCTCCTGCAATGAAGCAGCTCCAAAGCCACAACCAGCTGAGGAGGACTCAGCTCCCGTGGGGTGTGCAGCTTCCATCTCTCATCCTTGCCAATATCTCCTGGGAGAGCAAAGATGCACAGATTTCAGGGGAAGAACAAAGTTCTCCCGTGCCAGATGAAAAATTCATGTGGTTTTAGGCAGCCATCCCCACCGTAATGGGATGCTCCTGAATTATACAGAAGGGAGCAGTTCAAACTCTGTCTCTCTGTACTGAATAACAATGATTTACAAATTTAGCTTTTGTGCTCAATATATAAGGAAACAATTCTGCCACACCTGTTCTCTGCAAAATTATTCTTCCCACCTTGCTGACACAAGCCCCGGACTGAAATATTTACTGCTTTTCAATGACCAATTCTTAATTACATGGGTGGACTGGATGAGCTTAAAGGTCTTTTCCAGCCTAAAAGATTGTATGATTTTATCCTATGAATTTTCCAAATAATTAACAGTGTGTAGAAATACATCTTTAAGCGGGATGTGGAAGGTTTGAGCAGCAGAAGGGTCTTTGCTAAAATCAGTCCCTTCAGTACCTTGCCAAAATTCCAGGTAACATGTTAAAAATAAATCATCATTAAGTTATAAATGTAAGCATATACTAAGAAATAGCCCCAAAACAAGGGCTTATTAATGGAAAATATCATTCACCACACACCAAATTACTGTAAGACTCAGCTTTGTGATGATTGAGGATGGATAATCCTCACAAATATTCTGAAAAGCAGAATAAATGTTCATCATTGTCTCTAGATCTGACACCACTTTTTAATAGTGGCAACAGCCTTGTTAAGCTGAATGTCCCCTGGTTTTTCTGAGGCACCACTGTAAAAAGGACATCAGGAAGGGAACTGTATTTCATGAAAATATAAAGAGGTGATGGAGAGTTAACAGGAGATGGGAGCCATCATAGAGCTTTAGCCCACAATGTCATCTGTCACACTTCAGATCATCCTGATTTCCCTGCTCCAGTGGAAATAAAGACATTTAACAAGATATTCACCATTTACCAAAAGCTGTACTTTGATTTTAGGCAAATACCAGCTGTTTTGGTTTGCATTAATGTATTTTTCTGTGTGTTTATATTTTTTTTTTTTTAAAGGAGAGTGACTCATGAGCAAGTGCCATTTTGGACATGAAGATCTCCTGAGAACACCAGAAACTCAGGGAGGTATTGCAGAGTCCTGGCCATGGTAGTGGCATTAACACCTTCAGCCTTCCTGAACACTCTTTGCCATCTTTTAATTTCTAATATCCGATCATCCTTCAGTTCTCCTATGAGGGAAGGAAAGGGACTCAGCTCTCTCTGTTTCTTCATCTTCTGGGTGTTTTTTTTCTACTATGGCCACAATTCCTCCATACACTCAATAATTCAAACTTTTTCCATTGTTTCAAGCTCTCTTCATGTGAAAAATCCTCTGACATCTCAAATGATGTGCTTTGTACTTGAATCTTTATTTAAGACAGGATGACCTTAATATAAAGATTTTCTCTCACTTTTATTTATGATAGGGCTATGAGAGTTAATACTTGTTCAAGCTTTAAGCACTATTTTTATGTAATGAAAACAAGGCTATAAATAAAAATAAAACAAGCTGTCATTTCTCACCTTAAAACCAAACAAAGGGTAGTCAGACACCAAGCTTGCACACTTGTAGCATTTTCCCTGACATTCTGGAATTCCTGAAGCATTAAGCACAGAAATAAAGGTAATGCATCTGTGCATGTAACAGCAGTACTGAAATTTCAGTTTTGTTCTACACATTTTCCCTGATATAACCCACTGAGTTCTTTGCTTCTTTGACCACCACGGCACAGCTGAGCAGATGTTCTCACTGAGTTTTTTCTCCTGTGAGGCACAGGTCTTTCTCCAGAGTGATCACAGC
Source organism: Leptocoma aspasia (assembly GCA_013399835.1). NCBI lineage: Eukaryota > Metazoa > Chordata > Aves > Passeriformes > Nectariniidae > Leptocoma > Leptocoma aspasia. The sequence goes on along the minus strand of VXAX01000469.1, from coordinate 158,245 downwards.
TAATTTATAACCCATCAAGGTGTATGAAAAATTCAGATGGTTCTTACCAGTGTTAAGTGAGCTTCCAAGAAGAAATGCCTTTGGAATTCATCTGAGAACAGAACTGGCATTATCTGATATTTCAGTGCCACGTTGCCAGCAGCTGTTTAATATTTTCATATATGCCATTTGCCCTCACCAGAGCATTAGGCTTCCACTTTTCTGGTCTAATTACACAGGCTTTATATTTTGATTTTTTAATATTTCAAGGTCAGTCATTCTCCCATAGGATCTGTTCTGTCTATTACTGAACTGATGTCACTTCAGTGCCTACCTACAGAGGGAAACTAAAATTGGGCCATTTCAAGTGCTGTAGCTGGCTTTCAAGTTGTTTCAAGGAAAGAAATCAATTTCATTTCTGTTAAATCACAGCTGTGTCGAAGTCCAGCTGCCAAGAGGGATACTGGAAATTGTAGCATGGGCCATATGTTGTCATGTAGGATTCTTCCAACTCACCTTCCTCCTGTGGCTGTGGGGACAAACCACTGCGCCCAAACTGCAGCTCTGCCCTTAACCATCCCATGCTGCACAAATAATCAGACACCCACCAGGACAAACACCAGCACCGAGATGTTTCACCCAGACACCTAAGAGTCAGGAAAATTTTGTCCCTTTCATCAATAACCAATAAAACTGGAAAATGGAGGCGGATCCACACCTGTGCATGCAGCATGCATGGGTGCAACTGTTTTTTATCAATGTGCTGTGATGGTTCTGACACTGTAATGCTTCTCTTTCCCAAAAAATATACTTAAACAGTTGGTGAGAGCAGACATGGGATTGTGTCAGCTGTGGGGAGAACACTTGCCTGAGAGGTGTGAAAGCTTAATTATTTATTCAAAGCAGTAGGGCTTCAATGGGAGACCTGAGCAGGCTCTTCTCCTGCATCTTCCCTTGCTCTCTGGGACAAGTTACTGACACTGGGCAGGGAAATGCAGGTTCACATCCTCCAGGAAATAAGAGAACTCCATCTGAGCAGCTGCTCTACCCCAGCAGCACTTGACACCTCCACCTGTTGACTTCTTATTTTTGTAAGTAATGCTTGCACTGGATAAAGTAGTTTTGGGAGAGTGGAGCCTTTTCCTCCAGGGAAAATGTAACAAATTATGGCTTCATTCACCATGACTTATCTTTTGCTCAAATACCCACCTCAGAAGTCAAATTTAACCCTGTCACTGCTCAGTCTTTTCACACCATCTCCCATTAAACTAACAAGACTGGCTACAGATTTATTAATCAAAATTAAGATTGCTGACATATCCACTGTGGAATTTACAATCAAAAATATTTTTTAACAGATACAGGATAGCCAAAAAGAACCCTTTGTAAAATCCATGTTATCTCCATGAAGCAGATGAACAACACAGGGCAATCAGTGGATGTTGTAAGTTCAGCTGTGGAAGTATGGGGGAAAAAATGGACCTGGTGTGAAAAATATTCTGAATAGTTACAAAGCACAATCCCAGGAACTGCAGAAAAGGTCATGAATGATGCCTGTGAAAAGCCTCAATGCATGCAAACACTAAATATAATTTTTAAACTGCAGTATGCAAGAAGTGCCCCTTCTGTTCAACTGGGACACAAAACAGTGGTGAAGTGCCTGGGGGAAGAGGAAGGTAGGGAGAAAAAGGGGTAACTTCAGCACTGTAACAGAACAGAACTTGGTGTTTTTCAAGGGAAATCAGCACAGAAGAGAAATGAGCCAGGAAAGTGACTGGGAAAGATAAAAGATTGGTGACCCAGACAAGCCCACATATATTTGAAGTGAACATCTGACCTGAGAGGGAGTAACTGCTTGGAGGAACAAAGCAGAGGGAAGGAAAGGGAAGGAAAATCCCTCTGGCTGATACTGAGATGCATCACGCTGCTCATTATTAGTTTCCAGCACGCCCTCCTGGGTGAACCTAAGTCAGCACCCAAATTTGGCAAAGCTTCAAACCTCGCTGTCTGAAGTTTGCTCTTTGACATAAAGCAGGACCTTTAAGTGCAGCTTGGAATTTCCAGGCACTTGTTGCAGGGCAAGGATGTCTACCCAGCTGGACACTGACATGAGATGCTCCAGGTGCTGGGAGAAGTTTAATTGCAGAGCTCTCCCCAGAACAGAATTGCCTCCACAATGGCATACACAACTTTTTTTTTTTGCTGGTTAACATGCCCAGGTCAGCAAAAGATGAGTCCTTGGAAAGACTTGGCCACGTTGCAGGGTGGCTGCACCTCCACACCCCTCCACACTCACGAATTTTGGCTCACTGCAAACACAGACCTCCAGCTCCCAGCCAGAGAATGCACATTCGCTTCCTGCCTCCCCTGGAATATCTGGCAGTGCAGTGTTCCATGACAGTTCACTCTGCTGGTGTCCCTCAGAAGAGAGCCACAGAGCTGAAATGAAACAGGCAATTCTGCTCAGCAACAAATATCTGTCACCACTCTAGGAAAAATTACCCTCTGACTGTTTATACATTGAGAAAACATCACCCCTGTGTCCGTTTTCAGCTGCAGCATCCAGACTTCTTTCACCTTTCCTTTTTCAAATCAGGTTGCTCTTAATTTCTCACCTTAATTTCTCACCCATAGACCATAAATTTCTCACCCATAGACCACAAATTTTTCACCTATAGACCATAAATTTCTCGCAGCACATACTCAAGACCACCTGATTCTGGTAGGATGAATATTTTCTCATACACAAAGATATTAGATACCATGTTTAACTAAGTTAATTTTTAAACTAAGGTGTGAATTTGTTAGATTTTTTTTAAGTGCATTTAAGGCCATACTTTGGAATTTTTATTCAGCCTGAATTTTTCTTGTTCTGTGAAAGCACTAAGTTCATTTTCTTGTGAAATAAGTTCAATTGGCATCAATATCCTTTACAGAAAGTAAACATATGCAGGTCTCACATGGGAGACCTGGGAACATGGGTTCTTTGGGAACATGGGAACAACAATCTAATCTTAGCCAGCCCATACCAATTGCTCTTTTTGCCTTGAAATTATGCCACCAAAATTACAGCATTTTATTTTATTTCATACTTAAAGATGACAACAGCAATTTGCTTGTCACCTTTAAAAAAAAAAAAAAACACTATATGAGGAGGGGATATTTGATATAAGATTATGTGATAAAGCAAGTTGCAAGTCAGTGCTGTAGGTCCAAAAATAAAATAACAGGTTAAATCTAGGTAGCTAAATTCAAAATCAGATGCCTATTAGATGGCAAATTCCATCTTCTCTACCTGCCCAAGCCCTCATCCTGACTTTCTGTTGCCTAATTCAAGCATTTGAATTATCCCTCTCTGGATCACATCACAGAACTTACCACTAAATCTATTCAAGATGGATTTCACTGGTTGTGCACTCCCAGTTTTCCACCTGGCAGCAGAAACAGCTGCCTCTCCCTTTACTGTGAATCAGCATCAAATTCTGCACAGATAGGTGTACTCTCCTCTATATTTGACATTATAATTCTTTCTGGGCACTGTGCAAGGAGTTAAGTGGCTTCAGAAGTAAAAATCTGGTTTTTAATGAAGAAATAATCAGGGAAATCTACAGAAAACATGGAAATTTTAGGTTATGTGTTCAAAAAACACTGAATTCTTTCACCACTCTGGATTGGATCTACCTATAAAATTCAATAATCCTGCTGCACCCAATACCTCATAAACACTTATTTTTTAAACAACATAATTTTCTGGTTCCCTAAAATGGAAATTAATAAAGAACTTCCTTAGTAACCTAGGATTTTTTTTTTTTTTTAATTAAGGCTCTTCCTTTGTAGTCCCTAACACTGGAAAGGTACGACCAAGATCACCAAGTATTCTGATTAAAGAGGCAGAAGAATTTTGGTTTATTGTTATATTAAAGGAATGTGAATAATATAAAATTCAATATCCAGAAATCAACTTCTTCCAGACTGGATTTCTGTCCAGTGCATTGCATAGCTGCCTTAACCTGAAGAGCTGAAAAATCTCCTGGCATGAAGACAATAATGTAATATTTAAATTATTCACTAAATACTTTAAAATACAACAATGTTGCTTTCATTGTTCATCCTTATTTTAAGAGTTTGCTGTGACCATACATTTTTTTCACTCCTGGAAAGAAGGATAATTCTTTTCACCAATTGCTTTGGTGGTGCTCTCTGGTCACAAAGGTCCCCTCAGAAAATGAAGACTCTAAATCGAATTGTTTAACCTCTCTTGGTATTACCCAATAATGTACAAAAAATTAGACAAAAAGGTAATATTAGACCCACCTGAAAATCAGTATATGACTAAGGAAAAGACTAATGAAAGACTTTTTTATTGACTGTGGCATTTTTCCACAGAATAGTTCATTGATGGGGACAGAAATACTGCCAGGTTCAAAAAAAGACATGCACACATATATACATAGCAACTATTTTTAAAAGCACAAACAAAAAAAAGTTTAAAATGGCTTTTTAGGTATTTTAGGAAGGTATTTAGGTATTTATTTGTGATGCTAGGAAAACATCAATGTGATTATTCACTGACACAAAATAACATAAGAGTAACTTTTTTTGTTTGTTTGTTTGTTTGGCTTGGGTAGTTTTTTTTTTTAAATCTAAGCAGTTTTTTTAGAGTTCATCCCCAGCTCAGCCAGCTATTTGCCTACTGCTTGTGGTGAGTGGTTCGTGGTGGAGCTTGAAAGGAGCAGACACTCTGAAGATAGGAAACCCTTTTTTAAATACTCCAGTCCTCCAATCCTCTTTATGGATCAGGCTGAGGGTCCCTGTGGCTGGAGCTCTGCAGGGTTATATCCTGAACTGCTATTTTAGTTTGTATCCTCCTCAAGTGACAGAACCCCTCTATTCATTCTGTGTTTTGGCCAGCAAGGCTTCATCACTTTTTTTTTTCTTTTTTTAATTTTATTTTACCATTTTTTGGTGTGTTTAACTCTGCTTCCTTTCATCTATATTCTCTGCAGACCAGTAATGTGCCTTTTAAAAAAGATAAATTCTCATGCTGCTAAGGATATGCCTTCTGCATTTATTGCAGAAGTATGAGGAAAGCTGGACTAAGCTGAAAGGGTTTTACTATGTAGGACTTGATTTTTAGTAATGTGGCATAGCTCACAACTGTAAAACTTCAGCATTCCAACAGCATTTGGTTCCCCTCATATGAATGGTTTCATAGATTATAACTCAGAATTTATGCAGGTGAAGTTAATTTCAGCACTGGTGAAAAAGATTTTTCTCCCATTTAAATTGTTTTTCTTAAATAGCCATCCTCATTTAAAAAGGAAAATATTCTCTGAATCTGGTCCCTTTAAGACCCTTTTTCTAGCTGTGCTCAGAAGACATATTTCCATATGAAAAGGTAAATCATCATTTTCTTATTATATTGATTTTCCACTTACTGTGACGGCAAAGATTTTCAGTTTTCCTAAAAAGAAAATAAAGAAGGATCAAAGTCAACACATTTTTATAACCTGATGAATATTTTCCACACTGAATCATTCAAAAAATTAAAACCAACAACATTTGAAATCACAGTGCGAACACACCCCAGTCTACAACTGCTGCACTCCTAAACATTTAAATTCATTAAGTTCTTGGCAGCCCTATCTTATGTGTGCATATGTTTAATATATTTGTACTGACAGAGACTCCACTTCAAAATACTCTACCAGATAGGGATCACGAGATGGTATCAAAAGTGATTCACTGGATCTTGTCACAACTTAGACAAGATTTTCATCCCTTTTGACAATTTTTTTTTCCCCAAGAACAAGTAAACAGGAAATGAGAATAACTACATCCAGCTTTCCCTCAGCCACACTGATGGAAACCCTGCACAGAGAACGAGCAAAATTATTTGTGTTGACCTATACATATATCTACTCAAATAATGAGCATTAATTCTAGCAAATCCCAGAAAACACCATGACAGCCACACCTGCAGGTAGAAATACTGCTGTCAAAAAAAGGAGCATTCTATTACCACAGAAAACTGCCTGCAGAAAATGTGTTAATAGGCTCAAAAGACAAAGTGACTGCTTCCTTTGCAGGGAACCATGTTATCCATCACTTCCAAGCAGCAGCACAATGAATTCCACCAGTAGGTATGGAATTGCCAAGACAGCTCATGACAACCCATCAGACTCCTTGGAGAAAATATTCCTGGATATCCAGGACACAAAAACCTTGGTAGAATTCAAAACAACAATCAGAAGCACCTTTTAAAATATGCAAATGGCAAAACCTCTGAGATACCTTTCACAAGGTGTCTCTCCTAAAATATTTTTCAAGTGTTACCACCTCTCGTTTGAAGCATGTCCCATAAGAAACCACCAACTAGTACTCAAATAAGGAACTGATATCAGAGCTTCTCATGGTTATTAAAAGATATCCTAGCTATAATTGAAGCCAGGGAGCTACAATCAAGGTGATCCTTATTAAAATAAACTAATGAGATTTGACAGAATATGAATTTAAGCCTAAATACCAACAATGTCACACTGTCAGCAAATGAAATATATTAACTGAAAACTGTTGCATTTGATTTAAGGCCCTATCACACAAAAACGAGAAAAGAGGTCACCCTAGACCTTCAGGGAATCTGTTCTTACAGAAATTTTAATTTTGCTCACAACCCCTGGGAAGCAGAAATAATGAAGTGCCTTGCTCAGAGATGTAAGGGGTGTACTAGTCACACACTGACAGCATTAAGGTTCGTGTTACCTCCTCTACCTACACAGAATATCCAGCTGAAAGAGCAGATAATTGGGACTAGATAGCGTGCTCCTTTACTCACACTGGAAATCCTGCTTCAGTGGGCCTGAGCAAGTGTTAATAATTTCCCCAGAATGAGTGGGACACCAAGCCTGTCTCTTGTTTCAGTCAGATGTGGGAGGAGTGGGGTTTGTACGTTGCTAAGTGTAATACAAGAGCTCCTTACAGAGCATGGAAGCTGTAAAATAAGGCAGGGTGAGCCAGTTACTCTTAAAAGAAGTCTCTGGATCAGCTCCTGACAGCAGCTTGTAAATGCAGACGTCTGAGCCTTTTGGATGCAGTGGGAATGCCAAAAATACTCACCCATCCAAACCTCGGGCTGCATCCGCAAACCCAGGAGACCCCACTCCCTAACAAAAAGTGTGTGACACGGTGTCAGTCCCACACATTCCCAGCCCAGCTAGCCTCAGAGTGTGAGCCTTGAGGGCTCTGCCTCTGGATACCAGCTGGTTTTGTGCCCTGCTGTCCTCTGCCTTCCTGGCAGCCAAGTGGCTACTGGCTCCTGCATGGGGTCCCTGATCCAAACTCCTCCAAATCTGAAACCCCTAGAGGCACAACAATTTGAATATAACTACGGCTCCCCACATTTCCACACGCCTCAGGAAACGCCACCCAGCACAGGAGGAAAGCAGTGCAGTGCTGCAAGCCCTGCAGCACCATCCCAGGAGGCACAGGGCAGGTCCCAGCACAAGCCAGGAGCAGACACCAGTTGTCCAAGGCCACTGGCACGGTCTCTGCCTGCAGGGCAGGCACTTGGGAATGTGCCACTGGAAAGCTGAGCTGCCCCTTTTTGTACAGGGACAAGCAGCTGGTTAGAAGCTGCACTCAGATGGCTCAGTGGATGTTTGGAAGACTGGTCAAAATCTTCAGAGTTTTGGTGCTGTCTGGGAGGACATGCAGCAGCAAGCAAAGAAACCTATTTCTAGTGGCTTGGGCTGCCTGGTAGTTCAGTCATAAAAAATGTCTTTTTCTGTATGAATGGCTTGAAAGATGGTAGCACAGTCAGTTCAGCAGCATTTTGTGGATGATGGTCCAACACTGAGTAAAAACTGGCTGAGTTTTCCTTGTGAAAATGTCACTACTTGCACTCACTTCTGGTTTTGAGAGCGCCACAATTGCCTGAAATCACATGGTTTGTGGTATTAAATACCAAAAATCAGTGCTGTTCATACAGATTGAAAAATGCCACCTAATCTGTGTGGGAGGGTACCTGTGATCGTTGTGGGGTGATGCAGTCCCCACACATGGAGAAATCACTGATTTTCCAACAGCCGCAGTGGATATTCACTGACTGTTTCTGAGACTCAGCTGGCATTGCAGTCATATGTGTAACTTTAAAAAATGAGAGTGGTAAAAGCAAATCAAGTCATTTACAGGAACTGATGAGTTTCTTTTAACTTACCTGAAAAATCAGTGCTTAAGACAACACAAGTTGGTAGTTTGCCTTTAAAAGTATCTTATCCACTACTGAACCTGTTCAGTTTAAAGACTGCCTTCAATATTTTCCTTTTATCACATCCTAAAACAGATTTCTGCTGTGTAATGGAGTAAAACTCCCTCATTTCTGGGATGTGCAGAGCTCAAACACTCATGACACCTGTAAGAGTTGCAGAAGGTATGCTGAAAATGCAAAGTATTTTGCTAACTTGAGTTCTGGTGGCAGAAACTTTCCTGCTTCTGCTTCTGCACTGTTTGTTACAAAGTCTGGCTCCTCATCTTCCTTCTTTTCCTCCTTCTTGGCTTCTTGATTACACTCCACTTCTGCCCCACCAATTCACCCCCAGGGTCTATCAGGAAAACAGAAAATTGAGAGCAAAACATCTCGAGCTTGCAGAAGCTGAGAAAACTCTCTTAGCCTGGCATGTGGAAGAGGCCCAACTACTTGTGAGATGCAGCCTCAACAGCAAAAGAATTCTCAGAAAAGCCTGGACAGGGCCCAGCTTGCTAATAAGTCAAATCAGATTCCAAGGCAAGGCAGAGATAACACACAGATCAGAAGACAAAAATCAATGAATATTCTGGAGAGGGCTGTGTAAAGATTGTGTGATGAAGTGCTAAGTCAAGAGTGTGTTTATATGAAAATCATTCTCCTGATACAATCAGGCAAGATGGAGACCATGCAAATTCCTTTTACAGAGCCCATCCATCTATCTCCAGAGAAAGTGATGTTAGAAGAGAGATAATCTGCATTTTTTCCCGTTAATTTTTTTTCTGGCGTTCCATTTCTTAAGCAGTAGAAATGAAAATACTGTGAAAAAGGAAAAGATTATGTAGACAGGAGTATTAAAGAGCTACAAATGTCTCACTGAAACCTGACAACCAGTCTGAAGAAAACAACCTCATAGTGCAAAAAGCCCAGCTTGTAAAAAAAAGAGAAAACTCTGTAGACTGAAAATCTATAAATAATCTCAAATGGAAAGCTGACTGTTCAGCTGGCATAAAATAATTTCCTTTATTTTTTGGTCATTTTGGAAAGCCAGTATTTTAATATATTTTCTTTTGATTAAATATTTTTAAATGGGTGTTACTTTACTTGTCACCATATTTGTATTTCTATTCTGTGTATTTCAGACTTTTTCAGTAAAAAAAAAATTGCATGAATGTGTAGGGCTCTTTCCAGAAAAAAAATTATAAATAGAAAGAGTATGTTCTGCTGCCTTTTTTTTTTCCCCTGCAGATTTCAGTAGCTTTATACCAGTAGCTTTTTCCCCTTTCAGTAGCTTTATACCAGTGACTCATAGCGTCCATCCTGCTGATTTTTCCAAGCAGAGGAAGTGCATAACCCACATTTTGCATCATATTATTAGCTTTTACCTTGCATCTTCCTCAGTGGGATCAAGTGTGCTTCATTTCTGCTGCCTGAATCCTTCCATTGTCCTTTGGATTCAGAGTGAGCACCTCTCTGAAAATGAAATTCAGGGTGAGTGGCCACAGGCAGAGTGAAGGAGGAGATGTCTGGGGTGCCTTGGGGACCAGCACCACGCAGCAGATCCTCCACTGATCTGCAAGATTTATGGAGGAAGAATAACGGTGAAATTTGAAGACAACTGGCAACGAAACAGGTGCTAAGAACCTAAAAGCAGCTGCATGGAGAAAATGGACTACGCATTGCACGTGGGACAATAATCTTCCTGCAGGGAGATGTGCCTGCTAACACCTGATTTTTCTGACAAATCCTAAATGCACCTCGCTGTGGCACTAAAGAACCCTAATTTTTATATCAGTTGTGTGTGTTTATGGTTTTATCTGCCTTGCACCTCCCCCCCCCCCAAAAAAAAAACCCTGATGGGCACCAACTACTGTGATTTGAAAATTTCTAAGAATTTCAGGATGGCAGGAACTATAGGCTTTAAAAGCAAGTCCTTCAAGAAGCAAGCAATGCAACATCAAACAAGTGATAAATCTGTTAAAAACAAACCCCTGAAACTCTTCCTCCCTTGCTTTTTAGGTTTATTTGGAAGATTATGCTTTAGGGGCTGTTTTCCCAGTGTCCTTCTCTGCAAAGCCTGAAAAATAGCCAATTTTAAGTGGCAACAGTGGGAGTTTCCAAAATGTTCTCTGATTGTAGTCCAATGCAACATGAATGACAATACCCACTTTTGCAGAGAATGCCATCTTTGCATCCATATTAAAAAGGAAAATTCAAAAACCCTTTCATAAAATGATACTGAATGTTCATTTTTTTTTTTTTGAGTTGTTGCTGTGGTCTGAGGTGCCAGGAATAATAATCAGCAGGCCTGTGAAGTTGCCCGTCGTGACAGTGCTCCTAGGTAAAAGCAAACCTAATATCTATTCGTCTTATCTGAGCCGGGTTTTAGCAAACAGCTTTCACTCTGCACCCTTTCATGGTCAGACACTGGGAGGGGGGGGAAAAGAAATCTGAACTATGCTTGGAAGAAAGGCAGTAAACATCCCTGATCACTATTATAGATACGGTTATTTAATGTTTCTCGGAGATGATGGATGTGCAGGGAGCAGTGCTCTGCATGTGGAGCAGCTCTTCAGCTGGAGTTAACTCCACATCTCTCAAAAAACCCTCCACGGGGCTGATACAGAAACATCACTATCAAGATATGCAGATTAGGCCTCCAGAAGTGTCAGAACTATGTGAAATCAGGGGATGTTTTTACCTTTGTTGAGTGCTAATCAGGCACGTTCCTTTGAGACAGTGCACTAGCTCATGTCACGCTGAGCAGAGCTTTTGGGTTTAACCTAAAACTCCTGCAGAACTGCATTTCTCTCATCAAACAAAGCTTATAATAAACATTCTGCTTATTTTGAACTTATGCCTTTGCCCAACAAAATGATAACATCTGTCTAGTACCTAATACATGGAAACACACATATTGCCCCAAAACAGCATTCCTGTACCCAGCATCTGGCTCAGCAATGTTCAGTTGTTGCGGCCTGAAGGGTGACTATGGAAAAGCTAGGAAAAAATGAACTTTGCACAGATATATCCTCTTGGTATCCAGCATCTCCATTACCTGGTCTTCAAACCACCATAAGGTGCTAAAATTAATTTTAAGATTTACAAGGAGGCTTTATGTTCAGACTCTGTGCTGTTTCATTCTCTTAGTTACCTGAACCTGACTTATAACTAGGAAAAAATACAATGAAAAACCACACATGTTCACTTTTCTGTTTCTTTTGGTTTACTCTGTCTAATAAACCAAAAAGAGGGCCCTTAAACCAAAAATAGGGCTCCTAAAAGCCTTGCTGACCCAAACCCCAGAGCACTGGGTGTGAATGAGCTGGAGTCTCTCAGCCCAAACCTGCTGCAAATAAAACAAGTAAAACAACCCGAAGAAGACAGCCGGGAAATAAACATCATGAAACATGAGGGCAGTGAAAAAACTCGGCGAAATGCCCATTTCTGGTCACTTTCATAGCGCTCCGGGGCTCTCCCCGCGGCATCTCTCCGTGGTGGGGAGGGACAGGGCAGGGGCGGGGAGAAGAGAAGGGCCCCGAGGATGGGAACGGGAGGGGGATGCTGTCCCAGCCCCGCTCTCCCGCGTGCCCCCGTTGTCCCCGGAGCTCCGTGCCGAGGCATCGCTGCCGGCAACCCCACATCCCACATCCCAGCGCACATCCTGCATCCCGCACCCCGCATCCCACATCCCATATCCCATCCCGCACCCCGCACCCCACCCTGCATCCTTCCCTACATCCCTACATCCTTCCCCGCATCCACATCCCGCCCCGCATCCCGCCCGTCCTCGGGGCCCCGCGGCTCCTGCCGCCTCCCCTCGCTCCGGCCCCGCCGCCGGAGGTGTTTTCTCGCCGTGGCCCATCAAAGCCCCCTCTGTTATTGAAATATGAGGCCGCTTCCTCCGCGGCNCAAATCCTAAATGCACCTCGCTGTGGCACTAAAGAACCCTAATTTTTATATCAGTTGTGTGTGTTTATGGTTTTATCTGCCTTGCACCTCCCCCCCCCCCAAAAAAAAAACCCTGATGGGCACCAACTACTGTGATTTGAAAATTTCTAAGAATTTCAGGATGGCAGGAACTATAGGCTTTAAAAGCAAGTCCTTCAAGAAGCAAGCAATGCAACATCAAACAAGTGATAAATCTGTTAAAAACAAACCCCTGAAACTCTTCCTCCCTTGCTTTTTAGGTTTATTTGGAAGATTATGCTTTAGGGGCTGTTTTCCCAGTGTCCTTCTCTGCAAAGCCTGAAAAATAGCCAATTTTAAGTGGCAACAGTGGGAGTTTCCAAAATGTTCTCTGATTGTAGTCCAATGCAACATGAATGACAATACCCACTTTTGCAGAGAATGCCATCTTTGCATCCATATTAAAAAGGAAAATTCAAAAACCCTTTCATAAAATGATACTGAATGTTCATTTTTTTTTTTTTTGAGTTGTTGCTGTGGTCTGAGGTGCCAGGAATAATAATCAGCAGGCCTGTGAAGTTGCCCGTCGTGACAGTGCTCCTAGGTAAAAGCAAACCTAATATCTATTCGTCTTATCTGAGCCGGGTTTTAGCAAACAGCTTTCACTCTGCACCCTTTCATGGTCAGACACTGGGAGGGGGGGGAAAAGAAATCTGAACTATGCTTGGAAGAAAGGCAGTAAACATCCCTGATCACTATTATAGATACGGTTATTTAATGTTTCTCGGAGATGATGGATGTGCAGGGAGCAGTGCTCTGCATGTGGAGCAGCTCTTCAGCTGGAGTTAACTCCACATCTCTCAAAAAACCCTCCACGGGGCTGATACAGAAACATCACTATCAAGATATGCAGATTAGGCCTCCAGAAGTGTCAGAACTATGTGAAATCAGGGGATGTTTTTACCTTTGTTGAGTGCTAATCAGGCACGTTCCTTTGAGACAGTGCACTAGCTCATGTCACGCTGAGCAGAGCTTTTGGGTTTAACCTAAAACTCCTGCAGAACTGCATTTCTCTCATCAAACAAAGCTTATAATAAACATTCTGCTTATTTTGAACTTATGCCTTTGCCCAACAAAATGATAACATCTGTCTAGTACCTAATACATGGAAACACACATATTGCCCCAAAACAGCATTCCTGTACCCAGCATCTGGCTCAGCAATGTTCAGTTGTTGCGGCCTGAAGGGTGACTATGGAAAAGCTAGGAAAAAATGAACTTTGCACAGATATATCCTCTTGGTATCCAGCATCTCCATTACCTGGTCTTCAAACCACCATAAGGTGCTAAAATTAATTTTAAGATTTACAAGGAGGCTTTATGTTCAGACTCTGTGCTGTTTCATTCTCTTAGTTACCTGAACCTGACTTATAACTAGGAAAAAATACAATGAAAAACCACACATGTTCACTTTTCTGTTTCTTTTGGTTTACTCTGTCTAATAAACCAAAAAGAGGGCCCTTAAACCAAAAATAGGGCTCCTAAAAGCCTTGCTGACCCAAACCCCAGAGCACTGGGTGTGAATGAGCTGGAGTCTCTCAGCCCAAACCTGCTGCAAATAAAACAAGTAAAACAACCCGAAGAAGACAGCCGGGAAATAAACATCATGAAACATGAGGGCAGTGAAAAAACTCGGCGAAATGCCCATTTCTGGTCACTTTCATAGCGCTCCGGGGCTCTCCCCGCGGCATCTCTCCGTGGTGGGGAGGGACAGGGCAGGGGCGGGGAGAAGAGAAGGGCCCCGAGGATGGGAACGGGAGGGGGATGCTGTCCCAGCCCCGCTCTCCCGCGTGCCCCCGTTGTCCCCGGAGCTCCGTGCCGAGGCATCGCTGCCGGCAACCCCACATCCCACATCCCAGCGCACATCCTGCATCCCGCACNCCGAAGAAACGTCCCTTTGTTCGGCCGGGAGGGGCCGGAGCCGCCCCACCCGCGGCTCTCAGCTCCCCCTCAGCCCCCGAGGGGGGTGGGCAGCCCCCGCCCGACCCCCGGGTTGCCCCAGCACGGAGTGTGAGCGGGGCTAGCTCGGTGTCCCGGGATGGGGACCCAGCCCCCGGCCGTGTCCGAGCATCCTTGGTCCCTAAATTGGTCCCTAAATACTTCCCCCAAGGCCACCTGCACCTCGTTATTTTACAGCACAGAAGTGCACTGCACGCCTTTTTTTTTTTTTTTTTTTTCTCTTTTCTCCCCAGTTTCATTAATAACCTCAAACTGATACCCCTGATACTCCTTTGTGGGATTCTCGGAGTGTCCTGTTCCGGTGACCCTTGTGGGTCCCTTCCATCCCAGGATATTCCATGATTCCAGACGGAGCCGTGTTTATTTGCCTGGAGTTTGTTTTATTTTCGTTTTATTTTTCCTTCCAGTGGGCTGTGCTGTGTGAAGTCGCCGATGAGGCGCAGCAGTGGCGACCCCCGGCTCGGTGACGCTGGTGAAACCCGTGTGCCCTCAGATGTGCCTCTGCACCAGGATGTGTCAGGCTCTGGCATTTCCTGATCGGGCAGGATTGATGGGCTGCAGCCTCTTTTGATGGTGCGGGCTGAGAGTTTGACACCCACAATGATAAAAGCTTAGCGGGGTCCGGGCTGGAAAATGATGTTGGGGATTTGCAGTGCGTGTGACACAGCAACATTCTTCTGTTCGGCGTTGGAGAAGGAGCCGGTGGGAGGGAGGGGGAAGGGGAAAGGAAAAAATGAATCAGCAGGACCAGGTTGGCTGGACCACATTTGCTTTTTTAATCTAGCAAATTTTAGAGGTTAGGAACTCCACATTTATTTCCTACTGCTGCTGGGAGATTTAGACATCAAGAACCTTATTTTCCCCAAGTGGAGTGAAGTAACACCTGCTTTATACAAATAACATTATTTGAGCCCAATTTTGCCAACATGTAGTACATCAACAAGGCTTGGCCTTTTTTTTCCCCCCCCGTTCCCTTCATCTGTTGTTGCTTGATTTGGTGTTTTGGTTTTGGTTGGTCGCCTTTTTAAATTAGACACATTCAGAGGTACAACAACATCCACACCTTTCGCCGCCAGTCATCAGGTGTGAGATCTGACGTGTGTGCTTCTCATGCTGTGGCATTTAGGGGGTTAAAGCCAGACACTGCCTGGGTTTCAGCAGACCCCTTTGGGGTGGTGTGTCTCGTGATGTGAAGTGGACAACAATGCAGAAATTTTTGATGGCCTTTGGCCTGGGGTGGCGTTCAGACATTGCAAAAAGTCTTGGGACCAAGAGCTGCAGGGATTTGGTGATGCCAGTGCCCCGAGCAAGGTGTGTTCTGGTTTTGGGGTGTAACAAGAGAAGGTGGGTTTGTTTCCTGGATTTGTAATTCCACTGGAAGTTGGGGGTAAAAGGAAAACAGAGGGGGATCCTGCTAGGTCCAGCTGTTTCCATGCCACTACAAACCCCCCACAGAGCTCTCCTGCATCACTTTCTGGGTGTCTGAAACCCGGGTTCCACCCTCAGAGCCAACGGGAGACGGGGGGGGGAAAGGAGAGGGGGCTGGGAGCGGACAGAGGCAAGTGGTCACAAGTGTCATGTTTCTCAGGGTGTCACACACCCTAAATCCCTAAATTCAATGGTCTCTTCATGAGGAACACTACCAACTTCTTTCTTTTCTCCCCCTTTCCTTTCCTTTTTTTTTTTTTTAATTT
>VXAX01000469.1:118724-139673 GCA_013399835.1 Leptocoma aspasia | reverse complement strand
GGGGGGGGGGGGGGGGGGGAAGGTTTTAGGAAAGGATGGAGGGTTTCTGTTGCATTTCAGTTTGTAAAATTGGTAACAAGAGTGTTTTCTGCCGTAGGTCCCCAACATTTATGATTTTTATGCTGGTATGTGACTAAAAGGAATACTTTTGTCCACTGTTGGTCACAGCCTGGAGCCAAAAGAACTGTTATCAATACTTAATGAAATTGCTTAACCTCCTTGCCCCTCAGTAAAAATATCTGGAAGCAATATGGACCACCCCTTAAAAGGTGTTCTGAGATCCTCAAGCGGAGAGAGACTTTGCAATTGCTTACGTTTAAATACATTAAAAGTTTTCCAATTCACTGCAAGGATTAAGGTGTGAAAACTGGAATTAATGTTTTCTGCTTTTCATTTACTTTTTCACTGAAGCAGTGCTTAAACTATTCCTGGAAGTTGAAATATTTAGCATTTCTGTTCCATTGTAAACCTGACGGTATATTTCCTTGCTCAAACTCTATGGAAATGAAAAAATTTTTGTGGGGAAGAAAAAAGTTATTTTCATATGACAAGCTGCTTCTATTGCTGGTTAGGAAGTATTAGACATTCTGTCTCCTCTGGTAGGAACTGTAGCTCACAGTGCTGCGCTTGAAAAGGCAGCTTGTAACTTGTAGGTAACAAAATGTTCTTTGGGGTAAAAAAAAAGAGCAAAATAAAATAAAAAAAACCCTCTGAATATACTTAGGATTTCAATCAATGGTGTTTAAGGAGGATTAGAGGAAGCAGCTGGCTAAACAAATATTAGGTGTAGAGTGGATGCAGTGGTATAAATTAATAATGCAGTTCTTTATCTGCCGTATGAATGAGAGGTTTTGTGGAGATAAGGCGGCCCAAACACGGTCACTGGATGCCACCTAGTGGATATTGCCGAATCTCTTGGCAGAATTTTCTTATATTCACAGCATCTGTAACTAATTCAGGTGCAATTTAACTGTAAGTGGTTAGTTTTACTCACGCTTACCATTAAAAAACAAAATCAGTCTTTTGTTTGGGGTTATTTTAAATTATATCTCTAGGGGAGGTTATCTCTGTGTTTTGAGTGCCAATTAGATATGGCAAAAATCAGTTTGGCATTTATTTATAATTTGCCACTAACATCTATTTGCAGAGACTTTTTAAACCACTCTGTCACAAACAGCCACAACTTAACACTCAGTTTGAAGGCCTGAGATGTGAGTGTACAAGTGAGGAAATTTCTGTACAAATATTGTGTCAGGGGAAGCTGTGATGACCAGCAGCAAGGATTTCAAATCACCTTCCAAAAGTTTTTTATCCCATAGGATGTGCTTTTCTCAATCCCTTTGTGTTTTGTCCTGAATATCGTGTCAATGATAAGCACAGATGAAGAAAATGTATAATTTCTAATAGCTGATAAAAGGTCATAAACTTTTTTTTCTTTTTTTTTCACCTGCCATAAGTTTATCTCCACCTTCCTCAGATGTCAGACACGCTCATAGCTTAAATTGTCTATTTTGCTGAGGAAAGGAAAATTGTTTATTTAACAATTATAAGGATTGTTTATTCAGTGGTAGGTATTCAGGTGCTGTCAGTTCTCATAGCTCTAAAAATGATCCCATCCATCACAAAGTTTTCAGCAGGCAAACGTGCATCTGGACATACTTTGTGATGGGATTTATGGAATCAGGCCACCTCACAGGCTTCTACTTCCTAGGCTTTTATTAAAATGTCACCATCAACACAGCTTCCACTGCAGCCACCACCGTAGACACCCAAACGAGGTGATGAATGCATGGTTCTGACCCTACATTTTTAAAATAAGTGCCACAGTGGCTATTGGAGCAAAGAGTTATTAAAATACATGGCAAAGTCAAGCTCCCTGTGCTTAACTTTCTCCTGGTTTTCATCACTGAGCAGGAAATCAAATGGCAACATCACACTCAGCAGAACAGACAATTCCTGTGTCCTTCTCATTCTGTCAGCTTTGAAAACACTTTTTTTTGTTGTTTTCTTTAGATTGGGACAACAGGCTGGGTGTCTCAAACGTGATCAATAGGTCCATAACAAAAAAAAAAAAAAAAAAAACACAAAAAAAAANAAACTAAAAAAAAAACCACCAAAAAAAACCAAACCCAAAAACATTTAAAGCATGCATGATGAAGTCACACAGCAGTAGCCTGCACCAGCTACCCTGGAACCTTTTCCCAGGACTCACACAAAATATTGCCACAGGAGGTTGTTAACAAAATCATGAGTTAATGGCTAAAGTCTGCTTTTCCATTAATCAGGGAAAGTTTATGAATTACAGACTAGGAAGGCAAAATATCACAGCAGCAAATGAGCTAATTGACTCAGTCCTGTGCTTCATAGGTGGCTTACCTTTCCTTTTCCTTTCAGCTCTGCCCAGCCTGGTGCTGTGAATCACAGGGGAAAGAAACACAAACCTTATTAATGAGAGTCTCTGCAAGGCTCCTGGGACCAAGTTTTCCACTGGAACACAGAGTCACTGCCATTTCCTGGGGCAGGGCACACCAGGGCAAAATCTGCATCATGAATGGCTTGGCATAGCAGGAAAAAAAAGTCATGAGGCAGAAGAATGTCCCTGGATATATGTGTGCTGCTCCAAAAAATGTCATCTTGGCATTTGCCTTACTGCAGGAGACCATTATCTTGAGACATCTTCCCATTAATAATATCTTCTAACTACCTTAAGCACATGTAGCCTACAAGGAAAATGTGGACCATGGAGACAGGTTAGAATGGAAATGGGTTTGACAGAAATCTTAGGTGGTAAGAAACAAAAAGTTTCAAGCTACTTCAGTGTAAAAAGAAGGAAAAGTTAGAAATATAGAATGATTTGGGCTGGAAAGGGAACTTAAAGGTGATCTAGGTCTGTGGGAAATGGATTTATAAAGAATTTTTAAAACGTGATAGAAAGTTTACACAGTTTTGTGTATTTGCATGTAAACACTGAGATAGAGAGTGTTGACTTAAGAAGGTTATGGAATAGACATGATATTGTTCAATCTCTTTCTCAATAATGTCATCTCTACTCTATAACCTTCTTAAACCAACACACTTTATCTCAACATTTACATACAAGTATAGAAAACTATAAAAACTTTCTATCATGTTTTAAAAATTCTTTACAAATCCATTTCCCACATAGGTCCAGCTCCTCTGCCATGGAGTCACTTAGATATTAGCTCAAATTTGGGCTTGATCAGTTTTGCTCTGGGTATATTAAGGGGTTTTTGTGTGTCATATGTTATTTTGGACTGCCTGTGTCATGGTACCTGATAGTTCAGCTGGTGCCTAAATTATGTCAATGAGTGTTAGTGAGCTGTGATATGAGGAATACCCAAATCTACTGTGATTAACACTTTTTTATATTCAGAATTCCTTTCCTGCAGTGCTGCCTATACACAGGGAGAAGTGGCAGCCTGTGTGCACCCGCTGCTCTGTGAGATTCTGGTCCAGAAAAACCACAGATAATCCACATTACTCACGTCAGTAACCCGGTGAAATCAATAGAAACTCAAACTGGCCTCAGTGAATAAAACTGTTCATCTATTTGCATACATAGCATCACACATGGCTGGTCAGGAAGCAGCTCATAAAGCTCCAAACTGCAAATCTGTTCAGTTTTATAGATATAAGTACCTATAACGTGATGTCAATAAAGCATTAAGCAAAACTCTGCACATTTGCAAAGAGTAGAGTAATCAAGGCCTGCACCTATGGAAGAAGTACATAATTAATGTAGGAAAAAAGAACTTTCATTGCTAAAACAACTTCCTAAACTCTCCAATTGAAACTAACTACCCATCTATTCATTAACATGCTACACTCCAATATATTTATGTGATTGCTGGTTGTTTTTGGTTTGTTTTTTTTTTTTTCCATAAACATATTTTCAGGCAAAAAAGAAAACCACCCCCGAACCACAAAAAAAATAATACTGCCTAGAAATAGGAAAAGCACACTGAAAAATGTGAAAACACTGGAGTGTTGGGCCCAGTCAGAAGACTTATAAGAACCATATCAGAGAACAATAATGTTACAGGATGTGTGGTAGTTTTCCTACTGAAATTTCAGTGATGCAACTACAACAGACCATGATGGTGTCACCCTTTTCTGATCATGCTGCTCATGGCCTGAGGTGATTTACTCAGCGTTTTTAACATCCAAGGTGCTGTACACACAGCAGGAAAGGTCTGGGATTTTAATTTCATGCTTAACCTGAAGGATTTCTGCACACAGTGTTATTTTCAGAAAAGCTATGTTTTTGGATTTTCAAATATCTGAAGCAAAATGTCAGGTTTTGCTGAGCCTTTGTAACTTGTTTTTTCTAATAGCTTTGATTATGTAGAGCTAAAATGTGTGCACAAAACACAATTCAGCTTTTATCAGCAAGCCAAGCGGGCAGACAGATCTTTTGGGCTGGGTTGGATTGGGTTGGGTTTTTTCAGTTGTTGCTGTATTTATTCTTTGGTTTCATGAGAGCCCATTTACTCTGGTGCACTGTAAATAAACTTGATGATCTCAGAGTTCTTCTCCAAGCTAAATCATTCTAAAAGCTGTGTAAATGCAGTGGCTGTGTGTGCTGGCGTGCCTGGCCACATTTATCATGCCATGTCATTTTGTTGTGCTGTGGGGACTTCATGGTCCTCTCTGTGAGCCAAGGACCAGGGAAAAACAGCAAAGATGTTGATCTCCCAAGCGTTTTCCAGATTTTGCCCAGCTGAAAAGGCAGATAGAGAGAACAGTAATTCAGCTGTTGTTGATGGTGCAGCAAATGTAGACAACCAATGTGTTGTTGGGTTTTTGTTTGGTTTTTTGTTTTTTTTTTTTCCATCAGTTTCCAGGCATTTCATCTGTTTTCCCCCTACGAGCAGGCTAAGAGAAGCATGAAGATATTACATTTTTTTTTTTCCCCTCCAAAGCAGCCTCCATAGCTGGTTCCATCTGCATTTTAATGCACGTTCTGCTCTGATCAAACCAGACAATAACAAAAACTTTCAAACCCAGCAGGCCATTTCCCCAGCAGGATGGAAGAATAGCAGTGGCAGGTTTAACATCTTCATGAGGCAAGCTGGGGAGATGTTTTCTTGGCAAAACTAGTGTGACATGTTTTCAAAACTGGTTAGGAAATAAATAGCTCACTGTGACAATAGAAGCACGTTTCAAATGGGGTTTTGCCAGGGCTAGCCAGCGTTAGTACTCTTCAAGGTTTTCATTAGTGACTTGGATGAGGGAATAGAAAACATGCAAAGGTTTTTTTTTTAGAAATTGCAGAGTAGGAAGAGACTGGGTTATTTTTCCTTTGAAGTTTAAATGGTCTTGCCGGACTGGAGAAGTTAAAAAAAGAAAAAAAAAAGAAAAAAAAAAGAAAATAATGTTTTCACAAAAGAGAATGCAGTAAACTGAGACACCAATAGAACGACCCACAAAGACACTTTGGCATCTAAAAAAGCAGAAAAATGTTTAACAAAATCTAAAAAGGCAGATGACAGTCCACACTTTGTGGCCTGAATCATAACTCTGTTCTTGAACAAAGTAATTCAAATACAAGATCTTTGCAGGAACAATTAACCCCAATCTGACTTCAAAACTTATTTGGGCACTCAAAATTTAAAAATTATTTATTTAAAATCACATTCTGCAACTCTGAGACAGAAGAGGCATTCCCACTTGTGAACATTACTGTGCTGAGTGATCCATTTTGCATACCAAGTTGACAAAAACTTCAGATTTACTGTTTTTCAAGACCCATCAGGCAGCAAATTATGCAGAGAATTATGAGATAATGTCACTTAAATAGGACTTCTCCAAGGAATAATGGTTGCCTATAAAAAGTTAAACTGCCACACTTAGGGATAACTCTTTAATTGTCAAGGGAAAGCACAGACATTTATTTCCAGACCAGGAGACACAGACACTGTCAAGCCATATTTTAAGAGTGACTTATTTTTGCTGCATCTGGTGATTGATAGAGATTCTTTTATTTTATCTGAGGAATGTTGGTTGATTTGTGCATCATTACTGAATTATTGCAATTTGTTTGTTTGGACTTCAGCCTTTTCCTGACATTGTACTGGGGAAATGTGGCTTTACTTCCAGCTGATGATGGCTTTCAGCAAATCTGTATTTATTCCTGTGACTTGCAGTGTGCTAAATAATCATGTCAGACAATGAACCCTCCTTCCACACACAATGATATCCATCAACTCTTCATTATTCAGAAACAGTAACTTCAGAAACTGACATGGAATGATGATTGACAAGTTTTATACTTAAAAAAAATATATATATATATGTAGCAACTTTCCTATTTGTATCGAGTTTATCACATAAAATAAAACAAAATTTTATGTTTGTAAGAGTAAAAATGGTGACCACATGGTGGAGGGCAAGAGCTCACCCAGAAAAATATCTAAAGAGAGGGAGGTGGAGGTCTCTAATGTGGAACCACACCATCTTTGAGTTCCTCTGACACCAAACAGCCATTTTGGCTGCTTGGTTTTTTTGTTTGTGTTTTTTTTTTTTATTTTTTCATCAGGCTTGAATACTCCCTAAACTGTGACCCAGAGTCATCAGAAATACAGGATCTTGATTCAATATATTTTGGCTTTCTGTTTATGCCACCCATGAGGAATGGCTCTTTTGTCCATGGAGTCACAATCCCAACAATCCCATTATCAGGGAAATTCATAGATGGAAATCTGTTATCTGGAGAAAAACCAGAAGAAGGATTCTCCTTTTGCAACTAAATGTTTGCAATTTCAGTTAAAATGTGCAAATAAAAATGAGCAAGGAAATGAAAGGACAAATTAAACACTCTCATAGTCAACAGCCATAACTTTTTATTCTCATATTTTTAGGATGCATATTGTCATGAAAAAGGCAATTCTGATTCTCTGAATTACATAAACTCTTCCCAGACTTTAGTAAGGACAACAGAACACACAGGAAATATAAGTGGGCTTACCTCAAGGAAACTTTGGTTCATGTTCCTCTGTCATGGAAGCTTAAATATGGCAGATGGCCTAGAAAACATTAAAAAAAAAAAAAATTCTCATAACATTTTGTGGGTTTGTTTTATTAAGTCATCAGTTTTGAAGCCATAATATCAGATAAGAGTCTTGACTCCCAGTAGGAAAAGGCTTTTGGCTTTTGTGCTTGCAATGGAAAGCTCAAATATATGAACTGCAGGAGTAAACTGGGGAGAATAAAGAATAAAAAAGTAGAAGATATTACAAAATGATGCCAAAGCTCCAGTTTAGCAGCATTTTCTAGAGCCTTTCAAGGAAAAGGGAAGAAGGGTAAAAAATAGTGGGGGGGAAAAGCGAAATGTATCAAAATTGTGGCATTGCTTTTTCCTCAAACAAGAACAGAGGGTTGTGAGGAGGAGGCTCAGCTCTTCTGTGCATGGTAGGCACTGCTGCAAAATGTTTAAAAGTCTTTTTAGAACTGTGTTTAACTGAATGTAGAGAAGGAAGAAAAGCAGGACCTAGCACAGAAAAAAAGGCGGCTCATTTACACTTTCCCCACTGAATCTCCCATTTCCTATCACCCAGCCCTTAATTGCTCCTGGCTTTGACCTTTAATTCTCCAGCACTGAGCTGATCAGCTTCTCCAGACTGACTGAGGAAGCTGAGGGTGCTTGATTCAGCACTGGGAGAGCCTTTTGGAGGGCTGTATTTCATCCCAAAGAAATATTGGGATATATTCCTCGGATGTATTCCGCAGAGTGCTCTGCTGGGACAGTGAGGGATGAGCCACCAGCCTCGCCTGTGATGCTGACCTTTGCTTTCCTCCTCCTGAAATAAAATCACAGCAGAGGACAGCCAGAGGCCCACAGGCACAGAGCAGGCCATTGTGAATAAGTGCTTGCTGCGTCCCTCTAAAACACTTCATCATTCCAGTGCCGCAGGAATTCTGGGGTGATTTCAGGGCAGGGAATTTTATTGAAAAGCTGAATCCCAGCCCTTTGCTGCTTATATCTCGCTGCCACTCAGATGACAACATCATCTCAATGCAAAATGGAGAGCCTACACAGGACATGCAGGGAGTCATTATTGCCATCCTAATTCCTCCCTGCTCCAAGCAGAGAACTTGCTGTGCCAGCAGAGAGCATGGCACAATACCAATTTGAGATTCAGGCACCTGAAAACTAATATTAATTGTTACCTTTTAATTATGTATTGCTTTTAATGGGAGAGAGAGAATTGCTGAGTAGTTAGGATGTTTTCCTGTAAGCATATTTTACTGTTGCTGGTGAAGCATTGTTTCAGCCCCCTGCTCAGACCTAAATCCCTCAGTGACTTTGAATAAATCGGAGGCTCCTGGTCCTTCATTCCCCCACCTACCAAAATGAGGTGATAAAACTTCCTCTGGTGACAGATGCTCATGCAGGCAGCCTCAGCAGTTTATCTGCTGGTGGCACAGGGTCACCTATAAAATGTGTCTGTGCAGCCAGCTCGGTCAAGCAAGGCCAGTTATGTCCTTTAATCTCAGATCCATATTCATTTCTCCTTGTGACATTGTCCCCAGGAATGTCCCACTGTCCTCAGGCAAGCCAGTCTGATCCTAGCCATCTCCAATGGCTTTGGGAGGGATGATAATGAAGGAATCCAGAGGAGCTGCATGGGAAGTACATCTCTGTCATCAGTCTCTGCTCAGTTGGTACCATATTGCTCCTTTTTATAAAAACTCACTTTTTTTTTTAAATTCAAACTCATGGTTTCAGCAGGGTTTGTGAGCTTTGGTGAGACTTTGAATCCCAGCCACTGAGCCCAAAGCAACAATTCCTTTAGAAGCTGGGATAGTTCTCAGCACTCATGTTGATTTTGGCTACTATCTTCAAACAGTTGTTATTCTAAATACAGGAGAGATGTCGGAGTGAAAGTGAATGGCAGTGAAAATTAAAAGGATCTAGACTGTCTGAAAGTACTGGGATCATCTAGGAGGAAAAAAAAATTATCTGCCCCTGAAACTTTCCAACTTGCTTCTAGGAAAAAATACAAAAAATTCCACAGGGGAGATGTGGAGACAATGAGAAAGCCTACACAAAATTCATACAGGTTGTCACTTATAAATTACACATTTTAGTGATCAAAATTAAAACTGAAAAATGCACACAGTAACAGAAATTATATATGGAAATCAGTGCATTTTTTTGAATGCAAGAAACCCCCCCTTATTCACTTTGCTGAGGATATATTGTATGTGAATGCTGTGCACTTACTTTACCAAGATATATATGTCTACACGAGTAAAAGCAAAATAAAAATCTGGTCAAAATGCCTTGAGCAATGAGGTTATTGTTCTTTCTATAGAAGTGAAAAAGGCAGTTCTGGCTCAAGCCTTGTTGAAGATGGTCGTGCAGCTTCCCACTATTTACTTTTCTAAAGGTTAATGAAGCAGCCTGAAAAATCTTGAGTAATTACAGTGAGGGCTGTGTATGCTAATGTCTTCTGACTCATTGACTCAGAGGCCAATAATATTTCATTTGATTTTCTGACTTCATCTTCCTGTTAAAGTATGGATAGCCTCTGAAATTACTGATTTATAGACTGGTAGACATCATCTGAAGGGTTTTAGGTACTTTTATTCAAAGCAGGTAAATTTATTTAATGTGCTGCCCCCTTGCTCTGCTGATTTTTCTGTGGGTATGTGCTTGATAAGCAATGTCACAAAGTGAAGTTCACTTTTATTTATTGCATGAGGAGATGCCACAGATTTCAGATTAGATGATTTGGGGTTTCCCAGATTTTAGCACGTGGGAGAGGACATTTCTGACCTTGGGGTTTCAGGAAAGCCAACGTGAACTTTGACATACAACTTGGAAAAAATACTCCCCACAAAGTCATCAATTGTGTTGTATTTCAAGAGCAATTGCTATACTTCTGACATTGCATTTTCAGGTTTTAAAACAAATAGGAGCTGTGGGACTCTCTGAGAGATGGCAGAATAATGCAATTTCCTCCAGCAACCTTGCCATAGCTCATCTGCAAAAGGATTTCTTCAGAAACATTAACATAATATGTAGTTTTTGCAAATTGTTTTTCATCCCTACATCTTAAATGCCAAAAGAGAGATGGCAGCTAGCACAAAATCATTTAAGTGGACACAACATTAATTTTTTTTTCTTTTTTAATTAAAACTGGTGTTCTGAAACACCTTTAGCAGTTTCAAACAGAAGAGAAACCTTGTGAATTTTTCCTGTACATGCAGAGAATCCTAAATTAGGATATACAGACTCAGCTTTCTGTGCCATGACTGTCCTGGAACAGACCAGCAAGGAACACTGGGCCAGAAAACATTTTCAGGTCAGGATATTCCCCCAGCTGCCTTGCAACTGCTGAAAATGTTTCTTGAATTTGCAGCTGTGGGTGTCTCTTTGTGAAATTAATATCTTTGCTCCAGTGACCAAGAACCATAGGCAGTGTTGCTTAGCCTCTCATTTTGCCTGATGAAAATCAAACAATATTTATCTTTGGCAGCACCCACTGGACTGTTTTGCCAGTGCTACAAAATTAAGTCATTTTTCCTTTTTTTTCTGATGGCCAGCAAAAGGAAAACTGGGCCTTCACAGCTTTATCCTTGTAAAATATTAAAACCCATAAATCTCAAATAACTTTGCATGCTTCAGGAATATTTTAATTAGCTTAGGGGGTGTTTTTGCTGGATTTTTTGGGTTTTGTTTTTTTTTTTTTGGTTTGTGGTTTTTTTTGCCTGATTTGTTTTTCATAAGGTTTTTTTTGAGTATTTTTTCAGGTTTTCATGGTTTTTTTCAGGTTTCAGCATTATCCCAGGTGTTTTAGGACACCTAGAGGAAGCATTTCTAGATGTCCTAGTGGATGCTGGGTTGTTGGATTTTATTCTCTTGTATCCTTAACATACAAGCACAAGAAAGGAGAATTTTGAGAATCTTTTCCAGGTGAATGTCCTTTTGAAAGGAGGGGAACACACAGGTGGGAGGACAGTGTGAAATATTTACAAATTCTCATGAAGGAAAGGAAACCTGAGGAGAGGTAAAAAAATATAATTTTGGCTGAAATTAAAATTAACTGAGAAAGTATAGGTGCTTAACTGCTGCAGAAGTTTGAAGTGAGCACAGAGAGGTTGGATCCTGGGCCATAGTCCTGGATGGTTTTTTCTTCCTGGGATTTGCTAATTGCTCTGCCATGGGACAGAAAATAGTTTCTTACGAAATTTGATTTTAAAAAAAAAATACATAAATGCTAGAATTTGTTTATAAAGAATTATAAAGAAAGAAATCAGCTGAAGTCCAAATATTTTTTTCTGAATTCAGAGTGCTTAAGGAAAATCTGAGTTGTAGTGGAGGTGCTATTTATAGCTTTTATGTTAAGAGTTTATAGTAGAAATGAGTTTATAATGGAAACTATGTCAGGTTATGAGTGTGCCAGTACCTTTTTTCCAACAAAATCTAATTTGAGGCATTTAAACAGAGGTGTTTGGAGTGGAAGACTAGCACTGAAAGCATTTTTTTTTTGTCTTTTCTGATGACCAACATGAAATCCTTCACAAAATATGTGTGCCAGTCCTTTTATAGTAACAATTAAGGGAATCTCTGGGCTTTTAAATAGCATCTGACTTTGGGGCCTTTGAAATAGAGGTCACCCAGTACCTCAAACAAAACCAGCCACAGCACATCCTCAGTTCCTTGTCTGATTTGGCCTTCCCCCTCTTGCTCTCACTCCACAATGAGAGCTGAGGTCCCAGCCAGATGCTCAAAAATTGTTCTTTTCTTCTCCACTCCTCACCCACATTCTTGTAGTTAAAAAAAAAACAACAAAAAAAATCCAAAAAAAACCCCAACCTTGTTTTGTTGCCACAACTGCTGTCCCCTTCCCGTGGCAGAGAAGGGATCACATTTCTTTAATTGATTTTCCCTGCAGCACATCTGAGACGCTGTGACTCCCTGAGACTGAAGTGCCTCTGGTACCCAAAGGCAGGGATTGCTCCATCCTGACACCAGCAAAGATCAAAGGCAAACGCCCCAAGTCAGTCTGGAAGCAGGAGGGAAATGGTCCTTTACTCTACCTTTATACAAAACAGATCCGTGGCTGCATCTCAAAAGATGTGTTGTATAAATTTGGGATTAAAACAGCAGGGTTCAAAGGCATTAATTCTATCTGGTGTAAGCTTTTAGTGGCACGTTGGAGGTGAGAAATTTATCTCCAATGAATGCAGGGTTTTATATGCATGTTCTTATGTCTGTGTCAGATCTAATTAGAGCAATGGCCTGATTTTTTGGGGAAGAGATTTCTACTGTCCACAGCCTTTCCAGTGAGACTAGATTATTAAAAGGCTCGTCAATTATATTTATACTTCTCAGATTATTTCATTTTGATGCTAGGAAACTGCTTTTTAAATAATATCCATTCCTCAAATTGACCAAAAGACAGGAATATTTTCTGTGATTGCCTTCATGTATCAGCTAATGGAACCATATTTTCTAATCTTCTGTTGTCAGTGACATTTTCTTTACTACTTTTTGCTGTATTAACAGCTACGGCCCCTAAAATGAGAAGATATTCTCCCCTTGGGTATGCAGCTCCTGTGAGAATGTTGAAATAGCTGTTCTACATGAATAGCCCATTTCAGGAACAGATTAACCATCACACAGGTTTGAAGGAGGGGTGGGCATGAAGGTTGCATCTGGGGTCTGCTCGAGGCCATCCTGTGCAGTTCCAATCCCAGAGAACAGAAGGTTAATAGTTTATAAATAAGTATTCACTTTCTGCCTGGGACTCACACTAGCGGCATGAGTAGTCACTCTTCCTTCAGAGCAGATAACAACATATATTGATGCTTCAAGAGTGAAAAACAGAGGGAAATTATTTTATTGCAGGTTTTGTGTGGGGTAATTTCCCTCCTTATCCCCAGCAGGCAACTCCAGAGAGAGGAAGAACAAATTCCTGAGCACTGGTTATTCTAACCAGCTTTTACTGGTGCAGTCATGTCAGTCAAAATATATCTTGCTTTATCAACAACCAAAGCTGGGATGGCCACCCACACATGTGTAATATACAGATAAACACATATCCTACAATGAGAATTCATTCTGCTCACCAACTGCTACCAGTTATGCTCTTTGAGGTTTTTTTTTTTCCCCCCTCTTACAGCTCTGCCTACATCAGGACTAACCTGTCAGCATCTCCCTACCTATCTAGCTAGATCAACAAACCCTCTCTAGTGTAGATTAAATTTAATTAGGGATTAGCTCAGCTCCCAGTTTTGCTGGGCAGCCCTGAGGCTGGGAGGTGGAGCTGTGCTAGGGTTGGGTTGTGGAGGCCTGCACGGGATAGGTTTGGGCATTTGGGGCTCTTTTTTTTTTTCACCCCTGCTATCTGACTCTTTAAAAACCCTGGAGAACAGCATTTAGAGTGCAGAACCTGACATTTGGATGTAGGGGAATCTGTGCCTTTGGCCTCTGAGGAAGAAATGAAACTGAGCTGACCCCACGAGATTTAAGCTCCTGGTAAGTCAGAGATCCTAGAACAGGGTCCCGTGCCCCGTGTCCTCTGCACTTTTTGTAGCTTGGGAAATTTATACGTGTCACTGAGATGAAAGCTGGCCTAAGCAGGAGTCAGTACCTCAGTTAATTTATTTGATAATTTATGGTCCTGGTAGAAAATCACAACCCTAACTTCTAAAAGCAGTAAGGGGATGCTAAGCCTTGATGAAGGACAGATCCCCCATGGTCTGACAAATACCTGAGGTAGGTGGTGCCACGTGGGGTGTGGAGAAAAGTGACAAGTTTTCCATAGTACTGACTGTGGAGCATCTGGGAAGAAATGAGCAGAAATACCAGCTTTTCAGGGAAATCCTCAGCACATCCTCCTGTTCTCCCCTTTTTCCCTTGGAGCAATGGAGGCTAGTGGCTACAACCCCTGCCATTAGCACACCAAAGGGGAAACCAATCCTTTTTCCAAAAGCAGCACTTTGGGGCAGGGGTTCTCCTTAGAGGCAGTTTTGGAGATGCATTTTTTCTACTGCTTTTGTGACCTTCACCCCAGGCCACAGTTTTAACAGCCCTTTCTACGGGGAGTGGATCTTATTATGGAAATTTTCCTGTTGTGTCTGGGGTAGGTATTTGGTGTAAAATCTCAGTGAAGGTTTGGTAACTGAAAAAAAAAAAAAAAAAAAAAAAAAACAAAACCAGAGAATGGCTTCAATGCATCAAGGCAAAACTCATCCTTGCCCCGTGTCCAGTGATCACCTGTAATTGCTTAAGGAAAGAATATCTATTCCAAAAAAAAACAGGCTGTCCTGTGTATCTCTGTAAGAGATCCCTGTCTGCTGCAGGGATGTCACCCTCCACAGTGTGAACATCCCTGCCCCAGGAGGGGGAGGATATGGACTGGAGGGTATTTAAAGCCCTGGCAGGTGCTTTTGCAGAACCAGGAATCATGTCTGTGAAGCTGAAAAACAGCCTGTCCTGAGGACATGAAAGCCCAGACAAAAGCCTGGTATTTATTCTGGATGACTGTAGAACTGCTGATCCCTGTAATTAACTAAGTTTGGAAGAACTTGCAAAAAAAAAAAAAAAAGTAAGTGAATCCTATCCATTTGCCATTAATTTAATCTTTGAAACAAAACTCATTTTCAGCCAACTAACTTGGGTATTCTTGTTGACTAACCAAGAATATGGCCTTGTCTGGCTTAAACCAAATCAATACAATTTCCTTGTTAATTGAGTTTCCCAGTTCAGAGATTGTCAAGAAAACCTGCTCTTGGGTTAATGTTTTGGTTTGGCTTGCTTTGGGTTTTTGTGGTGTGTTTTTTTTTTTTGTTTTGTTTTGTTTTTTTTTTTTCTGATATCTGCACAGGTTTACTTTATCTTCAGGACTGACCACAAGCCAGCAGATATTGCTGGCAGACAAAAATAAGCCTCAAGCCAGTCCATTTACCAATTACATCAATGTTTTTTTTAAAATGTCTTCTGTTTCATGTCACAACTCTACAAACTGAGCCCTATCCGTGGAGTTTGGTCCTCTCAAACTCTGTGAATGCTAAACTCAATTCTCTCCTGTTTGTGGATTTCCACACATTATTTTTCCAAATATATGTCATTTTTTCTGCCTCAGAATGGGTTTCCTGAGCATAGACTCTTCAGTCATGTCTTCCTACATCTGAATACATCTGAACCTAAAATATGATGCACTTTTGTGATTGTACAAGGTGCACTAAACTGCCTGCTCTGCAAGCCTTTATGCTTACACAGCTTAAAAGGTTTTTATTTGCCATGGTATGTTCTGCACCATGATTTTATCAATCACTTGCCAATTTCCCAGTTAATCCTCTGCTTTTCATTTTCTCAGATTTGCTCAGACCATTGTGGTTTTCCATTATGAGGATGTCAAACCAGGGTGGCTTGTCCAGGGGCATGACTGCATTTTCTTTTCCGTGTCACACCTTTGATTTACAAGCACGTGCTAAACTATCTTTATTTTCACAACTTAATACCCTGAGTCGCTCTTAGAGGTCCAGAGTGGAAACAGAACTGCCATTTTCCTTTCATTCTGGGATGCAAGGGCTGCATTCACATTTTGCACACAACCACTGCAGGCAGGCAGGCAGAAACCTCCTGCATGACCAAGCATTTCAGCATTTAAGCCAGCCACAAAGTGCCTCCATTTCATTTGCAGGTATTTAATGATCCTTATCAGGTGGAACAGAGCTGCTGCTTAAAGAAGTGAGTCCATTTAGGAAATTACTGGAGTCAGACACTGTGAGAGAAGGCCAGTGATGAGAAAGGTGCTCTGCTGGCAGTGCTGAGAGTCACTGGGAACAGCTTTGTAGCTCTGTGTGGAGCAGTAGGAGGCTCCTGAATGGGCTGGATTGTGTCATTAAGAGCACCAGCCATGAGGAGGGGGGAAGGAAAAAAATTCTGCTTGAATTAGGAATTGATTGACCTACTTATATATATATATTTTTGCCAAAAATCAGGTATACAAGAACAAACAAAAGGGATCCCCTGTGTCATAACCTGGTCCTCTCCTACCCACATTCCCCTTCATCTGAGACAGTTTCTCATAGAGCGAGCAGGCTGTGATTTAAAACTAGCTGTGTTTCTTTCCTCCACCCTAAAATGTCTTTATGAAGGCTGTGAAGTTTTTCTACAGCTTAAAATTATATCATTTCCAGCTTAAACTTATTTATGGCCCCACTAGTTCTGTTCCCAAGTCTTAGCTGAAATATTCTTTAGCTTCTCTGGCATTTGCTCTCTGATATATTTATAGAGAGCAATTATATCCTTACTGAGGTGTGCTTTGCCAGACTAACCAAGACAAGCTCTCTTGGCCTCCTTTCATAAATGGGTTTTTCTTTGAAGCAATAAACCCTTGCCTTGTCCCTTTCTAAGCCACCTCCTGGCCATCCCAGGGACCAGGAACATGGGCAGGGTGCCTGCAGGTGCTGCCAGTGGCTGGGAGAGGGAGGGGACATTGCCAAGGTGATGGTGAAACACAGGGGCCACTCCAGCTTTCTGATGCTCCCCGTTGCCGAAAATTCCATTTTCTGTTTCAGCCAACCACTCAGTAATTCTGGTGCCACATTCCTGGTTCCCTTCCCTGGACTGCTCTGGTGGTGCTCTGAGGCAAGGTTCTGGGGTTTACCACAGCTAAATCACCTATGTTCTTTTTTAAATTCTTTGCCTCCTTAAACCCAGCCTCTTCCTTCTCTATCCCAAGTGATAATTCCCAATGCTGAGTCACAGCCAATGTTCTGATGCTTTCCTTTTCAAGTCCTTATCTAGACACTTTTCTGGACACTTTTCCACCTTATCAGAACTTTTCTGGTGTGATCTACCTCTAGTGAAGTTTTTCTCCACTGCTGGCACATTTGCTGGTCATGTGTCATGAACAACCCTTCCCTCACAGAGGTATTTCTGCAGAACTGTCAGTTTGCAGCATGAGTTTTCAAATTATTGTCCTTTCCTCTTGAGCCCAGTAAATCCTTTTCCTATTTCTTTCTAGTGTTGCTGTTCACTTATTTAGTTCAAAGTGCAGAACTGCAGCAGTCTTTCTTGTCAGCATCTGCAACTGCAGATATAGAGAGTCTGGACCTTTGAAGAAATACTAATTTTTGTCATCTTTCTCATATCTGACTGACCAAGGATGACTGTGTAAACCTCTGTTATCATTGCTGTAAACCAGCAAACAACTTTTTTTTTTTTTTTCCCTTTTAAATAAATGAGTCATGCATTTTTGGACCTGCAACAAAAAGTGGTTTTCAAACCATAGCTTGAATTTGCTGTATTCTTGCTGTTGTTGATTCTTTTGTAATTCAAGGCCAAAAAAAAAAAAAATTATATGCTTAATACTGAGGTGACACTGTTTACTTTAAAAGTCTGAAAGAGTTGTCTTTATCTGGAAATATTTTCTTACAAACATCCACAGTCTTACAAGTGTTTATTATTTGTTTTCAGTTGAATTTAGCTAACAAGACTTTAACTAAACAATCATATGACTCATGTGTTTTTCCAGTGTTCTCAGGCCTAAGAAACTGCAGTGAAAAGATA
Source organism: Leptocoma aspasia (assembly GCA_013399835.1). Classification (NCBI taxonomy): domain Eukaryota; kingdom Metazoa; phylum Chordata; class Aves; order Passeriformes; family Nectariniidae; genus Leptocoma; species Leptocoma aspasia. Next base: position 122,119 of record VXAX01000469.1, on the reverse strand, counting down.
CTTAAGAAAAGCAGGGAAGGGGGTAAATGGTACAAGTGGACATCTGAATGTTCTCCTGTGTGTAAACATATGCTCAGCTATCACACAGGGCCTCAGCATGTGGAAATGCGTGGTGTTTTTCAGTGGTGGGCTCATGAAGAACTCCAAATATTCTAGGTGCTGATAAAGTCTCATTGCAACCATATTGCAGCTCCTTCTAACTCCAAAAATGTTCATTTCCACTGTCGGGTTTTTTGAGCCCCCAACACAAGGGTGAACCTACCCCCAGCGCCCTTTGGAGGTGGTTCTCTTGTGAGTTCTTGGCAAAGGGTGAAAAACAAGCAAGACTCTGGATTTTCTCTGCCTTTGGTCTATTGTTTATTCTTTTCTTATCTTGAAGTTGATATGTCATCTGCACACCAGACTTAGCATATGAGAAGCAAGGCACAAAATGGAGCCCAAGCACCCAAAATCAAGGCCTTCTAAAGATACCCAATCCAATTGCTTTCTAACACGCACTTTATTTCTGCTTTTCTACCAATAACTTTGATCAATCTATGCACGTAACACCCATGCTGCTATCATCTCCAGCCAATAGCCTTGTGTCTCTAACCTTACAGAAAATGGAGTGGAAGAAGAACAAGAAAGGGATGGGACAATGCCCAAAATCCTCCATTTTGTCCCCTATTCACTCTCATATTAAAATCCTAAATTCTTCACATAGTGACAAACTATTACTGCTACTGCTGTCTACTTCACACTTGTATGTTCCAGCTCATCCCAAAGCCTTGGCAATTTTTTTCCAAGGTTAAAAGCAGTGTCTGACTGGGGATTAGGGCTCCCTAATACAGGCAGAGAAATATTCCCTGTGCCCTGGATTCCAACTTCCACAATACCCTTTGAGCAACAACAAACATCATCATGGTGTCACCAAAAGGGAGCTCAGAAGCAGAAAAAAAAATCCTCCCCACCACTTCCACCTTCCCCCCAGGTCCCACGTGAAGGGCTGAACTCAGGTACCCTGAGTAGAAATTATGTGTTGCCACTGATTGCAGATTAATTCAATTATAAAAATTGCTGAAAGGGTTGTGCTTTCACAAGTGATCCCCACATGGCTTTGATCTGGCTGCACCCGCAGCCAGCCCTTCACCACCAAATTCCCAAAGAAAACTCACGTATATTTGCAGTGAGGGGCAGATGTTTGATGAAAACAGCGCTGTTGTAAAATTAAAGTGTAAAATTGAAGTGTTAACCTTCTCAGAAGCAACGATTCAACTGGGACTTGCACTGGCAGCGTGGAACTTCAACGTGAAAATATGCAGGGCATTGTATCATTGGTATTATTTCTTTAGGAAAGTGAGTGGCTTCTTAAAGTCATTCTCAATGACACTGAGGGTGCAGACAGTGCAATTCTCAGACCACAAGACAAACAAAAAAAAAAAGAAAAAGAGGGAGGATTGAGTTCTCATGGTTGGCTGGACAAGGAGTCCTGTTTTATGCTTTGCACCCATGACAAAAATGTTGTACTGCTAGTAATTCCTTACAGCAGGCTGGCACCAGCTCCCTCTCAGGAAGTCTGGCAGTGCATCTGTTCCCTCACAGAGTGGTATCCTCGGAGGATGTGAAAGCAATTTTAATGTTCTTAATTTCGATTTCTACATTGCTGGTGCAGCCAGCTCGGCTGGGGGAAAGGAATGGGGACTCCACCACATCAAATGTGTCAGAAAGGAGATGCTGCAACTCCCCTGGAGGAAACAGGGAGTATCTGGCCCATTTCCAGATCTCAGAGTATTATCATGGACAGTTCCCTAACGTTCCTATGACTTTTACAATATTTCCTAAGCAAAAAGTCTTAAGAGTAAAATTTGAAGTGATGATCAGATCACTTGGTTTGAGTGGCCAAAAGGTTTGAATGAGTTTGGAAAACAGCTGCTTGCAATGACATGGAATTTATACAAAGAGTATTTACCTGTCTGCTTTTGAATTAATTAATTTTTGCTGTATTTCCAGAAAATAAACTTTTCTGTGTCCTTTTAGTGGGGGTGGTTGAGGCTTGTTGGTCTTTGAGGCTCATTTTCTTTTCCATGTGCAATAACAGTTTTTCCACCAAGGATTTGGTGGGAACTGGAGAAGGTTTAGATGGTGCAGATTCATCTTCTAGGTCTGCTTCAAAGCCCCATCATAATTTCAGTGGCTGGGAGGGCAGGAGAGGTCTCTGGGGGGAGACATGGGATGGGTTGTGGGAGAGATGAGCAACCACTCACCACAAAAAGCTATGAAATGGGACAAGTTAAAAAACTCTACAAGTTAGAAAAACCCATTTTTTGTCATCCTGGGTGCTGTGCCTGGCAGAATGTAGAGAGTGGTGCTACTTTGGTGCACAGTTACCTGAAAATTGATCGTGGGAACTATCAACCCTAGAGACTCAAATATCCCAGTCTCATCCTAATTAATTAAATTTCAAAATGTCCACTAGCTTGAATGGGCTTTGAGTAAATTATTTGCCTTTTTACTGCACAGAAAAAACCTCAAAAATTCTGTCTGACTGATTAGAAAAGGTGGGTGGACTGGACTAACCATTCAATTTAAAGCATGAAATCTGGCACAATTAGTTTAAGTACAGAAAGGCAGTTCAAGCTCCCAAAACCAGCAATTATAATGATAATAGTTAATAATATATTGCAAAGAAGTTAAAAGACCAGTTTGTAAGAAACTGCCTAATGTTATTTGATAGATGAGATTTTTTTTTTTTTGCTTTAAATTATCTAAAGAAGACAGGCACCCAGCTTTTATTCACCTTTGGCAGGGGGATAGAGCACTAGAAATTTAAAACATTTATGACCCTGTAGAAATCCAAGCATGCAGGAAAGAACAGGCAGAACCAGAAACACCAAAACCCTGGCAGAAATTCCCAAGGCCTTGCAGAAGTTTTGCAGGGGAGTGGGAAATGTTCCTGCCACCAAGAAATCACCTTGAAGAAAAAGTGTGGGTGATTGTACAGGACAATTGTGGGGAGCAGAACAGCCCTGATGAAAAGCCAGTTTTGTAATGATGACCAAAAGGCAAAGAAAATGAGGGGCAGAGATCAGGTTTTCTACTGACTCCCACTGACCTCCATGCTTGCATGCTCAGGAAGAGCTTTTTGCTGAAGAAGATGTCAGAATACAAAAGCAATCTGTCTAGAAAGACAGCTCTCAATTTTTTGAAGCTCACTGTTAAGTGGAGATTGATGTAAAAGCTTTCTCTAAAGTAAGGGACTGCAGAAAAATATGTCAAATTTATAACATGAAAAGCAAATTTTCCTTTCTGTGTTATCAAAGAACATCCCACTGCCATACTTCAAGCAAAGACATCCAAATTCTTGGACTGAAAACATGTTTATTCAGAACATTATTAAAATGAAATTAAAAAAAAAA
>VXAX01000469.1:103113-118614 GCA_013399835.1 Leptocoma aspasia | reverse complement strand
AAACAAAACAAAACAAAACAGAGAAACTCCAAGGAAACTCAAGAAATAAAACTAATGGAGGCACTGAGTGAACAGCATTCCTTCCAGAACAGATCTTAAAGCACATTTGCTTTATCCCTGATTGTATTTAAAACCTAGTGTACCAAATTTTCTAGACCACATGACCTTGACTCTACCCTAAAAATAATGCCAGAATTGCTTTTACCCTGCGTTTCTGGAATGAATTCTGGAATAAATTCCGCATCTGGTCCAAGGCAGGCACTTCAAAGTGCCTGTAAAGACATTTTCTTTCTCTCTGCAAGCAATTTATCAGCGTTCCTGCTGGGAAATTGCTGGGCTCCAGGGGATCACAGACGTGTTTGGGGTGTCGTGCTGCTTTTGCACTGAGCTGTTCTGCCCACGGCTGGAGAGCCACGGTGACAACCTGTCCTCCAGACAGCAACTGTCTGCCACCTCAGATGGCCCCAAACCTCACACAGCCTCACAAATTGCCTTAAATACTGAGGTACCAAGGGAGAAGGATGCCTTGGAATATGGCCTTTAAGTCATCCTAATAGAGAATGCCACAAATCCTTCTTTCTTTCTAGCACGGCACCAGAAAATTTTATTATTTTGCAGGGACATTTTAGCTTGGGGATCAGGCTGCTGAATCTGTCCTGCCTTGATTCCATGTTCCTGAGGGACTTTTTCAAGGAGAAAAAGTTGTCTTAGCAGACCAAGTGAAAAGGAGCATCCAGGGTAGGCATTGTGAGGGTAGTCACGGCAAGGAGTGGATTTTCATCGGATTTGGAGAACTGAGGTCTCAAGCCTGTAGCTGGAAATGAATGTTTTGCTTTTGTCTTTGGAGGATGGAAGATTTCTGGAGGAGATGGAGGTTATTAAAAACCAAAAATGAATGGACAAAAGGCCTCCTATGTCAGTCAAACACACACCTCCCTTCCACCGACCACGCTGATCAGGTACAGACTGACTGTGACAAAAGTCTGGGCTTCTGAGTGGGATGTAAACATTTTATACACAGGCAAAATAGCTCAGGTGCCCACAGTCTGGAGCTGAATTCCATTCTCCTGGTTTTACTCAGCAGCCAAAGCCCTGGGGTTTACAGATACAGATAAGATTTGATCTTTAGGAGCCTTGGGACTGAGCAGAAATCTGTTTAATCAGCTGCATTGAAGCGTTCTGGTGCAAGTTACCAGTTCCAAGAAAAGCTGCTGAAGGGAGTGTGTGAGTGCTGCCTGGACTGGCCTTCTGCTTATTCTGTTACCCACCAGAAGTGTCTAAAGATGAGAGACCCTTCATTACTGCTGCTGGCACCATCTCCCTGAAAATACACAAATTTTGTTCTGTTAATAGATATTTCTCTCTGCTTAACACCAGCTCCCAGATGCACCTGAGCTCCACAGAGGGGAGCCTGAAAGTTTGTGCATGGGTATGAATAGTCCACAGATTTGGGGGTTATTTCAACTCCAAATTATCAAGACTGATTTTATTGATTCTGTTGCCTGTTTGAGGTGCCACTGATTCCTTTGCTTGCTGAGCCTCAGTGTACTAGATAGAAAGCCAGAAAGGTTCATTAGGAAGCCCCCTGCTTCTGCCCAAGGAGTTTGGGTTTCTCCTGTGCCATTTTCAGTTCAGGCTTCCACAGGTCTTTCAATTCAGGGAAATAAACATTTGACATAAGAAATCATCACCTCTTCACATATGACAAAAATTAACTCCTGTGAACAAAAATCTTTCCATTTTGAAGGCTTTTAAGTACTGCCAGAGAGAGAATATTGAGGTAGGTGGCCATTGTCCTCACACAGTGGATGTTTGCATGTTCTGCAGCTAGACAGCAGTTGCAAAAGTAAATAAGAAATATGTTATTCTATTCAAAACAGACATTGGTAGGTAATGCTGTTTTTCAGTGCTCTGCCCTTCAGTGAGATGCTTGTCACTTATGCAGCCGAATTGCTTGAAAGCATTCTGTAAAATGTCAGAATATTATGTTAAAATACAAAAATTGGTGCTTTGCAGCCTTTTGGATATGCCAGTAGTAGATTAATTAGGGCTACGTAAGTATTAAAAAATGGTAATTAATGTCAGAACTTCAAAATGTATCTGAGAATGAGCAGGGCTTGAAAATTTAAACACTGAGTGTACAGTGACCTTGAACACTTCCCTGAGCCCTGAGGTTCTCCCTTTAAAACTGCTTCACAGCTTCTTTGTGTGCATGTCCAGGGAGATAGCAGATTCATAAACTGCAGTAATTGAAAACAGTGTGAATTTCTTGAGTATGACTAATCTTTACCATTCCTTAAAAAAAAAAAACAACAAAAAAAAAACAAAAAAAACCCCCAAAAAAACTAGTCCCAGCCAAGATTTTATTAATTTTAATATGAAAACATCCACACCTATCATGTCTCCCCTGAGGTCCTCCCAGGCTGCTGCAGGAATGGAATCTGACTTCTATTGCTTTGGCTAGAGGCTGAGGATGTGAATTCCTCTGGCTAATTGCTTTTTTGGATAACCTACAAAGCAGCAGGGGTCAGATTCCTGGCCTGGTAACGTTGCCTTGGCTCGGTGCCCCCATTCCCATCGTGGGGAATCCCAGGAGGAGAGTGGTACCAGGTTGTTCCTCACTTCAGGCACACACATTTCCCCAGCTGCTGCTACACGTGGCACAACCTCTGCCTTGTAACAAATTTAAAATGCCTAAAATCTAAATACCCATCCTGGGTAAATCCCCCCTCCTCCCAGGAAAACTGTGGTGACCTGTAGCCACAAGGCTACCGTGTCTGTGGCATGTGAGGTTGTTCAGCTGGACACTGAGGAAAAGGAAAAACAGACTTCCAAGTCAGCCTCTCACCCTGCTTGTGTGATGCTATGCCATAAATACTCTAGAGTAAGGTTGTATCTGCCTGGAGGTACAGCTGAATATCCCTAGAAGGTGTATCCCTCATCCTGGAATTATTTGTTCTGGAAATCATCACCGGATGGTGCTGCATGGAGGAGTTTAGGGAGTTTAGGGAGACAGGCAAGGAAAGGGAGGCACGTGTGGAGTTCCCCATCCACGTCACCAGAAAGTGAATTTTCCTCACCCCTCAGCAGAGCCTCACTCCCTGTGCACACGGTGCTTGGTCTAGGTGGGTTTGCTGTCCCCAAGAAAGGCCCTGTGACTGTTTCTTGTCACTAGTGCCACAGAAAAGGGCAGACTTGTGGCAAGAAGTAAAGTCAAAACATCAGTGAGCTGTTAAGTCTGATCTGCAGAGCCCCTGTGGGCTTTTCCTCACCCACAGAGCCCAGAGGTTTTGCCTCCAAGCTGCAGATGGAGGTGGGAATACTCCCACAGACCTTGCCTTCCCAACCAAAGCTCCTTTGTTAAACAAGCTATGTGTCTAAACCAATAAAAATCATTAATAAAAAAGAATTGTCAGATGTTAGCCAATAGCCAAAAAGAAAAAAAAAACCCACCCCAGACCTCAAACCTACAGCATTTTGAGCTCTGAGATGAACACACAGTGTGGGGTTTGTGAGGGACAGGGCAGGGTGGTGTCACACGAGTGTGCCCTGCTGTCCCAGGCAGCCAGGCCAGCGGTGACACCCTGCACGAGTCATGCCTTGGAGTGGCTGCCTAGAACAGGGGCTAGACAAGATTAAGAGAATAAAAGTATTTATTGAAGGCCTTCAATAGATACACCTTGGGCTATCAAAGCCTCCCAGAGGCTACACCCAACGTGGACAATGGTCATGAGTTTTTCTGACAATTACAAGTTTGGTCCATTTACATATCAGGGGTTAATCCTCCAATTAAAGCTTCAGGTAATGAAGTAATTTACTTCATTTTCCCCCAATTCACTTTTGTTTATACTTTTGGGGCCTGAGGCTGTGGTGTGCCCTTGAGTTTCAGAGGGATTGTGTTGTCTGACCAAAATGTGAAGACAGCAACCAACACTCTATATGGAATTTAGAGTTACACAGTAATGCAGTCCAGGATTTGTAAAATATAAAAGCTAAAATCTTAAGGCATCAGAAGGAGCACCCAGCTGGCCTGGAGTGACCCTCCCTGAGCCCAGGCTCAGGCTGATGTGCTCTAGAGGGAGCCACATCTGTCCTTGCTCTCCCAGATGGAGGTCACCAGCCTCCCAAGCTTTCCAGGAAAGAGGGAGTGGCCGCACGGGCTGGAGTTACTGAGCGTGGACCACCTGGGAAAGAGAGTGCAGCCAGCACTTGTCCTACCTCTAGGCACTCCACAGGAAGGATTAAGGGATGCTGAACTGGTTTTGAGCTCCCACCCAAGCTGGCTGTGAAGAAATGGAAGGGCAGGCAAGTAAACGTGCATGTTCTGATATGGAAAAATTGCAATAGCATTTCTGCATTTCAGTCTGTAGAAGAGGTTGGTTCAGGTTCAGTGTTTAGATCTAGACTTGAAGCACTTCAGGGTTTGTGTCTGTCTGGGGGTAGGGGACTGCTTTCAAAACTCACACCTAGACTCTGGTTTAGTCTGAGTACTCTGCAAGTTTTATGTGTTTCTAGCTCTGATAGAGAAAAAAAGGGAAGAAATCATTATCTCTGTGCATTTGAGAAAAATATCATGAATAATGCCTCCACTATTTGATGGGGGTGGGGGGGGAATCCTACTCTCTTTGAAGGCAAAGTTGGGAAATAGCTCCCTTTTATTTCAAGGAATCAGTTTCATAAAAATTACAGCCATAAAACACAACAGCAGCCCAAACCCTCCACATAAAACCTCCTGTATTTTATGCCTCCTTTTCTATTTCAGGTCCTCATTTGCCTAATTACTTCTCAGAGGCTGGCAGAGATTTTCCCTGCAGCGCTGAGCTCTGCTGACTGCAGAGACCCTACCTGGCACACTCAGTGAGTGCGTCAGCATTCTGGGTGGAAATGAATGAAAAATCAATCAGGGCAACTGCAGTGGTAGCATATTCAACTCTAACCTACTTTGTGCATGGTTTCAAACATTTCATTGTGTGTTTAGGCGTTTTTTATTTTTTAATGGTAAGTGGATCTGAAGTAAAATTGATCTTCCTAGTCAGCCTAATAAATGTTTTGTCATCTTCACTGCTTAGCTCGAGCAAATTTGCCACCCTGACTGCTAAGTTAAGCTGCAGACTTGACTGAAATGCCAAAACCTACAAGAAGATTGTTTTAATCTTGAAAACCTATCACCAGCAGATTGCATCATGCGGTGGATATAGATACAGTGATAGAGCTTTGATTGTTTTAATTGTATTTGCAGACCAGACCTAGAGTAGGTCTGGAAAATCAAAAGTACACCAGAACCTCTTTTGAAACACAGGTACTGCATACATGTGGTCTTGCAAGGAGTTTGGCTTAGGAATATTTGTCTGTGTACTTTTTTTCTTTATCTTGTTGCATTTCTGCATAGGCAGAGTTAAATATGGATTGCCAGTTTCACTAAGTTAAAGTCCACAATAAAATGGTCCAATATTCATGCCTAAAAAATTAGCAGCTGTTGTAACTTCTGTCAGCTCAGTGGGTTCAATACATTAAAACAAACCCTCATAAGATCACTGCTCTCATAAGATCACTGCTCTGACAAGTTGTGCAGTGCAACACTGCAAAAGGTTTCCAAAAATTCACAATCCTCTTTGTATGTGATGCCTTTACAGTGAAGAAGATTCTTTTGGCTGTAAAGATGAAGACTCTACTTTTTCTGGTGCTGATCTCTGTCTGTTGGGCTGAACCTCACCCTGGCAACTCAAGTCTGGAGCATGAAAGAATTGTTCATATTCAAGGTAAGGAAATAAGTATGAAAATATCAATATCTTCATATTTCTGAGGGAAACAGAATAATGTGCTTAATAATCCTTAATTTACTTTCTTCTTTTTTTTTATGCTGTCACACTGTTTTTTTAAAAATACTTGTATTACTGGTGAACAAATGTTTTCTTTTCTGGTTCTGCTGCATTATTATTTCACCTAAGAAAAGTCAAAAAAAGAAAGTTGCACTGTTTAATAGCACTTAGTCACAACCTTTCAAAGGTTAGTGAGTAAAGTACAGCATGATTTAAGACAAAGAGAAAAAGCATGCATCCTAAAGTCATAAACAACTGCAGTGGGTTGAAATACTTCAGTTTATTGTAGGATAGATTTGATTTTAAGAGGTCTGCCATACACAGTTCTCCACAGCACAGAAATTTATTGCTGTGGTTTATTTAAAAAGGCTCAGCACATCAGAGATCATAACTGGACAACATAAACCAGGAAAAAAAAAATGTAACTTACCCTGAAAGAAACGTGCCTTTCCTCATACTTTTAATTCACACTAAATATTATCCTGGCCTTCTGCATAATCCTGTTTGGTTCATGTTTGGGTCCCAGAGATTATAGCTGTGGCAGGATTTGAGCCTGCAGCACAATGCAGCTGTTTTTTCAGTCCCAGCTTCAGTCGTTGAGGGTTATCCTGCACAAGAAGAATCAGGGGGTTTATGCAGTGAGGACAGGCAGAATGAACAGGGATTTCCCTGCTTCCCCTCCTACCTTCCCTGAGCCTGGCTGAAATTAATTTTGCAGAATTAAGAAATGCAGAATTGCATCCCTTCTCTCTCTGTCTCTCTCTCTCTCTTTAAAGTTTGATTTCTTTCTCTCAACGGACAGAAAATTGTGCTATTTGAGTGTTTGTGTAAAACACAAATTACCAAGCTAGAGCAGGGTACCAGGAAGGGCTGAAACGTTCAGGAGTTCACAGGGAAGTCACGGGAGTTAAAGGCACCCTGTACCTACTAAAACAGGGATTGTCAAGGTCAGGGAAGGAGTAACAGCTGCTCTCCCTCTAGGAGACTCACAGGATGAAGGTCAAATCAATGTGTTATGTCAAAATGAAGATTTATCACTGCTCTGAGATGATGAGCACTTGTTTTCCAGGGCAAATTTCAAATCAGACGCCGATGCCTAATAAACATATATTTTGCCTTTCCTTGTACAATGCAGCTTTTAATCTCTGAGCTTTACTCTTTTGGAAAATTAAACCAGTGTAATAGTCAGCACTTTAGTGTGATTCACGAGTCATACATGCAAATTGTTACTAACCCAAACAGTTCAAAGCTGACAGAAGTTTCAAGGTGAACCTTTCTCCCTCCCCATGAAAACTCACCTGTACCTCAAGAGTTTATTCCTTGAAGGAGAGCTGGATAAAGATTTAAATTTGAGCTCTACCACAAGCCCTGTCCACCAGCTGGTCCAGGCTCTGAAGTGCACAGGCAGAGCACAAATCAAAGAGGCTGAAACTGCTGGGGACGTGGCATTTCTGCTTCTGGTTTTTGCCATTCCTCTCTGCATTCTGGAACCCCACCAGGGATGGGATCACTCTCTGCCCAATGCTGCAAAAAAAACCCCAAAAAGATAAAAAAATCTGCACCTGGAGATCAGGGAACACTGTAGAAGATGTTCAGGTGCTTTTTTTAATCACATTAACAAATCCAGCATCCCTCTCTATGACTGAAATCCAGGAGATGTGTAGCTAAACTCCAGCAGGGTTGCATGAGTGGGAATGCCTTGGAATTACAAAAGGTGTGAAAGGGATTTCCTGAGGCAGAGAAGGAAACTGTGTCATATTCCCCGTTCTTTACATCATGTAATCTCCTGTAGGCTGAGTTGCATTTGTTAAAAAGCTGGGTTTCAGGTCTTATTACTGCAAAAGGCTTCTGCACCCCACTTTTCTGACATGGAAAACACCCTCCTAATCCTCCACATTTATTTAATGGTCTTATTCTTCTCCTGCTGTTCTTCTTTGGCTTCCAAGAATGTTTTTTCTTCTTTGAGGTTCACTTTAAAACATCAGTAAGACAACACCATATCCCCACAGCTATCATTTGAGTGTAATTTTTTAAATTCTCCTCTAAGTGTATCACCTCCTGATTACTGTACTAATTGGATACTGTAACCTGTTAATATCAGGAACTGATCTTTACATTGGTTCTCATCTGAATTCTTACTCCTTGAGTGCACCCAGCCAGGACTTTATTCCAGATAAAATCCTCATTTGGCCTCAGTATTTCAGAAATACTGAAAACAGTATTTCTGTTCTCCAGCTAGCAACGCTTTGTTCTTCAGATCTTGGATCACGTTTGCTGTTCCCAGCTGTGCTGTACTGCTGATCAATAATTTGTGGTGATAAGACAGTATTTAGCAGTCAGTCTCCCTCACTGCCACTTGAAATTAACAACTACAAGTTTTATATCAATAATTCTTCATACTAGACCTCAAAAGGGGTTTGCATTCAGCATTAAATGTTATCCTACTTTTTCCACCCTTCTTTCTTCAAGTATTTTAAATACCTACTCTTCTCCCTGTGGTGTTGCTTAACAAGCCAAGTGAAAATTTTATATATCCAAAAGTCACAATTACTTTATAGGGTAAAATTAATGGAAATATTAGAGACATTGTACTGAAGGCAGTTCAGTGGCCTTTTTTATATATTTTTCCATATCATTCAGTTCCCTGGGCTCCAAGCAAATGATACATCACATTCCTCAGCCTTATACTTTTGTTTTTATTATATACCTGATACCAGATTACTCTGTCTTTCTTTGGCAAATTTCTGCTTCATCTTATCCCTCTTCCTAGTACTGAGTCGATTCCTGTTGTTCAACAACTCCCCCTCAAAATTTGCTCCAAAGTCCTGTTTGCTGCTTAGGTCAGACTAATTAGCTGGTTAATGGCTGAATTAACCTGAATGGCTGAATTTCTTCACATGTATTTGTTATCTTGCTGCTGTCCAGAAACACCTGGTACTGTCCCAAAGTGACAGGTGAGGTCACACCTTCACCATCAGGTTTGCCACACACAGTGCCAGTAGATCTGGGTACCCCAATTTTCTGTCCCTCCACCAGTGGAAAATCTCCTGACACCTCCCTCAAACTCAATATCTGTCCACCAAAACAAAGAATGTTTCATAAATTGTCATTTTTCTACAATTATACTTTGCTTTCATGGGCACAGAGCCTTTCAAATGCCCACTCTCTGGAAAAGAGAGTTTTCTTTATTTTTACTAAACACTTTCCCAATCTCCAACATGCAGTAGACACAGTTCTATGTCTATGTTCTCTTTTAAATATTTCAGTTTTTCTCTATAAATGATTTTCTGGTTTCAGCAACAGCTCTGTTCCTGCTGACAGTGTCAGTTACAGCTCCTCATTCTCTCCTTTTTGGTTAATATAGTTATTTTGGACTTGAGAGAATTTCTCATCTTCAAGACAGTTTTACCTCCCCACTTTTCACAGTGTTTTCAGCTTATTTCCTCTGTCCCAATTGCTTTTTTTAATATTTTTTTCTTGTTTTTTTTTTCCAGTATCAATGCACAAAATTTATAAAATATGTAAAGCTGCATTTTATGTCTCTGTGGCTTTATTTCCTTTGCTGAAGTTTTTGGTGGATTTCATGGTTTTGGTCAGGCTGCTCTGTTATCTCAGGCTGCTTGACCCTATCCCCTTCCTCTCATAGTTTGTCATTCCAGTCTCACTTTTGGGGGTAAAAAAAAAATTAAAAAGAGACAACTGTATTTAAACCAGATGTGTTGTTCCCCCCTGCCCCTCACCCCAGAAAAACCCTGTGGGCCTGGGGGAGACACCAGTTACACCCTTCAGGAAAAGCCACAACCATGAAATTAATGAAATGAATAAATGAAATAATCTGGTGACTGTAAAAATGGGACTGAAGTTCCCACACCACGTTGATGCCCACAGGAAAACAACATTGCTCCCAGCATACCAACGTAATTAGAGACTCAGATTTTTCTCCTGAAGATCTGCAAAGTCCCTCTGACCCATGAGAGAGGATGACTCCTTTCAGTGCTCACTTTGCCCATCTCTCTGATCTGCTCCTGGTGCTGCTGTCTGACCAAATTGTCCAAAAACAGGCAGAGCATCCCTCAGAGATAAGGGCACTCCCCTGGGTGTGGCTGCTCTGAAAAATAATCAGAGGTGACTAAGCCACCACAGTAATTCCTGAGTTAATTACCTAAGGGCAGCCAGAGCCTTTAACACAATTCCAGTTTGTTCAGGTTGTAGAAGCACAAGAAAAGCAATGGGAACACAAAGTTTGTTTCATGGAGGATCAAATTTAACATTTTAGGTTTCCTCTGAATGCAAGAAATTCACATTATGCAGCATTTCTCTATGTTTGAGGTAAAAGTATGCATTCCTTTGCCTAACAAGATCTCTGCTTATTTATTTATGCATACCCAAAAAATATTTCAACAAGAAATGACCAGAAAACTTTTTAATGCTGCCCAGTTGAAACAAACAAACAAACAAAACCAAAAAATAAAACCCTAAGCACACGCAAATAAGTTAAATCAATTCACCAATAACACAGGCAGAGGAAATCTTTGACCAGTTTATTCTCCAGTATAATGAGTTTTATTTACAGTCCACTTCTTTTCCTTCAAATCAAGTCAGCACCAACAGAGAGTAAGAATCTGAACAGAGTTTCTGGACCAGCCAAAAACACAATAAAAGATTAAATGCACTGCTCATCTGACCTCTCACACTAATTCTTATCTGCTGAAGGTAATCTTGATTATCTTCATGCTTTTCCACTTTACTTTTCACTTCTTTCCTTCTTCCCACCTTTCTGCGTGTTTCAATTTTCCATGACACTGACATTTCTTTCCATTTTCTTGCCTTTATGTTTTCTGCTTTATGTCTGGGGATTTTCTTTTCTTGCCCTTTTGTTTCGCCATTCAGAACAATTTTGATGATGCCACGATGCTTTTTGCTGTCTCTTGTTGCAGCTGAGCTGTTTCTTTGATTTCCACACAACCTGCTTTCCTCTTCAGATCGTGGCCTGTAGCAACAGCAGGGCACAGAAAACTCAGCTAAAAGCAGAAATTCCACCTCCTTTTGGGGTGTGCTCTCATTGAAGGCACCCTGGGCTGCATGCTCTGGAGCAGACCTCTAGTGATGGGTGCCAGGATATTTGGGTTATTTAAAAAAAAATATATATATTATTAGAGAAACACAAGGGTTGACAAATGGAACACAAATTTAAATCATTAATTTGCCTTTGCTGGTTATGTCAGTGGAATTCCGTATTTATAAACAGCATTTAGGGTTGATTAAGGGACTGGAAGGGCTCCATGCAGTTTCTGTGTGATATTTTGGTTCTGTCAAACAGTCCTCAAGCCACCCATGAAGATTTACTTCTGGGAGGAAGGAGTGCAGAGACATTGCCTTGATTTCTCTTCTGTTCTGCTCTGCTCTGCAACACCTGATCTCCATGAAATTTATCTGCACCCAGGAAAAACACACTCACATGTTACTTAAGGCAATAATTTAGAAGAGATAAAGTTTGTTATTTCCCTGATGGTTTTATGTGCTCTTAGGTCTCCTAGAAACCTAAACCTGAGTTATTATGTCCTCTTTAACAATTCCCCCACAACGTGTTGCTCAATTGAGGAGATGGAATCTGCTGAAAAATGTTTTATCTCAGCCCTGTAATGTCTTTTTTACAAAGACATATTTCTTCTCTGCCACATATAAACCAGGCATTTTTAGCTGTACTATTATTTGGAAACTGAAGCTTCTAACTAAGATTTATCTATCATTTCTCATACCAATTTTATATCTGGGGGTGTTCTATCTTGTCTGTTCAGAGGCAGGAACATGGGAGTTGGATCCTTGCCTTTTCTTTCTCATGACACAGCAAAACTGCATTAGTTCTTGAGCCAAAAAAGAACATTTTCTACCAGTCTTACAGATGATATATAAAAGATTTTAGATTTTTTTTTTCCAAAAGCAGAAGTGACAAGTAGCTAAAAAACATATAGAAAAAATGTGCACTATGTGCAAAAAGTGGGTGTAATTCTCCCTCATGTTTTTCCTCAGTATCCTTTGAGTGATATACCCATATATTAGTACATCAGTAATGCACTTCTCTACATATTGCAGCAAGCAGGAATCGTTGTTGTCACAGAAATTATCCATTAATTTTAGGTAGAAATTATTCATTAATTTTAGGCAAACATTTTAGATAACCAAAAAAAAAAAAATTGAGGATAACAACTTGCTACTGCTGTGTGAAGAGTGAGGATATTTTAGCATGGGCTCAAGCTCCTGGTAACACTACAGGAAAGCCAGAAACAACTTTGTGTTTATTTAAAGCATAATGGCACAGGATATTAATAAGCTAGGGGCTTGCTAACAGTGTGGGATATTTAGGGAATACATGCATTTATCTGACAAAACCCTTCTGTGATGTCATCCCTGGCTTATGATTTTGTTTTTCCTGTCTGTAAAAATGCACATCTTTTCCTCCACTGTCACTTTGTAAGGCACTCCATGAAAACGCTGGAATAATCAACTTTTGTGGCCAGCTCAGCATAAGACTGTGGATACTCCTGGTGGATAAAGCAGATAAAGCTGTTTGCCAAGGGTTGTGGTGTGACTCATCCTCTCTGCCCCACACTGTGATCTTGGCCCTCCAAGCCTGGCTTGCCACCATTCTGGTGTGCAGAACTCAGTTAAGGGAGGAAAATAAAAAAAGGAAACCAGAAGAAAAACCCCACAGCAAAAGTATAATTAAAACACACACACGCACAAAAAAAAAAAAAAAAAACCACACTAAAAAAAACTACCAAAAAATCACAACACAACCCAACAATCAGCCCAGAACTAAAAACACAAACAAACCTTAAACCATGTCCAGCAGTAAAATTTGGAGCTAAAGCAATAAGGCAGCAGGTGGGGCTGAAGTGAGGGCTCCAAAAAGAGCAAGTTCACCTTGCTGTCCTTAAAGTGGGCATCAGACTGGCCAACACCAAGGTTAGAAATGGACAAAGCAGTGACCACCAGAGCAGGAGTGCTCATTGTGCAGCTCTCAGGAGGCAGAGAGGAGGAGGAGGAGGACAGAACAGATGCCCTTATCATCCTTATCATTTAAGATAGCAAAACATCCTTTCCCTTGCAGTTCACATCCGATTTGGCACCGCTGAGATACAGCAAAGCCACCCCAAAAATCAACATTTTGAGTGAGTTTTCATTTCTGTCAGGCAGCCTTCCCTTGTTGGGTTTTTTGGTGGTCCCCACATGGCTGGGATCCTTCCTCCTGGGCCCTTTGGAGGAGGTTCCCTTCTGAGTTCTTGGCAAGGATGAAGAACGAGCCAGACTCTGAGTTTTCTCTGTCTTCAGTCCTTGTTTATTTTTCTGTTTTTCAATCTTTGTTTATTTTTCTGTTATCAGAACAGTGCACTAGATTAGCACACCAGAAAGCAAGGCACAAAATGGAGCAAATGGAGAGCAAACACCCAAAACCAAAGCCTTTTAAAGCTAATCAGTCCAATTACTTTCTAACACGTATCTTGTTTTTACTTTTCTACCAATAACTTCTACTGATCTACTCACGTAGCACCTATGCCACTGCTTTCTCTAACCAATAACTTCTTGCCAGTACTACAGAAAATGGAGCAGAAGAAGACGAACAAGAAGCTGAGACAACACCCAAAATCCTCCATCTTGTCCCCTATTCACTCTAATATTAAAATCCTAAAACCCTAAATTCTTCACCCTGTGACAAACCATTGCTGCTGCTGCTACCTAGTTCACACCTGTGTGCTCCAACTCATCCCAGAGCCTTGGCAATTTTTTCCCTGGGACAGAGGTTAAAAGCAGTGTTCTGCTGAGAGTCAGGGCTTTCTAAAACAGACAGAAAAACATTCTCTGTGCCCTGGACTCCAACATTCCCCTACAGCCTGGGGAAAGCAGCTCCCAGAGTCATGTGCTGGATGCACAGCTGGGCATCCTCAGCATCCTGGACAAGCTCTGTTTTGGCTGTCCCTGCACTGTGCTGCCTTTGTCATCCACCAAACTGCACCAAGAGGATGAACAAAAGGCCACAATCTGTCAGAGTCAATAGCAGGGAAGCAGGAGTGGGAAAAAAAAAACCACTGCAAATTAGTCACCAGTGGGGCCTGGTTCCGTGCTAACAGCTAACAGCCAGACATTTTGGATGTCTGACCATCCAAAAATGTGCCTGGAAGGGTGAAAAGCCCCACCTGGGAAATCTTCCTCATCCTAATTCTGCCCTTGCACTGAGACCAGAGCCAGTCACCAGGGTGTTGCCACCTCTGTCCCCAACAGAAGGAGCAGCTGGAAGCTGCCCAGCACTGCCCATCTGAGGCTCAGGGTGTGACACGTGTGACCTGCCTTGTCCCCAGCAAAGATCCAAACTGTGCTGCTTGTAAAGACAATTCCTTAACGAGGATTAAACCCTCTTTAATCCAGGGTTTTCAGTGTTTACAGACCACACTTGGGTGTCCCACCTTCTTCCTTCTTGCAGTCACCTTTCAGATAGCCCTGCCATTTAGAGAGACAAAAATAATTTTATTTAGAAGGACTAGTGTAGTGGTTTTGGTTTGTTAGTTTGAGAGTCTATTAATTTTGAGGTGCTGAGATTTTATTAATATTGATATTTTAATAACAAATTAATAAAATTTAAGATTTTATTAGCTTTGAGATTAATTTTGGGATGTGATTAATTTTGAGATTATTTTTATTAATTTTGATTTTATTGATTTTTATATTTTATTCATTTTTATATTTTATCAATTTTTAGGTTAATTTGAGATTTTGATCGATTTGAGATTTTATTAATTTTGGGATTTTTTTCATTAAATTTGAGATTTTATTAATTTTGATATTTTGAGATTAAATTTGAGATTTTATTAATTTTAAGATTTTGAGATTTTTGACTAAAATTATTTTTATTCTTGTCAGGATGCCCATGAGGGGGGCAGCCAGGGAGATACCACCTTTCAAATCAGTGTTCCTTCCAGCTCCCATCACTGTTTCACAACAGATCTGTCCTTGTTTCACCAAAATAACCCAGGAACCAGAATGCACCGCTCATTTGAGCTGAGTTTCACAACAGTAAAACCAGAGACAATTACATTTTTTAAATGAAGGGATTCTGGTTTGCTCTATGTTTGGTTTCTTGGGGGTTTGGCCTTTTTTAATTCACCAGCTCCAGGAAGAGCAAGACCATTCATTTCGCCACACTCCCAAAAATGTCCAGTTTAGGTAGATTTTGCCCTGGCTCTCACTGGCTACTGGATAATAAAGACCTCTAGGCCTCTTGCCAAACCCCTGTCACCTCATTTTCATTCCCAAGTCCCTGCTGCCTTCATGTCTTCTAGCCCAAGCTGTGCCTCACTCCCCACTCTGAAATCTGCTTTTCCTTGAAAGGCAGAGATCCTTCCTCCTCTCCCAGATCTGGGAGAAGCAGCGGCAGCAATGTAATTTTCTGCCTCACTGTCTTTCCAGTGAGAAGGGCACATCATCCCATTTTCTGTAAAAAGAGAACTGGCTTTTGCAAAACCTGTGGGTGGAGGCACGTTTCAAGTGTCACATCTCCCTTGGAACCCCCAGGGTAAAAGGAGATAGTCCAGGATGAGAAAAGTCATGTTTCCCTTCCCTTCCCTTCCCTTCCCTTCCCTTCCCGGAACTTAACTTCCCTTCCCTTCCCTTCCCTTCCCTTCCCTTC
>VXAX01000469.1:78372-101282 GCA_013399835.1 Leptocoma aspasia | reverse complement strand
TGATTTAGAGAAAGCCAGGCTGAGCCTCAGAGTGGGGAATCACATTTCTAGGCAGACACATCGACTTGCTGAAGGTGCACAGGGGGCTGCAAAATCTTTTCTTTCACAGCCTGTGAGAGCAGAGTGAGGTTTGTGGTGCTTTCCTAGCGAGCTGGTGTTTTACTGGGGGTTTTGGCCACTGTTTCAGTGGTCAAGGACAGCAAACCCAAAGGGGGCACTGAGCTTGCTCCATCAGTTCTGCAAACTTTGCGTGAGGGACGAGGCAGGAGAAACTGAAGGGAGGGAAAGTTCTCACTTTTAGGTACATCTGCTGACTAGCACATGAAATCTGCATTTTCCAGGGTTTTCCCAAGGGAGCACAGAGTGTAAAAGCTGCAGAGACTCAGGGCTGGAAGCGAGCACCTGCCCCAGCTGACTGCCCTAAGCAAAATTATTTCACAGGGCAACATCTGCTGTGGTGACCTACTAGAGGGAAGGAAAGCAGGAAACCTGGGGTGAGGAGGAGAGGAGACAGACAGTCACATAAAGGTTTACACTTAAAGTGAGATCAAAATATAAAAGATAAAGTAGTGACAGGTTTTAAGGAAATCAGAACAAAAGATGAGGAAAAATCACATTGGGATGATGAAGAGGGTGGGCAGCAGAGGATCAGATTTTACATTTGAAGAGCAACTGGACTTCCTTACTCTGGTCAGAAGAGGAACTTACACTCAAAAGTTAGAATAAAATACAAATACAAATGCTTAAAATATCTATTTTAGAATTGTGCTGACACTTTTCATATCAGTATAAATAATGCTGTTTGATACATTAATGGTTTTCCTGCTTTGTAAGTGGGATTCTCTGCATCCCAGACTGTGAGGAGCTTTGTGTGCTGCTGCCTGAATAAGCTGAATTCCTCCAGAAAAATTGAACTAAATAGACAACTCTTGAACTAGGAAAATATGGGAAGTGTTTTGGAGCCCTTTATGAGTGATGGCATTCATTCATCTGCAATACAACTCTGTAAATCTATTTACACAACTCCCCCTTCATGAACATAGGATGGTCTGTGCCTGTATGAGGGGCACTGAGATGCTTTCAGCTGAGCAAATAATTATTTATAACTGGTTTATGAACCTTATTACTGCACAGGTCCAAAATGATTGCAGGGCTGTGATCTTGCAGATGCAGCTGGTTGTTACGGTGATGCCTTGTTCAGGCTGGCCTAGAGCAGAGGCTGGGCAGAGTTCCAGAATAAAGCAGGGATTTATTAAAAGGATTTCCTCCATGGATCCACCTTGGGCAGCACCAGAGCCCAGCCAGGGCTGCACCCAAGATCAACCAAAATGGTCCCAAAATGGACACCGGGCACGGGCTCTGGCACTTTTATCAGTTCTGCTCCATTTGCAGATTGGAGTTCATTGTCCAATTCCAGCTTTAGCCCATCAAGTCCCATCCTCCTTGTTTTTCTCTCTTCAGTGTCCTGTTTACACTTTTTGGGCCTGGAGCTTGTAACAGTTGTCTTTGGTCAAGCTGGAAAAGGAATTTTTTTGTCTATGTACCCTGCTAACACTTAACATGAAGCTCAGAGCCGCACACTAAAGCAGCCCAGAATCTGGTAGATTCTGTAGAATAGCTTTCCTATTTTTTTTCCTATTTCCTGTTACATGAGTGATATAGGGGACAGACGAAGATAACACATTGACTCCATCATTCAGAAGGCATAAAAGGCATTCATTAATAGAAAATCACACTCTAATAGAAAGCATAGTGAACCTAAGACCTGATTGGTCTGTAGGAAACTCACACTATTGGTCAATACCCAGTTACCAAAATCCATGAAGGCCTTTGAAGGATAAACTGACCAACTAAGAAATGACACCTACATTATTTCTACTTTTAACCCAATAACCAACCACCCATGGCCTGCAATGCAGATTTTTCTATCAAGCAGGGAAGTACTCCTTCTTGTAAACATCCCTCACAACACCAGGTGCAAGGGATAAGATAATAATTGTTTTAATTATTTTCTTTAAGTTTCCCAGGCAGAGCCTGGGAGAAGCTGTGTCTCTCTGTTACCAAAGAGTGACAATATCCACAATTTCCTATCCATAGATTCTGGTAGAATAGCTTTCCTATCTTTCCTGGAAAATAGGAAAGCTAAAATTTAAGGCCCCAACAGCATTGACCACATCCACTTTGTAAACAAATGCAAACAAATTCTCGGAGGGCGGGTGGTTCTTTGGTTTTTTGGTTTTTTTTTACGCTTTTCTCCTTAAATCCTACAGAAAATGGGCCCCGTCTCCTGGTAGTGGCAGAGCAAGCCAAAATCTTCTCTCACCGCGGTGGCAACGTGACACTGCCATGCAAATTCTACCACGAGCACACGTCCGCCGCCGGCTCAGGAACCCACAGGATCCGCGTCAAGTGGACCAAACTCACCTACGATTACCTCAAGGAGGTGGACGTGTTCGTGGCCATGGGCCACCACAGGAAGAGCTACGGGGGCTACCAGGGCAGGGTGTCCCTGCGGGAGAGCAGCGAGAACGACGCCTCGCTCGTCATCACCGACATCAGGCTGGAGGACTACGGCAGGTACAAGTGCGAGGTGATCGAGGGGCTGGAGGATGACACGGCAGTGGTGACTCTCAATTTGGAAGGTAGGCTGTTGAGTTTTAGCTTATTTGTGCCAGGGTGGGGATTAAATGCGCCTAGATGGTGTTTCTTGTTTGGACTCAGGTGTTTGTTCTTATCTATGTCACAGTCTCACAGACCCTGAGTTCTACAGCACTTCACGCTGACAAACTAAAAATGGAGCCCTGTCTCTGTCTCTCTACAAGGCCTTTTAAGGATAAACTGTCCAATTAATAAATGACACCTAAATTATTTTTACTTTTAACCCAATAACCAACCACCCCTGCCCCGCAATGTGGACTTTTCTATCCAATCACACAACAGCACCCAATGGAGAAGAAGGTGAACAAGAAGGACCAGCCTCCACCCTAAAACCTCCATCTTGCTTTGTATATAGTACTATAGTCTAAAACCTTAAACTCTTAAGTATTGCACCCTGTGATATCACACACTTCTATTCAAACTCCACACCCACAATCCCAGTGCTGCCATTCCATTTTGGAAGCCTTCTCCACGGCCTCAGGTCAGATGCAGTGTTCTCCTGGGGGTCAGTGCCTGCCAGCACAGAAAGTCTAAAACTCTCAGCATCCAGGGTTTCCAACAGTAGGTGACACCTGAGTCACACCTTGAGTCAGATTGGCATGGTGTTGGGGAATTCCTGCTTTTTTTTCCTCCTGGTACTGCTGATGCTGTGTTGTCAGATATTGCATTATCAGTGATTTTGTGTTATCAGATACTGCATTGTCACTGATGTTGTGTTATCAGCGATATTGTGCTATCACTGATTTTGAGTTATCAGTGATAACAGCAAGCTGAGGAAGCAGAATTCATCGTGCTCTGGGGAATCTTGGCCTGGCAGCCCATGACAACAATCATAAATTATAAGGGCATTAGGGCTACTATAACTTATGCTATCCTACGGCATATCCAAATTCCAGCCAGACCTGGTGTGAGAGGAGCCAAGAAAGGATGAGCAAACACAGTATTGAGAGTTCCATATGTTTTTTTAATTTGCTCCTGTCATTTTGCAGAAGCTGCTGAATCTTTTTACCTAGGTGAAATTATATCAAATTCCCCCCCAATAGTAATTTTAAGAAACTTTGGGATATTTTAGATCATCAAGCAAATGTTAATCTTCTTTTAAAGATAAATGTTACAGTAGTGATCCAGAGACAGTGGGTTTGCATTTTTCCAGCCTTGTAATTAGATAAATTAGGCCTTTATATTGTCTGCCAGGACAACTCCTACATGTAGTGTCTAGTCATTTTCTTCAGCATTATTCTTGAAGACAGTAGAGTGAAAAAGTAATGAAACAGGTTTGAAGAGGACAACATTTCAGCTTTCCTTAATTCTTATGCAGTTCAGATACATTTTATGAGTTTCATTGCATGTAAAATAGTGTTTTATCCTTTCTTTTTTTTTTTTTTCCCCAAAGCACTGCACTAGACACAGAGGTAAACTAAAAGTTTCATGAAGACATATCACATATTCTTACATTTACCGTCAAGTATATGCCAGAGGGACCCTGAGACAGGGACAGGAAAAAGAAAAAAAAAAAGAGGAAAAGAGGAAAAAAGTGGGGAAAGGGGAAAAAAATTAAAAAAAAAAAAGAGGGAAAAGGGGAAAGGGGGAAAAGAGGAGAAGGAGAAGCAGAAGGAGAAGGAGAAGGAGAAGGAGAAGGAGAAGGAGAAGGAGAAGGAGAAAAGGAAAAGGAAAAGGAAAAGGAAAAGGAAAAGGAAAAGGAAAAGGAAAAGGAAAAGGAAAAGGAAAAGGAAAAGGAAAAGGAAAAGGAAAAGGAAAAGGAAAAGGAAAAGGAAAAGGAAAAGGAAAAGGAAAAGGAAAAGGAAAAGGAAAAGGAAAAGGAAAAGGAAAAGGAAAAGGAAAAGGAAAAGGAAAAGGAAAAGGAAAAGGAAAAGGAAAAGGAAAAGGAAAAGGAAAAGGAAAAGGAAAAGGAAAAGGATACTGCTACCCTGCACAATAAGAATGTCTGAGTGGTTCTTGGAACCAAATAAACATAATGGGCTTAGTTTACTTCTTTACATCTATTCTTCCATCCCTGGCTGGAGGCCACAGAAACTTCCCATTCTGGATTGCAGGAAAACCCTGCCCAGCTTCCATGCCAGCAGGGTAGTGCATTTAGGTTGTTCCACCCCACATAATTCATCTTTAAGAAGAATGCACCCTGTTCTTTACAAACTTATGAGATAAAGAAAACTGGTCATTTACATGTTTAGCTTGAGTTCTCTAAAGCAGTTATGAGTGAAGACAGAAATGAGCTGGAGGAGAAAAATCTTTATTTTTCTCTCAGCCACTGAAGGGAGAACAATTCCTCCTGGCAGGCTCAGCTTTACCTGAGTGAAACAGCTCTCCTCACCTGCCCAGGCTTTTGCCTCCTCTGCAGCCAAAGTCCATTATTTTCCTGCTGTTAAAAGCAAAGGAATTGTGCTGTGAATGCTTCCTGCTGTGCCTGGGAAGGGGAGATGCTGATGGATGTGGAAGCAGAGCAAGTTTGCCTGAAGCTTGGTACAAATGCTTGTGTGCATGCAGAAATCCAAACCTGAAATTCATTATTGGGTTAAAACTGCGCTGAGAAAGCAGTGAGAAATCATTTCTTTGCTGCATGCAATAACACAAGGGAGATTTGTTTTAAAAAAAAGGAGATTTTCTACCTTTTTTACCGTGGCTGTTTTGTAATATAGCACCAGCCTTGGGCACAAGGTCAGGGTCCCTCCTCCAAAATAAGGAAATTCATAAGTAGAGGAGGAATCATATTTCTTCAGCCAAGTGCATTCCCATCTGTGGTCAAAGGAAAGTTTATATATTTTAACCAGTGTCTGGCTAACATAAGGAACAATGGTTTTTCAGTGATTTTTGTCACACATGGGACAGGTGTAAGGCTGCTCATTTCTGACATTGTTGAGTGGTGTTTCTTAAATTGGAAGGAACATTTTCTTTGCAAAACCTCACGGTAAAACGTAACCTTTCAAGTAAGATAAGAGTGGTGAGAGTGTCAGTGTCAGCCCTGCTTGTGTTGACTAAATCCAGTAATTCAGGGTCTGTGGTACGCTGAAGTTTCCTAATAAAATATAACTATTAAAATATAATAATATTACAGTGGAGATATATAGCAGATAGAATATATTCTTCTGTTTGCATAGCCCTGTGCTTATTTTTTCAACACCCCTGCAGCTTTATGTAGTTCTGACATTAATTTCCATTTCATGTATTTGAGCAAAGCAGAACAGACCAGGGGAAAAAAAAAAAAAACCAACACACACAAAAAATTCGGACAAAAATTGAAATGTATCAGCCCATTCTAACATTTTACAGTCTGGTGTAAATACCCAGGTTAATCTCACAGTGGGAATGATTTTCATCAGTAGCCTGATGTCCTGGGGTGGTGGCCTTAAGGATGTTAATTGGCAGCAGGACAAAGCCATTTACACCCAGGAATGCCCAAGAGCAGTGCAAAGCAGCTGATGGCTCCCGTGTGAGCTCCCTGTATAAAACCCATGGCCGTGCATCAAAATTAAAATTGTTGACCTCCACTTCAATGGACCTTTTTTCTTCTCCCACTGTGATAGCATTTTATCCTTTCTAGCCTTAAAGGCCTCCTGGGATTGTCATTAAATAAACCATTCCTGATAACTGGGCACTTTTATCTTTGAAAAAAACACTGAGGTTAGAGTCAATCTGAATTTGTTACATACCTTATGTTTTTGTGATATGTTTTCTTCATTTTTATTTAATTCAGAACCACAGCGTTTTTCCCCCAGACCAGGGAGATTGTGCTGAGCACCAGCTGAAGCTCAGAACTGGAACTCACTGCAGTTTTCCACACCCTTTAGGATCTGCTCAGTCATGTCATGATTTTGAAGGATATTCTTTGTGGAGAACCAACCTCATCACCAAAGCCATCTTCTCTCTGAACTGGCCTTACTCTCCTCCTGCACATAAAATAGGGATCATGAGTTTTACACTCTTTGTTCAGTGCCCTGAAAGTCAAAAGCCTGACATATTAAAAGGTCTCTGGCAGCAGGCAGATATTGTTGTCCAAGTCATAAGCAAAAAAAGGATTCTCAGCTTACATTAAATTTTATTTACGGCAGCTTTTTACGGTCCTACACTAAATTTTCTTTATGTTTGTGCTTTACTAGCTTATTTCCTCATGAATACCTGGTGCTGTAATGAATCTCACAGTGCCAGGTTTGTGATTTTGGCCTCCCAGGCATGTGGAGGCTCCAGCCCTCAGGTGCTGTTCAGTCACAGGTTTTGTGTGCCTTTCCTTCAGGAGAACCAGGGGAGGGGTGACTGAGAAAGTGGGGCAATGCTAAACACCCAAAGGAAGGTTTTTGCTCTATTAGAATTAATTTTTAATAGTTTCTCTCTTCAAAGGGAGGTGAGAGTTGAACACAATAAGTTTGCAATGCAGGCTCTAAAATAATTACCTTTTACATCCAACACTACTGGGAATTTGGAGATCTGGATAAAATCATTAAAAACCTCTGTAGAAAGCAGCTTCTGGATAAAAGCTACCTCTTTTTGTGGCTCCCCTAGAACCAAAAAACACCAGTACTTGTGTTCTTGCTTTGAGGTATGTTGGCCTTTAGGTCCAAGAAAGGGAAAAAAAAAAGAAAAAAAGGCAGACATCCATTTCAAAAGCAGACTCTTTAGTTCAAAATAGCTCAAACAGATCCATAAGCTTCATATAAACACATTTTTTCAACTTGTCAAAACAATCATTTTTTTAATCTGATCATTTGGTCTTCAGCTGGATGTAAGGAATGGGGAATTCAGAGTTGAAACCAACAGGAAATCAACTCCATGCTCTCAAGAGCAGGAGAAATCAGATTTAGTCTAATAGTATTTGTTTCCTCTGTGTGTTGCTGTTACATCCATACAAACACCAAAAAAAAAAAAAAATTCTAATGTCATCTGTGTAATAATCTGTTCCACTATCTGATGAAAACCTGATTTTATAGGACACAGTTTTTGTGGGTCCCTGGAACAAAAACCAAAGAGGGGCTGTCAAGAGTAAGTCATGGCAGACCAATGTAATTTCTTCTGTGACTTTGCAGACAGAGCTGTGTTTGCACAAGCTCTGAGAAACGGTCCTTGAAATATGCAGGTGAAAAGAAAAAGGTAAAAATTTGTCTGAAATTGACAACCCAAAAGGAAAGTGTTAAAAAATTTAGGAGTAATTAGGCTAAGAAGAGCAGAGAAAGGCAACAGTCCCCACATTTTTGATAAAGGCTGTAGAAATACAAGGGAATAATCTGCCCTGGGCCAGATCAGTGTAGTTTGTATGTTTTTATTGGTTGGAAGTAAGCAACCCCACTGAAAGTTATGGGATGCTGGAGGGACACAATTTCAAGGATCAGTTTCATTTTTAGGGAGATGGATACCCGCTGACAGCCAGTGGCTGGATGATCAGACAGCAGGAAAATGGAGATGGAGACTCTGTGAAAAGGAGGGGGTCACCAGTTTTTATGGAATTTTAGGAATCCAGCATGGAAAATTTTGCCATCAAGTGTCTGAACCTGCCAGAATAAAACTGTACCCTACAGAACACTAAATAGCAAACCCTACTGTTGCCCCATGTTTACACTGGCTGCAAGAAAAATTACTTTTCAGTTTTTCAGGCTAAAACTCAAGGAAGCCTACTGCTTTACCACGGCTGTGAAAAGACCTTTTTTTTTTTTTTTTTTCTCCCTTTTCCCATATGGGTCAACAGAAATTCATATTATTCTGTTTCCATGTGTCAATACTCTTGAAACTGCTAATTGTGTGTGCTGCTGGCTTAATTAACACCCATAAATCATTACAGGAGCTGAGCTTTCTGAGGTTATTTCCTCACTTTGCTGTCTTGGGTAAATGCTACAGCTCCTTGCACTGACAGTGTGTGTGAAGTGACTACTTGCACTGAATTTTAGGGGTTACCTACATATCAGACTCTGAAATACAAATAAAACAAATACACTCCCAAAAAATCACAGCAAGTGGAGAAGAGTTGTACATTTGCTCACTTGAATGAGAAATCCATAGAAATACTGCAGGTCCTGTGGGGAGGATATATAATACATCCAGTTCTCATGTTCTGATTTGGTAGAAATCCCAATTTCCATTACAGGACTCATTTTCTAAACTGCAGTTGCCTGGTCACAGGTGCACACATCCCTCAGTTTCCCACTCACAGATTCATTCTCTGCTGAGCTGATGTGTCTCAGGTTCTTCCTGCCCCTTTTGGGAGCAGGGAGGTCCTTCCCTGGGGGCAGAACCTCTTCCAGAGAACCCTGGGTTTGGGAGAGCAGCCACACCATTACTCCTTAAAATGGAAATTAATATCCCCACTCAGGCTCCACACGGGGCTTCCTCAGGGTAGAGAATGCAATCACCCAGGTCAAGCTAAGGCTCCTCAGCTCTGCCTTCCCACAAATTAATCAGATTTTAACCTTCTGAGGCTGGAAGTTTTTGTCTCTCTTGGTTTCTTTAGGCTGAATTTGTTAAGGTTTGGGGAGAGGGTGTTTTGTCTAGTGGCAGAGCACGGGGCTGGAGTCAGAAATTGAGGCTCAGTCTGTGCTTTGGGAACAGCAAGGAGCCTCAGGACAGCTTTTGTCCATTCAGGAACAGATGGGATGGATTATACTTTGATGGGTTTGTAAGGTCCAGGACCGAGGAAGACGTCCTGCCATTAACTAAAGCTCAGCTCTGCTAAAGTGTAAAAGAAAGGGGAGATGAATATTGAGCTCTCACTCTGAATTTCAGCGGGGTTTGATAGGGAAATGAAGGGGGGGAAAAATTAACAAAATTGCAAGGTAATGCAAAGCTGCACAAAGCACACACCCAGCCCATTTTCCTCAGCAGGATCACCCCTGGCCACCCCCAGCTGCAGGGTGAAATTAATGCTAATCAGTTACAGGCTTGTACTGCAGATGAACTCCAAGAAAAAATCAGCTTCTATGCAGTCTGCTTAAATATAGCCCAAAGCTAATATTACAGTTTAGTGCATATTTATGTTATAAAAACATTATGTCCCAAACTGTCAAACTCAGATTTGTAATACATTTACATACACAGTGTAGCCACTTCTGAAAAGTAATTTTGGAAACCTTAAGGAATCACATCTGTTTAAATAGTTATCAATTAGTTGTTGCTCAGCTTTTAGAAGCATGTAAGTTTATATCCTGATCTTTCCTAATTGTAGGGTGGTTTTTTTAATGTATATGCAAATTAAACACATGTACTGGAAAAGGAGTCTGTTGTCTGGGGAAATGTAGTTCTGAAAAAATAACTAGTATTAGATTTCAAATAAAGTATAAAGGCTTGGATTCCTATTACATTTGCTAAATTTTTATTATATCCAATGATATTTCTGTCCATTAGCACTGACAAAGAATGAATATTTTTTAACAAATATATGATGAAGGAAAAACAGAGATACAGAAAAATAGGAAACATCTTCAGTGTCTTGTTTTTGAAGTTAAATTTAAGACATGTTGTGTTACATTACATTCATACACTACAGTTCAGAACATCACATAACAGAAAAGCCCTTTAACAAAGGATTTACAAAAGGAAAGAACTGAAGCAGACTCTCTAGCTAATTGATGAAGGAGACCAAAATATTGTTTATTATTACTCTGCCAAGTTTACATTTGCATGCTTTATTTTCTTGGACCAAGTCCCTGAGATTTAGTAATAGCAAAGATTTTGTTAAACAAAAATAACACTTGGATGACAGAAGGGTGAGGGAGAGAAGAGGAAGCAAGGGGACTTTAGGAAACTGGTGGAATAGATAACAGAAATGGGTTAGAATGTTCTGAAAGGAGAGTGGCTTCATCACGTGGTAACTGCCTTGCTTGACCACTGGGTAATTTCTCTATCCTATTCTGCACTGCCCTGAGGACAATGGAATTGTTATAGGCAAGAGGATCCAACAGCAGGAAAAAAAAAGTAAAAAGAAAGGTGGATATTTATACTAGTGCAGAGTTTTTGGCTCATGTGTTATCTTGTCTTCAGTCCCTCTGAGTCCTACAGCACTTAGTTCTACAGAGATGTCTGAGGATAAACATTCTGAGCTGGATCTTCTCTAATACCATTTTATTTCAGCTTATTATGAGACTGGGCTAAAGCCAACTGTAAAATTTCGGTCTGGGTTAAGTTTCTAAGCCCTGCCAAAGATTAGGGTGGTCTGATCCAAACTTTTGTTTCAAGTGTCCCATTTCTCTTTTATCAAACCCACATGGGGAGGTGGTTCTTCAGTGCTTTCTGAAATGTCTTTCATGCTCCAAGGAACAATGTTCAACTTCTGATCTCTTTTCATGAAACTAGCAGAAAAAAGCAAAATAAATCTGTCAGGTAAGGGCAGTGATTAGATGTCACTTTGGAAACCATCCTGGAGGTGTCCCCACGTTTCCCAGCCCCTCTTGGATGTCCTCTGTCGTGGGGTCTCTCTGCTGTACCACTCTGCAACTGGGCAGTGATGAGCACCAGACAGGGCTTGGGGACAGGCTGTGTCCTTGTCCCCTGGGGGGGAAGGGAGCATTTGGCAGGGTCACGCTCCTTGCACAGTGACCCTCTCTCAGGGCGAGCCATCAGTGCTGCAGGGGCAGAGAGGGAAGGCGGTGTCACACATGGTTTCCCACCAGGGCTGTGCCACCATCTGCAAACCTGTCCCCTGCGAGGAGCTCTCCCTCCCTGAGTGGTGGAAAACGGCCCAAAAACGGGTGGAAAGCAGCAGAAAAGTCTCCCACGCAGCTTCACTGATTTAATTTCCCCCATAGCTGTTCCTGCTTTAAAACCTCGGGATGCTATATTTGTGCCTCCTACCAGATTAGCCTTGAAACACTGTTGTTAAGGCAGACATTCCCCATTCCTAGAATAATGTGAAATTAAAAATAAAAAATACAAAACACACAGAAAACCCCACCAAAAAAAAAAAAAAGCAAACAAAAAGCAACTGTCTTGAACCTGACTTTCTTAGGAAATCTTGGCAAGGGCTCATGCAAAGAACACAATGCTCTTCTATGTCGATCAAAACATTTCATCTTAATGTCTATGAGTAAAAAGAAATAATTCATAGAAATTCAACGATTCATTCAACAATTTCTTCTTTCTAAATAACTGCTGGGAGCTCCCCTACTACCCATCAACACAAAAAAAAACACCAACCAACAAACAAAACCACAAAAAACTCATAAAAACAAACAAACAAACAAAAAACCAAAAACCAAAACAAAAAACCCAAACAAACAAACAAAAAAGAAAACAAGGAAACAATCACCCAAACAAACAAAACTAAAATAAGCAAAGAAAAATAGCCACAAACAAACAAATTCAAAAAGTAGAGCTATGCTAGGTTTTAATTGACTCTTTTCAAAATGAGAAATTGACCTTACAATGGATAAATGGAAATTCTCTATGGAAAACGTGTAGTTACATAATTCCAGCTAGCTCTGCTCCTCTTTAAGCACTGTGAGAGCAGGGGAGGGAGACCACCATGGTGACAGCAAGGTGCAGGTGGGAGCAGCGTGCAGAGCTGGCAGGATTCCCATTGGGAAGGGGATGAGGCCATGGGGAGATGATCCAGCTGGGTAAGGCAGCACAGAATCACAGACTCACAGAATCACAGAATGAGCCAGGTTGGAAAAGACCTTTAAGACCATCTAGTCCAGCCCATGACCTAGCACCTCCTCATCAACTAAGCCATGGCACCGAGTGCCACGTCCAGGCTTTTTTAAACCCTTCCAGGGACTCCACCACCTTCCTGGGCAGACGATTCCAGTGTGCAATCCCTCTTTCAGTGAAGAATTTCTTTCTAACATCTAACCCAAACTTTCCTTGGCACAGCTGAAGAGGTAAGGCAGCCCTGACCTCTTCCCAAAACCTGCTGCTGCGCTGCTGGCGGGGCGTTTTCCCCCAGAAATAAACCAACACGCCATGGAGCCAACCTTTACTTCCCCTTTATTCCTCCTCCTGGTGTCTGTCAAAGGTGTTCCCCTTCCTCTCTGCTCTTCCAGTGGCTGGTAACTCTCCTCTCTCCCTGCTCCAGGAGTGGTGTTCCCCTACTCCCCGCGGCTGGGGCGGTACAACCTGAACTTCCACGAGGCGCAGCGGGCGTGCGCGGAGCAGGACTCGGTGATGGCCTCCTTTGACCAGCTCTACGACGCCTGGAGGTCGGGGCTGGACTGGTGCAATGCCGGCTGGCTCAGCGATGGCTCCGTGCAGTACCCCATCACCAAGCCCAGGGAGCCCTGCGGGGGCAGGAACACCGTGCCCGGCGTCAGGAATTACGGGTTCTGGGACAAGGAGAAGAGCCGCTATGACGTCTTCTGCTTCACGTCCAACTTCAACGGTGAGAGCGTGTCTTGGTTTGAGAAGACAGGTTAAGGAAGGCAGGAGCCTCCCTTGAAATGGAAAATGCAAACCCCCTCCCCCTGAATTATTATAATTTTTAAATTAAGGGATTCTCAGGTAAAGATATGGGAGTAGGAATACCAGGTCTTTATTAGGGNGGACAGAAGATAACTGCCCCAGCTCTGACAGATGGAAATAGAATATACACACCCCTGGGCACATCTTGTAACTCAGGACAGAGGCAAGGAACTCCAGGGACAGAAAGGGTTTTCTGGTTTGTCAGAGCTCATGTTAAACCTGGAAAATGCTAGGGATTAAACAGTCAAAGTACTAGAATCATTGTGGAATTTGCAAGAGTACAAAGAGTGATGTCTTTGCCACGTGGTCACGTAGGTGGTTTTTACAACTCAGGACTTGTACTGGCAGGATTTTCTAATATCTCCCCTTTCACCCCATTAAAATTTATACATGCCCTTTTAATGCTGGTGTGTAACTAGTTTAATTCGGTAAAAGAGATGAACGAAAGGAACCTGCAGCTCATTAATTGAGGTTTCCTATTGAAGTCAATTATAATTCTGTTCCTATCGCTTAAATATGTTACCAAAACAAAATTCTGATCATCACTGCACCTATTCTACAGTGTCCAGCAGCTCCTGCTCATGTACCAGGACTAATATGACTAATAGTTCCTTACCAGCAGATCTATTTCTAGCTTTATTCCTTAATAATTTAGATTTCTAATCTTAGTTCACTGCCACCGATCACTTTTGCTCTGAGGCTGGACTTCTGTAAACCTTACTTTAGCAACTGCAAGGTTTTTTTTTTTTGCTATTAGTTGATTTTTTTAGGAATGAAATGAAATTAAATGACCCAATGTCAGCTTGTTATCATTTCAGAATTTATCTAGTGTCAGAAAAATATTTAGAAAGCATTGCTGTGAATGTCAAATCCTCTACAGCATCCTACTTGTGGATAATGCCTCCACAACTTTGCACAGGTTTGTCTTGCAGCCCACTCAGACCATGGAGCATGGCCTTTTTTTTTATTTATGCACAGATTGCTTATCTAGAGTGAAGCATTTTTGTCCTGCAGCACAGCAAAAAATAAACATAACCCTTAGATTCAGAAGATGTGCTCCAGTGCTAAGTCTACACCACCCTCCACAGAAAAAGACCCATCCAAAAAAAAAAAACAAACCAAACAAACCAAACAAAAAAACCCTACCCTGCCAAACCCCTCCCCCCCCAAAAAAAACAAAAACAAAAAAAAAGAATAAAACCCCCACAAAAAAAATCAACAGAAAAACCCAAACAAATCCTAAAGCATTACATTAGGTTCAAAATGATCTGAAACAAAAGTTTGGCTGATTTTTTTATCATACTGCTTCATCCCATTAAATACTGGCTCCATTTTTCTTGCTTCATTTATCCAAGGTAGAATCCTGTATGAACTCATCTCTTCTGTACAGATTTAACCCTGGACTATAGGAATATCACCAAGGTATTAAATAATCAAACAGAAAAAATTAAAATGTGATAGCTGCACTTTTTCTAATGCTTGCAGAGTAAAACCTGGTGGCTGCTGCTCACTGCTCACCACCCCTTTACACACCAGAAAGCATCTCTTAGGGAACAAGAAGCATAATTTCTGGGAAAAAGAAAGGATAATAAGTACTGACTAGGATAAATATAGTCTGAAAGAGGGAGAAGGAGAAAGGTAAGGTGAGGATAAGGTAGGAGAGCAATCAAAGACAAGACACTGACATGAATCTCAGCCTTGAGGAGTCTTGAAACTGAGGCAGAACCTTATACAGCAATGGAGAGAGACAGAGACAGAGAGAAAAACAGAGAAAAGTGTGTATATATATATTTATAGATATATATGTAGATATATCTATATATACCTATATATAGGTGATATAGATATAGATGATAGATATACATATAGATAAAGATGTAGATATAGATATAAAGATGTATCTATAGATATAGGTATATAGATATAGATATGGATATATAGATAGATATATAGATATATAGATATATAGATATAGATGATATAGAGATAGATAGAGAGATAGATAGATGATAGATAGATAGATAGATAGATAGATAGATAGATAGATAGATAGATAGATATTCCCCACAACTTCGTGTAAAATACCTCTCATATCATCAGCTGAAAATTCAGATTTCTTCTTCTCTCAGCTTCCATTCCCTTAAATCACCAGACTACATTTTCCCCACGTGTCCCTGCTGTGTTCTCCACTATTACTTGTCCCAGGCTCACCTCCACACCCACAATTAACCCAGCCACTCTGCCAGCTGCCTGTTTTCAGCACAGCATTTTGGATAAGTGTGTTTAATGGCATGTGTTAGCTCTCTCACTGCAGAGGAAAAAGCTTATAATGACCCATTTTGCCACCAGGCTGGGATTGAGTTGCCAAAGATAGTGGCTGTAGGCACAAAAAACAAAAAAAAACCCAAAAACAACAAAAAATAAACCAATGAACAGCAACAAAAAAAAAACAAACCCAAAACAAAAGCAAAATAAAACAAGCAAAAAAATTTGCAAAAAGAAAAAAACCCAACACCTATTTCTGCAAGATCCAATGTTGATTTTCTCAGCTCAGGAACAGCCAAGGAAAATGAGAGGTGGTTGGGGCACAGTGCATTCCCAGTGGCTGCTGGAGTCTCCTGATAGCAGGAAACAGAGGAGCCTTCAACTTTATGTAATGGAGATGGGAAAATGCCAAGGGCCACAGGAGCAGGGAAGGATAAGGAGAGCTTAAAAAAAAAAGTCAGTTCTGGGAGCTTCTATAAAAAAAGAGGTTGAGTGAGGTTTAGACACCTTCTAAATGATTTCTCTAAAGGGGAAAAAATTCCCCAAATACATTACGATCTCAGGGATCATTAAAAAAAAAAAGGTTCAATTTCAAATAATTCAGCTGTAAAAGCAAAAAATCTTGGTCTGAAATACATGCAAAGCTTGTTTTTTACATGAAGAAGAAAGGTAAAAGCCATGGTATTTAGCTATTTGGGTTAAAAAAAAAAAATGTAAAAAAGTTTACATGCTTTTCTGTTACCTGCAAAAGGAAATAGTTTGAGGAAAACTGCAATATCAAATAATCTTGTTACTGTATGAAATTACCCTCTATGATGCCTTTTCATAGACTACAGCAAACACAATACTTACACATTCTGTTCTGCCTGTGTAGCTGATTTATACTCAAATCTTTCTGTTGGTTCATACGAGATTTGTTCATGTTTTGTATCCAAGAACATGGAATCATTTAACATCCATTATTTCTCATAGTACCAGCAAGCTACCAGTTTATAAGGATAAACAGTGATGTGTTTCATAAAACAAAGCAAAGAGTAACACCAACCTGATGCTCTCTGTGAAACCCACCAAAATACTTTGAAATAACAAAATATTTTCTGCCTGCACTGGGTGGCAATATGTTTCCCAACCTGTTTTTACATCCCTTGTGCTGATAAAGGCTATTGAAAATGAAGGCACACAAGTGGGGAGCGTCTAACTTGAATTTGAAGATCCCACATTGAAATTTCCTGGTGTCTGAGGGCTCAGTTTTGCTCTCTCACAGCCAGTTTCTCCCTCACTTCTCCTGCCCAGAGGAAGCCACTTTAGTCCATTTTTGAAGGAAAATCCATGAGAGTCTTTTGCACTGAAAAGTGCTGAAAGAGCTAAATGTAAATATATTTATCAGGTCCTCTATAATTAAGCATTTTCAAAGAAAATAAAAAAAGGTACAAGCTTGCAGCACACTTTCTCCTCATTAACAAGCATTTTGTTATACACTTTGTCCACAGAACCATAGTGCATAATTGATATTTCATCAGCTCTAGGAGAATCAAGTAAAAATCTTGTTTCAACAAAGTTAAGAACACAAAGAATACATTTTAGAGAGCATGTTAAAAGCACAGCTGTGAGCCACCTGTTTATTACAGCAGTGCATGTGACAAGCAAACCACCCCTGCCATTTAAATGGAAGAAAGCTGTGGAAAGTCCTGTCTGAATAATGCTGACTGTTCATTTGACCATTCCAGAGTATTTTGTCACTGGGAACATGTAGCAACTATTTCAAAAAGAGAAATTAAACCCAAAATAAAATTACACACCCTTTATTAGGAGTGGTTGCTTCTGACTCACCGGAGTCATAACTGGTATTGGTGTGTTTAAAATTTTTTTTCTCACATATTTAATTCAAAATCAGTTATTTGAGAGGATCACTGGATGTCAAAATATTTTTTTTTAATAAGAGAAACTTACTAATAAATCTCTCAATTTAGTACAAAGGTTGAAGAAATCTCCAAGTGTGATTCATCCCTCAAACTCCCACAGTCACAAGGGTGCAGGGTGTGTAGGTCAGTGGCTGGAGTTCTCCTCTTTAAGCTGTTCTGTCACACACAAAATCTTAAAATAGCTGTTACAGGTGGGGTTTGAGCAGTTTTGCACAAACCCTCTGCCCCATGGTTTGGGTGTGAGGGGTCAAATCAGGCAGGATCCTCTGAGTGACCCAACCACCAGACATTAATGAGAGAGAGACAGTAAATTCCTCTCTGCCCTTCCACATCAATTAATAAAATTCTGAGGTTGAACAGTTAGGAACCCTTCCCAGCTATTATCAGAGGAAAAAAACCCTGCAGATCTGTATGGAGTTTATTAATGAAATTTAATGTAATCAGACATTCTGGATACACATTGCACCCCTGTGGGGTTTACTATTAAATTTCTCTTGTTTGAGGAAGGAGCAGAGTATAGGAGATTTTATTATTGATGTCATATGTCAAAAGCTTGACCTTACTGGAAATCCCTAAGAAATTACATTCCATTGACATATGGTTTGAAGAGGAACTCATAAACTAGGTGAAGTTTATCCACTATCAGTCCAAACCGCTGTTCCCCTAAATCAGAAATCCTATTTGCTTTGGGGAAACCTCTTAATAGTCTATCAGTAACAGGATTCCATTTGGTAAACATTCTCTTTAGCAGCACGTTGTAAATGCTCTCAACTTGCTGAAATGGAGTTGAAAAAAAAGTGTCTTATAAAGGGATGATTACCTGTTCTCAATAGTTTTCTATGGAAATTTTGTAGATACTCTCTCTGACACCAATGAAATTTTAAGGAAGTTTCTTTTTTACCACAGCTGCAATATAAATGCTTTTTTTTAAACTGTTCTTGTCTTGATATACAGTTTCCAACCTTTAGACAGGGTTAATTCAATTACCTTTATATTGTGATCTGACCTGACTTTCCTTCATTTAGAAAAAGAATCCTGTTTGATTTTTGCAGGAATCCGAAGCTGACATAACTCTTAACTTGCTCACCACTTTTTCTTCACCAAGAAAGTAATCTCATACTGAGAAGAGTTCTGTGTATCTATCTAATTTTTGTGAGGCAGAAAATAGATATTCTCTTGGAGTACATTCTTAATTAAGCAGTAAAGAGTGTGCTCTGGAATTAGAAGGTGCCCACAAGAATAAAGTCCTTCCTTTTTTTCAGCTAATTCTCCTTTTCAGGAACAGGCAGATTGAAAAATTGTGAATTTATCTGGAAATTATTGAATGCCTTCAAAGAAACACGATTTTTCTGCAGTCCACTTGGCTGTCAAATGAGTGATGATAAATAACCTCGAGTATAATGAATGAAATGCTTACAATGAATACTTATTGCCTTGATAAATGGAATCAATAATAATATTATTGCTGTGTATGGATTAGTAGGGGAGACTTTGCTTTTTGGGCTTTATTTTCTGGCATATATTTTCATTACCTTGAGACAGGGAACATTTTTCTTAGCAGCACTATCAGTTCAGTCTCGTGTTGTGGTGAGGGTAAACCCTTTGGTGCCTAAAGAGAAGCAGAGCTGCAGAACTGCTGGTGAAGACTTACAACAGACATAATTTTGCTCTACCACCGGCTCAAACTCTCCTCCTGAGAAGCTGTTCAATACCTTGGCTTTCTCACCCAAAAAAACCACCCACAAAAATTGTTTTGCTTGTATTTAATCAGAAACAAGTTCACCACCTTGTCAGAGAGTAAAGAGCATGTGTTACCTGCAGCTGCCCTCCCCTAAATTCTATCACTGAATGTAATTTCAGGTGGAGGTGCCATACTTTGATATTAGTGGAAATAAACATATCATTGCCTTTTTTTTTTCTTGGGGTTTTTTGTTTTGGTTTTTTTGGTTTTTTGGGGTTTTTTTTCAAATAGTCTGTTTTCTGTACCTGGGGTGTTTTTTGGGTAAGTTCTTTTTTCCTCCTGATACTTATGAACTCACCATACAAAAAAAAAGAAATCATAATATTTTTAACAACACAACCTCAAACTGGAACAGACCTAAATTAACCACTGCTAGACATGATCCTTCAACAGAACATCTCAATTTCTCCTTGAAAGTCAGTGTTATAGTATTGTTGCCTGAAATCAAATCAGGAACAAAACCCTTGCCACAGTATTAAAATGGTAAGATAAAAAAGAAGTTCCTTACTGGAAGCTTCCAGGTGTATCCATAGTCATGGGCTATGGGCACACTAGTATTGAATTTATACACTTTTTATAAGGTTAATTAATTAGGATATCTAAGAGGTACATGCAATAGGAGATTAAGTTGCCCCTTGGTTTGGTGCAAGGGCTTCTATGCCCCAGCTCCTGTTATGTCTTATAGGTCCTCTGCTTGAAAACAAGACCAAACAGTACTTCAGGAATGTGTCAGAAGATCAGCTCATTACTCTAAAATCTAAGATAAATGGTAGGAAAAATACCAGGAGCTATATAACTGGTATACAGAGCTGTGGATGTATGAGAAGTACATAAAAAGTAAAATTCTTTAGGCAGCACTGTTGAGGTCATAGAATCACCTGAAAGGTGCCTGTGCTCAGGTGGGGTTGGGCTCTGTCTCCAGGAACTGACAGAACCAGAGGACACAGCCTCAAACTGCACCAAGGGAAATACAGGTTGGATATTAGGATGGAGTTTTTCAC
The DNA here is from genome assembly GCA_013399835.1 of Leptocoma aspasia. Taxonomy (NCBI): domain Eukaryota; kingdom Metazoa; phylum Chordata; class Aves; order Passeriformes; family Nectariniidae; genus Leptocoma; species Leptocoma aspasia. The sequence continues at coordinate 81,303 of VXAX01000469.1, read as the reverse complement.
AGAAAGAGTGATAAAGTTCTGGAATGTTCTGCCCGGGGAGGTGCTGGAGTCACCATCCCTGGGTGTGTTTAACAAAGCCTGGATGTGGCTGGGTTTAGGTTGGTGCCAAGGTTTAGCTGAGGAGCTGGGGCTGGGTTGGACTCCATGATCTTGAAGGCCTCTCCCAGCCTAGACATTCCGTGAATCCTGTGATTCTGTGAATTCTGTGACCAAAGCATTTAAGGTTGAAAAACACCTCCAGCACCGCCAACACCCAACCCTCACTCCGCCAACACCTCCGCCTTCCTCCTTTCTTTTCAGGCCGCTTCTACTACCTGATCCACCCCACCAAGCTGACCTACGACGAGGCCGTGCAGGCCTGCCTGAAGGACGGCTCCCAGATCGCCAAGGTGGGCCAGATCTTCGCGGCCTGGAAGCTGCTGGGCTACGACCGCTGCGACGCGGGCTGGCTGGCGGACGGCAGCGTGCGCTACCCCATCTCCCGGCCGCGGAAGCGCTGCAGCCCCAGCGAGGCCGCCGTGCGCTTCGTCGGCTTCCCCGACAAGAAGCACAAGCTCTACGGTGTCTACTGCTTCAGGGCCTACAACTGAGGGAGTATGCCTAGGGTGNATTTATACACTTTTTATAAGGTTAATTAATTAGGATATCTAAGAGGTACATGCAATAGGAGATTAAGTTGCCCCTTGGTTTGGTGCAAGGGCTTCTATGCCCCAGCTCCTGTTATGTCTTATAGGTCCTCTGCTTGAAAACAAGACCAAACAGTACTTCAGGAATGTGTCAGAAGATCAGCTCATTACTCTAAAATCTAAGATAAATNTTTTTTTTTTTTTTTTTGGCGGTATGAACTCATGCAAGCTACCAAAACTGTGATAAACCTCTTTTACTTACTGTAAAGGGTCATTTTTCGTAGACACTTCCTTTCCCCAAACCCACTGTTTTTTTGGTTTTGTTTTAGTGTTTTTGTTCTTTTGCTTTTTGGTTTTTTTTTTTTGTTTATCTGTTTCTTTTGGTTTTTTTTTTTAATATCATTCCATAGATATTTTAAATTAATATAATTTAATGGGAGCTCTAGGTAACGAACTTTTAGATTCAAATTCTTTAAGCTATGTCATCCCAAAAAAAAAAAAAATTATAATTTTCATGAATGGGGCATGCAATAGAGCTTGACAATTGCTAGGGCACAATTAAGGAGTGTAAGGCTACTCAAAGCAGAAGCTTTTAAAAGCACAGATTTTACATATTTGTACCAGTTTGAGAAACACTGCAAATTGATTATGACAGGAATTTTAAAATAAAACAATCTTTTTTTTAAAGGGGATCCGTGAGGTTTCGCAAAGAAATCTCACAACAATATATGTTAGCAAATAACTGTTTTCACTGGTTCACATGGGAACAATAGAGAGTTTAATAAAAGCAGCTAAAACGGTCCACAAAAATAGGACTAGTTTTACAATTTCAAACCTTGCCTTTCTGAAAAATAAGCTCATGGTCCCATGCATAGAAAGAAGCACAATTAGTTCTCCTGAACATTTCAATTGTGTTTTTGTTGTGTATAAATCATTGAGTGAATAATTAACTAACGAGAAAACTCTTATTTTCTTCTTCTCTCCAATTAAAGATGCCTGAGAAGTGTTGTATTACCTTTGAGTAGCTTTACTGAGCTATTTTTAAACTCTTAAAGGCCATTTGCTAAGCAGCATAATAGCATCTACTCAGGGCAGTTGTATAAATGAACTGCTGGACAGAGAAATTGTAAACTTTAGCAGCTTGATTTTACATTAGCCTTTGAAATGTTATTGTCTTAATTAAAGAACATTACAATATTTAATATTTCTTAGCTATTTACACATCACAAGAAATAAAAATTAGAAAAAAATATTTTAAATGGTGAAGTCTTAAAAAAAGACTATTAGACAAAATCTGAAACCAGCCATTAAGTTTTAGAAGAGAAAAAGAAAAAAAAAACTTCACTTCCTTACATCTTATTTGTATCTAAAAAGTACATCTGTTTTTTAAACTATCAATGAAATTATATAGTATCATTAGCCCTGAATTACTTAGTTAGTCCTCCTTAGAGTTAACAGAAAATAAAGCTATTGAAATACTTATTTTCACTAAATCTGCAGTGGTCTAGGCGGAAGATGTTTACCTAAATCTGCCAGTGTCAGAGAAAAACAGGCACTGTGCATGGTGCCTAGGATTTTCAGAGCTGCCTAAAGCACTAGGTCCTCCCTAAGTACCAGTCTGAGGGAATTTGGGATTTCTAATGCAAACTCACTTTGGATGCAGCAATTCTTGGTGCTCATCTTCAGCTACCTTAATGAAACCAGTTTTTTCAGAGAGCAGGTGCTCGAGGCTTTCTGAAAATTTACTCCACTTATGGTGTCTCAAGCTGGATATCCAAAAAAGCCAAGAAAACAAGGCAGAGAGGCCACTGATTAAAAATATCTTGGTCTCGGGTAATCTCTCCAGTGGTTTTTGATGTTCTCTATCCAGTATTGGTTCTACCACTCAAAAATGGAGAGCTCTTTTTCCTACTCTACGCTTGCTGACTACGAAGAACTCAGAGGACCAACATTTGTATTTACGCTAAGTTTTATAGCTGCCCAGTGTTTCCATAATTTAAATGAGGCATAGTGGTATTTATCCAACTAGGACACAACCTGTATGCTTTCATGAATGGCTTGGTGTAGCTATTTTCCCGTGGACGTGAGTAAATAAATCTCTTTCCCAGAGTGGTTGTGGTCCTGTTTTAAGACTCTGTGAGCAAACCAAGGGCCAGATACGGAAAGGGGCCATAGAGTGAGATGTATTTTATTGGAGTTCATTCCCACTGAACTCAGAAGCAAATTTCCATCCTTCTGGGGATATTTGCATCCTCTGTGGATATCTGTTCATACTTTACAGATGGAGCAATCTCAGTGCCAAACC
>VXAX01000469.1:41822-53468 GCA_013399835.1 Leptocoma aspasia | reverse complement strand
AAAATATTTTCTGGCAGGCTGTTTCCCCTTGCAATAACCCTCCTGTGTGTGACATCTAGCGTTGGCTTGCTCAAAGGACAAGGCTCTGAGAGCCCTGTGCAGAAAAGAGGAGGCAGGAGGGGACATCTGGGGCGAGGAGGCAATGGCACTGCTGTCCCCCATCAGTGTCACCCCTGGGTCACCCCGTGGGTGCTGAGGTGCTGCCACACTGTCTAAAGGAAAGGAGGGAGAAAGGAACCTGGAGTTCAGGGCTCATCCAGGTCATCCCACTGAAGCCACGGGTGGGGGGAGAGGTGTGCTATTATGATGCAATTGTTTGATAACAGGCTTGAAATTGCTTTAATCCAGTCTAGCAAGGCCATTTCTAGTAATGAACCTGGAACAAATTAACCGAGTTTATTTCATTCAGAGTGAATAAAAGGAGGTTTCACAGGTGCTCTCTGGGTAGTGCACGAGGTCGGTTCTTAACCAGAAATCAGTTAAGGGAAGAAACTTCACTGAGGGAGCTTTAGTGCTCTAATTTCCATACAAATTGCCAGGAATGCCTGAGTTGTATTTCAGACCCTTAATTGGATAGGAGTGTAATGACCACTGCCCCAAGAGTCGTTGACATTTGCAATTGCAGTCCTTGTCAGTGGACGGGTCCAATAAGTGAAGTGCAGAGGAGAGGTTTTTCAGAGGATGCTAAAAGTATTATAAGTAAAAAAAGCTGAACAGAAAGCAAGCAATTCTTGTGCCACTNTTTTTTTTTTTTTTTTGTAGCAACCAACATTCACGGATCTGCTGGTGTATCACGAGTTAACCCATAGGTGCGGCTGAAAGCAGCAAAAATAAAAGTAAACCNGCTGTCCCCCATCAGTGTCACCCCTGGGTCACCCCGTGGGTGCTGAGGTGCTGCCACACTGTCTAAAGGAAAGGAGGGAGAAAGGAACCTGGAGTTCAGGGCTCATCCAGGTCATCCCACTGAAGCCACGGGTGGGGGGAGAGGTGTGCTATTATGATGCAATTGTTTGATAACAGGCTTGAAATTGCTTTAATCCAGTCTAGCAAGGCCATTTCTAGTAATGAACCTGGAACAAATTAACCGAGTTTATTTCATTCAGAGTGAATAAAAGGAGGTTTCACAGGTGCTCTCTGGGTAGTGCACGAGGTCGGTTCTTAACCAGAAATCAGTTAAGGGAAGAAACTTCACTGAGGGAGCTTTAGTGCTCTAATTTCCATACAAATTGCCAGGAATGCCTGAGTTGTATTTCAGACCCTTAATTGGATAGGAGTGTAATGACCACTGCCCCAAGAGTCGTTGACATTTGCAATTGCAGTCCTTGTCAGTGGACGGGTCCAATAAGTGAAGTGCAGAGGAGAGGTTTTTCAGAGGATGCTAAAAGTATTATAAGTAAAAAAAGCTGAACAGAAAGCAAGCAATTCTTGTGCCACTCAGTCCTCTGGATACTACTGTAAACCTACCCTCAGCTCTGCAGTTTCTTTGGAATCCCACCTTTATCAGTTATTGCCAGAGGAGAATACAAAATCCTCAGGAGCCTTTCTTGTTGACTGGCTGATAGGAAGAAGAAATGTGCTTTTAAGCATGTGGTTTTTAGTTTCCATTTGAAACGGTATTTCTGGCTTAAGATTAAATTTGCTATTTTAGCCAAGGCTGTCTAGGGATATTAAAAAAAAAAAAAGAAAGGTTATAGGAAGGTATAGGATTTTTCATTCCTTTAACTGATCTAATTTAGAAAAAGACATTTTTACAGGGCAGGGGAAAATGAAACTCTTTCAATCCTCTGTTTCAACAGAAAAACTAAGAGCTGCTGGGAGTGCAGTACTTTCTTTTTCCCCCCCAAATGCAGAAAATATTTAGGTTAAACTGCAGAGCTCTGACTTGAATCTGCATATCACCAAATTTTTTGTGGCCCATCCATACACAAAGAGTAACTTGTAGTCCTCTGTGGCTGCAGATCACTGTTGTGAGATCCAAGGATATTCCTCCTCCATGCAGGACAAAACACGTGGCACATTTTCCTTGTAAAAAAAAAAGGCAGAAAATACCACCAATTCACAGGCCACATGAGGTCACTTTTCCTCATGAGCTGGAAACATCAACAGATGGAGTACTTGAGACTTTTGGTTTGGCCTGTCTCTGCCAGAAGCCAAATCAGATTCTGAGAGAGACACCTCATATTGCAGGGGGCTGTAACTAATCACAGAGCTAATAAAAATAACTCTGCCCATGTTCAGCTACTAACAGGAAATAAATCTCCAGAGGACCAGCAGGGAATCAGATGCCTGGGAAACTAATTTAGAAAGTCTTGGCTTATAAAACACTGATATTTAACTGAAAACACCTACCACAGTCCTTAGCTGGTTGCATAGGATTAAAAAAAAGCTAACATAATAACCCCAAAATCTGTGGGCACTTATTCTTAGGTAGAATCTGTTAAATTACAAATCCCTGTAAATCTCTCTCAGCTGACACATCACAGAAATTTGGTGTTCCTTCTTCTCCCTTAATTCACCTGCACAAATCCCTAACCACACCTACATTTTTATGCTGAAGGGGAACAGTTTTGTGTGTTCTCTCTGTGTGCTTGAGCTTGACCAGCTGATCCTTAAATGGGCCTTGTGTTACTTCAGCAAAACGCACAGAGAGGAAGGAAAAATAACATGATAATTCAGGATGGTTGTTGTGTGAGGACAGGCTGGGAGCTGAGAGCTTTACGTGTGGCTGCTGAAGAGGAGGCAAACATTCTGCCCTCCTGCTTCAAGGTTAAATTATGAAAACTGATCCTGATCTGGTCAGAAAGTTCAATTTTCTCTTGATGTAACAAATGTATGAAGATGGTAAAAACCCAAGCAGTATTTTCTCTGAAATCACACTTTTTAACACTCTAATCGGTGTTCTCTGCTTTAGTAAAGGATACACAGTGCCACCACAAAGACTCAAAGAGTGCAGGCAAACAATATTTTTTTTCCCCCTTTCAGTTCAAGAAACTTTAACAGGGGTCACAATGAAAAAATATATTAAAAGGCACTGGAATTTCCCAAGTCAGTTCAAAACAAAATTATTAATAAAATGCACGCTGTAGTTGTTGGTGCAAACCTTTATGCCTCAATGTCGACTTTTGAATGTGTCTGTGTCTGCCTATCACCAGGGAAGTGTGCAGTGTACTATGAAGGCATCAGATTCAACTCTTACACCACAGTCCTTCTAATATTTGAGGGTTTTTTTTGATTTTCTAAAACACTCAGCTATGCAGGTTCGGTTAAAAAGCAGAAATGTTCAGCCTAGTAGTTTCCTAGCAAAACCTTGCAGAAAAAAAAAAAAAAAATTAAAAATCAGTAACGTTCCAGCATGTCCTTGTGTTAACAAATTAAAATGGTGGTTACTACCGTGGGAGGAGAATTGGGAAATCCTGACCTGCAGCCATGAGGGGAGGGAGAATTTCAAGATGCTCCAGGCGCTGGTGGGGGCTGAAAAACAAGGATGAGCACAGGAGCCCCCCAGGCCACTTCCACAGACTCAAAAAGGAAGCTTTAAAAACTAAAAATCGGTCTGTGCTCGTGACAAGCAGTTTCCTCATGACACATTTTCTGTCTGAGTATTTGATCTTGATGATAGTTGTGTTTAGAGCTTCACCCCTGCCATTCTGAACTTGCTCCTGAACACACAGTGAAGAAAGTCATGGAACTCCCATCATTTGTTTTTGCTTTTATATTGGTAAACATTGCCTCTGGGCCTAATGTTAATCACACTGCAAAATCACATACTGCATGACAACAACGAATATTGGAGCAAAGCCTGAATTCTCAGGTGTGCTGAAACATTTTGTGTTGGAAATTTGTTTGCACAAGCCCAGATCTAAATGAAGAACAAGGGGTGTGGAGGTTTAAAGTCTTGTAAGACCAAGTTCTTTATGTTAACGCATTTCCTCAGGATCCTTGGGTGTAGGTATTTACCTGCAGGATGACACTTTAAAAAATATGGCTTTTTGGCATTGCTTGTACACCGATTAGCAATTAGTACAGTCATTCTTTAATCCATTGTATTTTTTCCTTCCCGGCCCTGATCCATGTCAGATCAGATTACATAAAACTGGTAATGATATAAAACTGGCATTGAAGGCAGCCAAAGCAATCCTTTCAACAGCTGAACAGCAATATTAATTATCAGTGAACAAAAATACATGCTACAGGTTTGCAAGACACCTCAAAATTCAACCTCATCTTGAAAACCTCCCAGGAATTAAAAGTCTCTTAGTCACTTCGGAATCTATCATCAACAAGAATAATATTTGAGGTAGTGATTTCTCCATAAAGATATCAAATATTTCTTCTGTTCAGGTATTTTTCTTCCTTTTGACATTTTAGGAAAAAAAATCCTGATTAGCTTTCCTTTTTCCCTGAGTTTTTTTTTTTTTTGTCTCACTTTTCAACATTCAGTAATTTTATTTTTTAAATAAATAATACAGGGAAGCAAAGAGAGATTTTTCATGTTCCACTCCATGAGTGAAAGTATCTCAGATGTTAGGCAGCTGCAGAAAGGTTACAAAACAGAGAGATACAGATCCTTAAAATGAGAAAATTTCCATTCTGCTACTGTCACCCTATTGGCTGTTTCACCCAGAAATGTTTTGCCCTTGGGCACAGCTATATGGGTTTAATTATTTTTCTGCATGTGTGAAGTCAAAGATGTTGTAATTGTAAATAAAATCCATGTAGTTCAGTCCTTCCTGGAGTTTATCTCATTCTTGAGTGTGGAGAGGCTGATCTTGGAAGAACACTTACTAACATCCACCAAAGCTTAACCCCAGAAAATGAGCTCTTCACACTATTTCTCTAGTCTCCAGCTCTTCCTCACCTACCCATGAATCAGATATGTAATATATTTATAGACTTGTATACTCTCTTTCTAAAGTTTGTGCTAAATGTGATGCTTTTCCCCATTTTAAAGGAAAGGCTGCATAAAACTCCTCCTTGTGCTTGAATTCTGTGATTTCACAGAACAGACTTCACAGAATCACTGAGGTTGGAAAATCCCTCTCAGATCCTTGAGTCCCAGCTGTGCCCCATCCCCACCTTGTCCCCAGCCCAGAGCCCTGAGTGCCACCTCCAGGTGACACCTCCAGGGCTGGGCACTCCAAAGCTGCCTGGGCAGTTCCAAGGCCTGAGCTCCCTTTCCATGGGGAAATTCCTGCTGGTGCCACCCTGAGCCTGCCCTGGCCCAGCCTGAGGCCGTTCCCTCTCCTCCTGTCCCTGTTCCCTGGGAGCAGAGCCCGACCCCCCCGGCTGTCCCCTCCTGGCAGGGAGCTGTGCAGAGCCACAAGGTCCCCCCTGAGCCTCCTTTTCTCCAGGCTGAGCCCCTTCCCAGCTCCCTCAGCCTCTCCTGGGGCTCCAGCCCCTTCCCAGCTCCGTTCCCTGCCCTGGACACGCTCCAGCCCCTCAGTTCCCTGTGCTGAGGGGACAGAAAGGGACACAGCACTCGAGGTGTGGCCTCAGCAGTGCCAGCACAGGGACGGGCACTGCCCTGGGCCTGCTGGCCGCACTGTCCCTGATACAGCCCTGCTGCCACTGCCCTCTTGGCCACCTGGGCACCCCTGGGCTCGTGCCCAGCTGCTGTCACCAGCACCCCAGGGCCTGTCCCAGCTTTCCAGCCCCTCTGCCCCAGCCTGGATTGCAGGGGTTGGACAATTCTTTCAGTGAAGAAATTGTTCCTAATACCTCATGTAAACCTTCTCTGAGTGGTGTAGGGGAGCAGAAAAAAATTAGTTTCCCTCATCACAAAGTGTCAGCAGTAGGTTTGAGGGACAGGGCATGAAGAGGTTTGCATTAGACCTCGGTGCTGCTGTGCCCCAAGGTTAATGAACACAGGAATAGCTCCCTGGGTGACCCCAAAACACCCCACGGGCTGTGCAGGTAGGCCAGACTCCTAGCTGTGCTTGCCATAAAACAGCTCAGAGGTGTGAAACTGGGCATTTCACATTCAAAATCAAGTGGGTATCTGTCCCTTGGTTTGTGGCCAATCTAGCTGGCCAGTATCCAGTATCTTGCCAATCTCAAAAGACTTTTGTAGTCTAAACCCCAAATTTTTCCTTAACTTTCACGTCTGGGATCTCTTCTTCAGGAAGAATCTCCCACTCCACTCCCAGTCTCCCACTCCCAGCATTAAGTGGCACTGGATGTCCAAAGTCCTTATCCTTAGAAGACATTTCACTCCAGCAATATGTTAGTGTCACTTCCACTTGGAAAATCCCTGTGTCCACACAGCCTGTCATTTTAAACTCAAATGTTTGGATTTACAAGTGCAAACAGCTGTTCCTAACAATTTTCAAGGAGTAGAGAGTGACAGGAAGTGTAGTCCACTTGTGCAAACATGGGCTAAAAGGTCTTGTCTTAAAAAAAAAAGTCCTGAAGAATTGAAGTAGCTTTTTTGGTAAAAAAACACCTGTCACTATAGGGTGCAAACAAAAACTATCACTAAAACACAAACCCATTTAGGCCAGTTTATCAAAAATGAAAATAGCATACACTTTTTATCATATATAGATGTTCTACTGATGTGCATTTCCTGGGGATGTCATTGTCTGGTTGGTCTAAATTCATTGGTATAAATTCAAATTCCTGCCTAATACAGAGATAGGCCAGACTGATTTTCCATTTTCAAATCATTAACCACAAACTTTTCCTCCCATCAGCCTTCCTGCATTTTCATCTCTGCCATCAGAATTCCCTTTCACAACAACATTATTTTCTGATGATTTTCACCTTGACCTGCCTCTGTCAGCCTGGAAAGATTTTCCACAGGGAGTGACCCAGGCTGAGGGCATGGGAAGGACGTAGGGGAGAAACATGAGTATTCCAAATCATATCTTTTCCCTTTTAAAGCCTCATCCACTGATCTGTGGGTGATGGCAGAGTGCAAGGGGACAGAACTTTGCTCCAGATCCTCTTGCAGGGATAAGGGAGAAGGGTTCTGCCAGGTTTAAGGAAGTGTCCTGTGTTCAGGATTCTCTTTATAACCTGAAAAGAAACATGACCTGAGCAGGCTGCTGAGAGGAAAACACCTTTATTTCCCCCCAAAAGCAAAGGGGAAGATCTGGCATTTCAGCCTTTTGCCATCAGCTGTTTTCAAGCTGTAAATAGCTTGGCTGCAGCATGGTTTGAAATTCACCAAAATCCACATATTTTGTTAACAGAGCACATGTTCCTGTGGAAATGCTCTTTTGGGAGACACAGCGGATGTTACCCTGCCACATACTAAAAAAAATCCATGTATTCTGGAATTTTTGGTCCTTGGTAATCCAAGATCCTTTCAATTCCTGGATTTTGGATCCTTGCTAAGGATTTTAGCACATCTGGAAGCTGCCCTGGTTTAAGCAGAATTGGAAGAAGTTCCCTTCAGGGGGAACCAAAGGGATCCCTCATCCAGCAAGCAAAAAGCAACAATATCTGGTGCTTCTTCCTCCTTTCCCAAGCTTATTAAGAATATTTATTTTGACAAAGTCATGGTACTTGGGTGAGCCCAAGGTTCTTGACCCCAAGAACCAATTTGTTCTAACTCTGAAAAGAGTAAATTTGGATCCTGCTGCCTTCTGCAATTAAATCTTCCATCACCTGCTTAGAAAAGTAATTTTTTTCTTTTTCCTCTTTTTATGTTTTTCAAACCTGCAAAAGAACAGGGCCTGTAGTGAACACTCAGGTGTGCCACAGATGTTTTTGTGTGACCTTTTTGTGCCAAACCTCTGCTTTGCTCTTTTTCCCTACCAAGTAGGAACACCACATGCAATTATCACCTCGAAGACTGTAAGAAACACAGGACCCAAATTCCTGCCATTCTCCTGCTACCAGAGACAACCACACCATTTAGTCCCTTCCCTAAACTGATTGCCCTCCTGTCTCAAAAATTACTTTTACTGCCACGGGGCTGCTCACCACTGCATGATGTAACTTCCAGGGCTTAATCCCACCAGCCTTGCTCCTTACACTGCTGCATCCATGCAGGACCACCAACAGTCTTTGTCTTCCTTTTACTTTCTCCTCTCACCACCAACAGAAGGTGGCTGAAGAAATGGCTGCTGGGCCATTTTCAGCTTCATTTCATTTGTCCCACTTTTTGGCATCTGGAAATCCGGAGGCATTTTGGTGCTGCCAAAATGTTCCTGCCCCAGCAATAAATTCCTCACTCGCAGAACTCAAGGTTCTGCTTCTCTGTTTTATCATCATTTACACAGTGACTGAGCCTCTACAGCAGTAACAGCTGATGGCTTCTCCACTGGGAAATATTTATTTGCTACGGAAAACAAAATTTGACATCAAATTCCACTGTAAAAACCCTTAAGCTTCCTTCCAGGTCTGCTGCTGGAGGGCTGAAATGATACAACGTTTTCTGGATGATGTTTCTGTCCTTACTTCTTTTCTCTGCCATGCTAACAGCTTTGTGTGGCCTTCAAGCTTTTGTCCATGCTTCCTCCAAGCATTGTTTCTATCTTTTTCATCATTCATCAGGAAGAACAATGTGCTCATGGGGTCCTGCACATGTCACTGCTTAAAATCAGCAGCACAGGTTGTGTGTTTTCTCTGGAAAATAATGGATTTGCCCTTTTGCACCAGCTCTTTCAAGAACCATGGCCCAGGGATGGTCTCTGCTTGTGCTCAGGGCAGAGATGTCACCTACAGAAATGAAGGACTTTCTCCTAGAGAAGGTATCACGTTGACCTTAACCATACCCACGTGGTGAGCCTCAGTGTTCCTCCAGCCACTGCCCTGGCAAAGCAATTTCTGACGCCAAAGCTCTCTTGGCAGCAAATCCTTCCCACTGTCAGCCCCGTGCCAGCCTGCCTGCATCCTGCTGGCCCCCCTGCTGCAATTCCAGAGACCTGTGTGTTCTCCTACAGGGCTCCTCCATCCCCAGCCTCTGAGGAGCTGGGATGTCCCAGGCAGGAGACCCCATTAAACCAAAGGCGTTTTGCCATCACAGAGATGTCTCTATCTAATTTCCTGAAGTTGTGCATCTGTTGGAGTGTATCTGGAAAACAGCATTGTGTGCCCCAACCAGCACCTTCTCTTGCTGTTTGAGAAGGTCTCCCAGGAGAGTTGTCCTGGCTGATCTCTGCCCTGTGGGGTGCACTGCAGGAATTCAAACACTGTTGGTATCTGAAGGGACAGGAGGATGTTCAGAGCAGCACTGCAGAGTCTGTCATGGGCACAAAAAATGCAAAATCTGCACTCAGATCATAGAGCCATAGAATAGTTGAGGTTGAAAAGGACCTTAAATCCCACCCAGTGCCACCCCTGCCATGTCAGGGACACTTGCACTGTCCCAGGCTGCTCCCAGCCCCAGTGTCCAGCCTGGCCTTGGGCACTGCCAGGGATCCAGGGGCAGCCACAGCTGCTCTGGGCACCCTGTGCCAGGGCCTGCCCACCCTGCCAGGGAACAATTCCTAATTGCCAAGATCCCATCCAGCCCTGCCCTCTGGCAGTTTGAAGCCATCTCCCTTTGTCCTGGCGCTCCAGACCAGGTTTTGTCTTCTGTCTTTCCCTGGTTTTGTCTTCTATCCTTCCACTCCAACCCCAACATTGTTCCACAGACTGGAGTTCAGGGATGCTCCAGGTGAAAGAATGATGGCATTTGTCACAGTAGCACCCTGGCTTCACAGCAGAGCCAACCCTGTCACACGAATGTGTGCATTTTGCACGGTCTTGGAACAGAAACATTTTGGGGTTTACATCAGTATTAGAAAAATTCTCCAGAGCTGAATAACTTGCCATTCTCTGTCTAAATAAATAAGCATGGGTGACAGGTTTTTTCAGTGTTTTTTTTGTTGTTTTTTGTTTTTTTTTTTTAATAAGGAATCTTGCCAGTCCTATTTTATTATGCGTAATAGAAGGAGGTGAAAAAAAATCAATATAAGCACTGCATCTAACCTAATTAAAACTACAATCACAATGTTATCTGAATGTCTTACAACATTGTTAAATCCAACAAGTAGACAAGAAAACAACAAATCTATGCAGGGTTTTTTATACATATGGTGAGAAATTTTGCAAAGTGTTAAAATATATTTTCTATTCTGTGTGTTTCTGGTACAAGGAAGTGATGTATAGATTGGTGTATATTTATGAACAGAGCCTTGACTTTTACAAGCAATAATTGACTTCAAAACATACAATGTATATCTTAAAATATCCCCTAAAGCTGCTCATATAAAGTCAAATCCAGCACCTACTAAAGTTCAGCCAGCTGACTCTTTGACTCCAGTGGGCACTTGACCAAGCCCATGGTAATTTTGAAGTACCTGACAGTCTAGTTGTATTCATATGAAAAAAATCACATTGCATAGATTTAAACAGGAAGACATGCAATAACAAGACAAGTCACAGTATAGCAAAACCTTGTTTCTTTGGTGAAACAGAAGCAGATATAAAAGTTACAAAGATTTTAGACTTTCATTCACAAAAGAAAAAAAAAAAAAAACCAAACCCAGACATTCACATTATACACTATACAAGATAATAATATAAATAGAGAAAAGTATTATGTGCATTGTTTGGGGGCGAGGGTTGGGGAACGGAGTGGCCAACACGGGGAGGCCCCACCACAAGGGTGGGGAGCAGCCTCTGCCGTTCCTCAGGGCCAGGGGATGTTGTCTGGACTCTGGTTTCAGCTCCCAACTCCATGGGCAGCTCTGCCATGTTGGCTGGGTTTCAATTCTTCTCCTTTCCCCCTCTCAGTTTGTTTGTTTTGTTTTTTTTCCCCATCACAACCCCGCGCGAACACAAAGGCGTAAACCTCGCGCCTGTGTGTGTGTTTTTCATGTTACTTTAAAAGGTACATCCTAAGGAGCTTACTTTCTTTTCACAGGTTTGTTTTTTTTTTTAACTATTATTATTTTTTTCCTTTTTTTTTTTAATTTTTTTTTTTTTAACTTTTTAAAATGTTTTTATCCTGTGCCCAAAGGTGTGCAAGGCACTTTGCAGGAATAACAGTCCTTTCCGTGGAGAGGCCGTTTCAAACGTCACCTCCTACACTCACTGTACACATCCAGGTCAGCGGTGGCACTGGCCAGGGCAAGAAATCATAACAGAAAACTCCTACGCACACACTGCACCAAACTACAACCTAGAACCAATCTGTGCACACACTTCTTTAGAGAAAGCCAAGATCCTGATTCTTCTGTAGGTCACGCACAGTTCTCACCCACCTAGCCGCAGACAAATGATCCTGTTTAGCAGGAATTTTTGTTCTCCGGGGGAAAAAGAGCAAGCTGGACTGAAAGATGGTTCCAAAAGTGGAGCTCAGGGGCTAATACTGCACTGGTGAGCTCTTTGAATCTTCTTTGTATGGGTAAAATAACATCCAATAAATTAAATCAGTATGGCTTACTTCATTTATTTATGTACGCTTCACAGCTGCAGCATTCATACACAAACATTCATTACTTTATAAAAAGATTAAAAAATGGTTATATATACAAAATTATTTACTTTTTTGATTTTTGTTTGTTTTCTACAAAAAAAAAATCCCCCAAACTCCAGGTCTACCTCCATTTTAGAATGCAGAGACCTGTAATATAGACCTTGTGGTTAATATCGTGAAAGTAATTTTTTTCCTTTTTTCCTTTTTTTCCTCTTCTCTTCTCTTCTCAAAAA
>VXAX01000469.1:30538-41483 GCA_013399835.1 Leptocoma aspasia | reverse complement strand
CATGTAACTTGTGTGTTTATCTTCACCTGATAATTGCAAATTTCAGTCAGTGAAGTCTTTATTTCAACCATTTCCAGCCTAGGTAAACAACACAGAAACAACGTCATAAATGACTGAAGACCTCTGAGGCCGTTCTAACCATAAATATGCCTGAAATTAGTGTGACTTTTCATTTTATATACAGGATTTTAAAAACAACACACAGTCAAACAACATTAAAATCATCTTATTTACATTTTCATTGGTGCTAAAATTGAGCTGTTTAAATATTGCAGAAGGCTGGTACATATCATAAAATGGTCCACACTGATGGCATATAGAAAACTAATAATCTTTATAGGCTGGAAATGGTTTCCTTTTATCCCCATAAGCACTTCTCCTCTTTTTTATTTATTTCTTAAATTTTCTGATAAACACCGTAATTTTAATTTTTTTCCTTTTTTTTTTTTGCAAAACGCGTCGTGAATACTGCAGTCCATAGTTTCAAAAGGATTTGATAATACTCCTATAAGTGATAGAAAAAGGCACAGAAAGTTATGACTTTGGCTGAAATGGTGGAAATCCCCAATTCACCATTTAGCTCTCAGCGCCTCGAGTCCTGCCACGTCCTGATCCAGCGATGGTAGTGCTTGGATGAGTTTAAAGACGTGCCCTTGCCTGATGAGGAGTGTTTGTAGTAGTATTTCTTAGAGTAAGTCCTTTGGTATGTGGAGGCTGCAGAGAGAAGGGAGGAGAGAAGGGGAGAAAAAAAAAAAAAAAGGGGAAATTAGTTTAAAATTAAACTGCGAATGAGCTGGCTACGCTTCACAACACGGTTCAATTTACTCTTGGTTAATTAGGGGGTAAACAAATGATTAACTGGGGCTGTGGCAGTGTTAGAGGCATACACACAGCTGCAAAAAGAGTCATTAGCATTGTTAGGAACATGTTGATTACAGGATTTTCTAACTTTAAAATATTCTCAATGCTTTCTGTAGCGACACCTTAAGATTTTAGCCTTTATGTTTTTCAAATCCTGTACTGCATTAGTGCATAACTCTAAACTCCATACAGAGTGTTGGTTAACAGGCTTCACATTTTGGTCAGACAACACAACTCCTCTAGGCCTGAGGACAGCCTCAGGCTCCAAAATTATAAACAGAAGGGAATTGGTGGGGAGGAAACTGGGCGTAAATGACTTCATTACCTGAAGCTGTAATTGGAGGATTAAGCCCTGATATGCAAATGGACCAAACTTATAATTGTGTGAAAAACTCATGACCATTGTCCACCTTGGGTGTAGCCCCTGGGAGGCTTCTGACTGCCCAAGGTGTATCTATTGAGGGTCTTTAATAAATAACCACTTTAACTCTGTGTAGCCTCTGTTCTAGGCAGCCACTCCAAGGCATCAGTAAAAACCAGAGGAGGAAAATTTCCATTAGTTTTGGAGGTTTGGTGTTTTTTCACCACAATCTGTCCTACCAGACTGGCTCCTCTCTTAAAACACACATTCATTACTTATTAATCTCAAATCAGCGCGCTGTTTCTGATTTGCCACTGGTTTGCTCTCAGAGGACTCACGATTCATGCAGGTGATTTTGGGCATGTCCCATCGCCCGTTGCCCTGGCAGCGGATGGTCGGGATGTGGCGCTGGATGAAGCCATCCTTGCAGTGGTATCTGATCAGGGAGTTGATCTCATAACGAGGCTTCATCTTCCCAAAGGTCTTGGCGTTCTCCACGACAGGAGGCTGGCCACACGCCACTGGAAGGAAGAGAGAGCATCACCCAAAACTTCGGTTTGTGAGCCCACTTTGAACTGGGACTGGCCTCTGAGCCCTGGCTGAGGGAAGGTGACAAGGGACCTCAGCTGGACTCCCCAGGGGAACATCCAGACAAGGACAGGGGGATCAGTCTGCCCTGTAGATCTCCAGTCTTGTAGACCAAAACCAAGAGTGAGGGAAATAGAAAAATGGCAGATATTGTGGCCAGTGTTGCCTTTTTGGTTTAAATTCTAAATGTAAATTCAAACCAAAAAGTTGGCATACTCACACAAAGAAGTTGTTTCTCAAAAACCTGACAACCAGTGAAGTTACCACAAGCATTTAAGGTAAAAGTCCTTTTTTCAGGACTCTTCATGTCATCCTCAATGACAGCCTGTTCAAAAAGGGCTGAAAACTGATGGATCCTTCAAGGTCCAGAGACCACGTATTGAATGGTAATTTAGCAAATTATGCTTTTGTCATTGGAAAGTTTGTACCTGTTCCTTTCTTGCAGGTGTAAGTGAGGTGATAATTGCATGGGACATCATTCCACTGCCCGTTCTCATGCCAGATTATAACAACACAGTCTTCTCCAGCAGAAAAGAAGCTGTCTGGCTGGTTTGGTCTCCAGTTCTCATATTGCTGCAGAAAAGAGAAGCAAAACTGTCATTCCCAGTGCTGGAGAATATTTACATTAACAAAAGAGCTCATGATATCACCTGTGGTGAAAAGCAGTCTCAACTGTTTGATTCAGGCTGCTAAACATAGGCTAAACAAAGGTAGATTTATAATATCCTCCCATTTATATTAAAGATTATCTCAGGGGGAAAAATATTCTGGTCTAACTTCTCATTTACAGTAAACTGATGTCAGGTGGACAAAACAAAGATACACAAGCAAAACTGGATTCTAGGTGTGTCAAAAACACTCTTTCCTACATAAATGTCATGAAGTAAAATGCAGGAAAATAGAGTTAATAGCCCACGACCCTCATTAGTGCACATCTACTAAGTGAGAAATTACAGACTAACTTCCCAGACTTGGATTATTTATGACATTGGACTTCATTCAGTTAATGAAGTCATTCCACAGGATGACATGCAGAATTAGGTGCAACATAAGTGAAAGAGTCAGAACGTGGCCCCCAAAACCACTGGAGATTGGTGTTTCCACTAAAAATGCTAGGTGGCAGACTGAGCCCAGACAGCAGCCTCTTAGCTTTAGACATGGTAATTCAAATTCTGCCCTCTGTTGAAAAACTAGCCTCAAACATCTATGAAAATATATGAATAAAAGCAGAAAGTGCTTCTTCAAAATGCACTACTGTTAGAAGTAGAAATATGGGTTTTGGTATGTGCAAAACAAAAAAAAACTCATAAAAGAACCTTCAAATGGCTGTGAAATACCAGCACAATGTCATTTTTGGATGAAAATTCGGGAGGATTTGATCTGTTTTTACAATCAACCAGCAGGAAAAGTAGCAACACTTTTGTCAGACTGATTGAAATTTGTGCAGCAGTTCTTGTCAGGGGACAGCCTCCTGTCCTGGCAGCCAGCAGAGGTGGGATAATCCCTCACCTTGCTCCCAAACAAAGCACATGAGTCTGAGATTTGCATAATGTCATGTCAATAAAAGTGAGAGAATATTTGGGAACCACTCCTAACGATTTTCGCTGGGATTTCTGTTGTGTCACTCCGGGAAGAATTTAAGGAAGGATAAAAATAGATATCTGTAAGAACTGGAATTCACATAAATGCCAGACATTAACCAGGCAGCTAGCCCCTTGTATGGGCAAAATGACACAGTTTCTACAGTGCTTATATTTTCCTCTGTGCTTACATCTTTCTGACTAGAGCTGGCCCTTAAAAATGTCATAAAATTTTAGCTTTCTATTTTCTTAACTTTGTGAAATAACCCCTATTCACTGCCTGGGTGAACACATTTTAGAAATAAAGTTAACATACCCCACACAAGTAGTATTTACCTTGCAATGAATCAAACTATGAAAGGAAAATGTGTTAAATACTTAATCTTTTCCTGTCACGTGTCATCTTGCCCATCATAGGTTTTAATTATCCAGGCAATTTAACCAGCGCAGTCTGAATAAATTTGTTCTACATTGAATTTATTACCTCTAATAAAACATCCCCCTTTTCATCTGGAACTAAATTAACTCCATCTCAACTTTTCAGTGTTTAACAGTCCTAAATTACCGTGCACACCAACTCCTACTCAAGTCTAGGATCCATTGGCTTTTAAGAATGTGTGCATAGATGCACACAAAAAAAATTAAAGAAAACTGTAAGGTTAGTGGCAGAAAGTTTCATCAATCATGTCCTGAGAGCCAAGGAAAGATTTCAACAAGCCTTGCAGCTGTTTCTTGTGGAAATGATACTGCAGAACTGCTTGCTTCCATAGGGATGAGAGTGTGGGAATGAAGGATATTTAGTGGCTATTGGGGGCGTGTGAGCTGGAGGTGCTCAGCAGCCTGCCAGCTCCCACCCTCAGCACACAGACTCCATATGCTCCTACTTGCCTTGCCAAAATGACTCCAAAATTTGTGTTTGCTTAGCTGGCAGGGCTGCAGTGTAGTGGCAAAGTATTACATCTAGGCCCTGTGGTTTGTTCAAGAATGTCTGATATCCTCCAGCATGACTTGCTGTTACCTCACATCTGATATCATCATTGCACAGATTTATTTTGGCTGAGGAGCTCTGATTTTGCCTGGGTCTGGTGCCAGAATTGCTTAGCAGAGGAAGTTCCAGACTGCTGAATTGCTTTTTTAGGTCCCCACCCAGCCCTTCTGTAGTTTTTCAGTTCCTTATTTAGACACTGATAATGGGACAATGATACAAGGAGATTCTCACAGTTTGAGTGGAATAGGCTACTAGACAAACAAACTAATATTTGCATTTCTCTTATGGATTAGATCTTTGTATGAGCATAGGCATGAATCTGGTTTTCAGTAGTGTAGATCTGGGTGACTGCACCATCTCCAGTAAACCCATATCAGCAAAAAATCAATGGGGAAAAACCTTTGGCAATGCTCTTAGCTGTACCATTCATAAGACAAAACCTAAATAGAATCAAATACTTAGTGAGTACATGGAAGAAAAGTTACTGTAAAGTTTTTAGTCCTTATCAGAAATATTGACACTGGGTGATTGCACAGAGTGACCCAAAAACCAACACTACTCTGTGCATTACCACAACAGACATGAATTTTTTCTCTGTATTAAAATGCAAAGCACTTCCAGAATGTACATTCCTGGACATATAACCTTAATTATGTACAAAAATGTACATCATTACTGTACAATGCACTTCATTAATATGAAGTATTATATGAATATTCATAATATAGTGTATAAATGTACTTCAGAGGACGTTTGGCTGACCACACTTCTCCTCCAGCTGTGGAGAGGGAGGTCCAGAGCAATCACAGAATCTCAGCATGGTTTGGGTTGAAAGGAACCTTTAAAATCATCCTGTCCCACCCCTTGCCATGGGCAGGGACATTTTCCACCAGACCAGGTTGCTCCAAGCCTTATCCAACTGATACCAAAATTAGCTGAAATTTTTTATTCTGTGTTATTTTATTCTGTGTTATTTGCACCAACAAGTCCTTGATCAAGCAGAGGCATCAGGCTCAGACAGATACCACTGCACCACTCACTCTGCAAAGCTCTCAACACCCTCAGCTGGGACTTTTCCTCAAAAACCTGAGGTTTCTGTGTAATCAGGTGACTGCAGGGCCTAGTCCCAGGGACAGAGGTTTGGTCCTGACCATCATTTCAGGATGAGAACTGGAGCTTATACTCTTTATGCTTTTAATTATACTGCAAAAATTAGTCAATGTTACTTGTACTTTTTGGTTTTATTGTTGAAACCAAAGCCTTCTCTGTCATATTGGATTTATTTGTTCTGGCTTTCTCTGCTAAAAGGCCCTGAGAATTTTCCTGCAGAGTGTGGATGGTCCATGACAGGGCTGGAGCTGAGTTGGGATTCAGCTCTTCGGGCTTCCTACGTGGCACTAGATAATGCACTTGGCTGCCCATTCACAGCCCATAAAACAGGGAAAATCTATTCTCTTGCCTCACAGGAGGAGTTTGGATATCATGGCTTCAAAAGCCCATGAGGGCGTTTTATTAAATTCCACATTTTTGGGGAGGATTTCCTTATATGGCACTGCATGAAGTCACGGTCGTGTTGGGTGGCACACTGAACTGACACGCAAAATGAGCTAAAAAAGTCAGGACTATAGCAAGAGCTGTAAAGCAGAAGACTTTATTAGCCAGTCACTACCTATTCTCATTGAGATGGCTGCTAATTAAACAGAAGGAGCTTAATCTTCCCATCATGGACAAGAAGCCACCTCGTGGGAGATTTGTTATTTAAATTCTCAGATAAGCAGCCTTTCTTGATGGGCTCATTTCCTTACTAATGGGTAATCCACTCAGCTCTTTTAGGTGCTTGCACTGCCCAGGTGAATCCAGGCGGATCTCAGCTTTGAGACGCTCCTTTGGAAATTTCAGCCCTTCTTTTATCTCCAAAAGGTTCATCAGGTGCCTGAGATCAATCACTCGGATTTTGCATTCCAAAATAACCAACAAGCGTTGTGTTTAACGAAGCACAATAAAAAACCCACTGATGCCAACAAAACTTTACTGCTTGACCTCGGTATTGTGTAAAGGCCAGTCATCATCTGCACAGGACTGAATCTAGGAAATAATTTACTTGAAATACATCTATTTAGATTTACAGGTTAAGGCTTTTCCTTCTGGGGAAAGGAAACATGTTTTCAGTATGTTTAAATAAGCTGCCTTTGCAAATCTGTCTTGGCACTTTTTGGAGCTTGCAGTTGTGATTTTTATTTTCTTTCGTTCTGGCTACTTCCCTATCTGGTTCCTCCTTAATGCAAGACTAATGAGGCAAATTAGAGAAAAAACAACAATGGAAGAGGTAGGGACTGGCTGATTGGATACTTTCTGTGCCATTTCATCTGAAAGTGAAGCAACATTTCCAGCCTGGTATTTATCACTAAACTGAAACCACCACTGCAAACCTTACTATCAGAATTTACTTCTCCTGCCATAGCTCTGATAAGAACAGGAATACACTTTTTATTTTTCAGCACAGTAGCAGACAGAGCCTTAGAAATCTTTGTCAGGAAAGGCCCTGAATGAGTCCCTCACTGTGGGGGTTGTTATAATTGGACAGCTTAAGTAAAAATTACATCTCACTTTCAGTGAGTCTCGGGAATTACCCGGTGGCTGAACTTCAACAAGATCAGCACGAGGTTACAAGGAGCACATGCATCAGCCCAGGAAACCCTCATTTGTGACTCATGCTGCTGCACAGCACTGGTGCTGTTACAGGAGACACCTGGGAAGTTTAAACAGGATTGCACTGCTTTTCCATAGGGAAAAAAATCAACCAGATTTCCGTGAAGATTCGGCAATGTGTGAAATACTTCCATTAAGGTCTCCTAATATTTAAATGAATTTTTACGTGGGAAAGACAATAAGTTATCTTATAGTGCAGGCTCTGTTCCACCAAAATTCCCTCCAGTCCTGCAAAGGATTTTTCTGTTTAATTTTATGAATGGAAGCAGACTGAAAGAACTCACCTAAAATGTTCTTGAGATTAAAAACTCCTTTCAGTGAGAGTTTAAGCAGACACCTTGATTTAAAGGCACGGATTATGCCTTAAGGGTGACAATCACAGGGAGATCACATGCAGACTCAGACAGATGCTAAAATAATTGCCTGAAGGAGGGACCAAGTGTCTGCATAAATCTTTGCTGGGAGAAAAATCAATTTGAAGACAGCTCCTATATTTAAACCTACCTACAAGTATGCACAAAAATCAAATGTCGTGATCCTGATATTTTTAAAAGGTCTGGTTGAATGCCTTCAGTTTAGCTCCTAATCTGAGTTTTATTTGCATAGGATTTGGGAAACTGGCAGGGTTTGGACCAGGCAGGAGCCCAACACTCCCCATGACTGAGTCACACTGTGAGCAAGACAAACTCCCAGGAGGAGCTTTGCTAAGTACTTCTGCAAAAGATTTCACTTGCAGGGTTTGGGTTTTTTGGTAACAGAGAGATGGAATGCACTGAAAAACTTTTTTAGTCATGTGCAGCAGCTTGCAAAAAAAGAAAGGGACTCTGGAAAACATACATTCCTGTGCATCTATGGGTATCCACGAGGAGCTATTGCAGATTGAATAAGCAGGAAGAGCTCTGCAAAAATAAATAATTTGGGAAAGAAATCTAATTAATTAAAATTCAACCAGTGGAAAAAAGGCAACCTGTCGAAATTGAAACATAAAAGCGCCGTCAGTCCTATAGTTTTGGGAAGAAATTATTGTATGGTGGAGCAGATGAGTAACTCTGGAATGTTTTAAAACAGTACCACAGAATGACGATTTTTCCATGAGAAGCAGGAAATGGCGAGTGTGGCAGTGAAACCCCACTAGGTGACGCTGTCTACTTGCGCCAAGCCCAGAGCTTCTCCAAAATTATAATTATTCAGAATTATAACTTTCATTAACCCTTTCAAAGCTAAATGAATCTGTGGAGTTTTACCTGCTCTTTGCCATGTTTTGTTTTCAGAATAATGGCTTTCATCACCCACGGTACAGTTCAATTTTGAGGGTGTGCTCTGTGTGATGGGTCCTCAGAAGTCACTTTAGCAGCTGAGAAATCATGTTAAATATGAGTGGCAAAGAAAGTAGGGTGGTAAGTGCTGGTTTGGTGTAATTAATGTTTGTTTTGGAATCACATTGGCATGAATATATATTGGCACCCTGATGCAAATTGTGGGGGGTGTGATTTAATCTTTTTGTGCACAGCTACCAGGAGAGCCACAGGAGGGGAAAAAAAAAAAAAAAAAAAAAAAAAAAAAAAAAAAAGGAAAATCCTGCACTTTGTCAACAATTACTGCAGGTTTGAAGCTGTCCAAGAATTTTAGCCCAGAGTAATGAGTAATTTCAGCCCAGCAGTAACAAGTCTCTGAAGTAACTGCTGACCCCCCTGGTAAAAAAAAGACAAAACCCCACTTTGTCCAAGAGGCCCTCGTCACGAAATCCTGAACCAAAAATATACCTGTCATTAATAACATTATATAGCTCTCCTCCATTTAAACACAGGTCAAATGAGCATCTTAAAAAGAGGCCATAATGACTGACTGCAGCACAGAACCAAAACATTTGGTAGGTTTAAAATCTCCTTTTCCAAGGATCCTGTGGGACATTGGCACAATGAGCTTTTTGTTTGCAGCTGACTACAGCACTTTTTTAGTTTGTTTGCTTTACTTAACCCTCAGAGGCAGGCTCCTTCACTACAATACTTCATGTCTTTTGAAGGTTTTGGGTTTCTGTGTGTGTGTGTTCAATGAAGTTACTCTTTCTGAGAGGGGTGCAGTTACAGATTTGCTCAAGTTAAGGCCTTCTGATTCACTGACCACTAAAGCAAGGAAAAGAGAGGGCTTTGTTTTTGCCAGAATTAAGTTTCTGGGTTGTTTTCCTTCTTTTTCTTAATTTTTTTTTTTTTTAATTTTTATTTTAATGTAGCTACGCAACACTGACAACCTGAGAAACCAGCTTTGCAGAACACAAAGCATAAACTCCCCTGTGCCGAAGGGGAGGAAAAACCAGGGCAGGGTCTCTGTACAGCTTTAAAAATGGCAATATTCCCCATCCCTTTCCTGGCTGGCAGCATTCTCCCAGTGACAGACAATCTGGCCGCAGACGCTGGCCAGCTCCTTATTACAGCACTAATCTTATGTAATGGCAGTGAGCTCACCGCCCTACAAAGCACTAATTATCAGCAGCATTTTCCAGGGGATGTGAATAACCCCCCTCGTGGGGCGGGGGGCCCTGGGCACAGCCCCAAGTTGCTGTATGTGCTTAATCCATAACATGAATAGCTCCAAAGGGCTCCTTGTCTGCTGTGCCTGCTCACAAGGGTCCTTAGCAAACACAAAGGGGGAGCTGCCAAAAGCAACACCAGGTTTTTTTTTTTGGTTCCCCCCCCCCCCCTTCGGATGGGTGTGCTTTACAGCTGTAAAAGTTACCATTCACAGAGCTAAGTGAATTATTTAAATTCGATTTCGCTGGCGTATTTTCAAGGTCCCGTTGTGTCCTCTCTCCCTTTGATCAGTTATTAAATGCCTCCGCTGATAATGTAAGTTTTGTTGCTCTGTAGTTTGTATGGCATCACATTCAAAGTATAAAAAGATCCAAGCAGGCAAATTCCTCTGCTCACACAGTTGGGTGAGTGTTTGGGCCTTGCTTCCTTCTCCTGCATCACTGTGGGTTTTTTTCCCAAATTTGTTTGTTTTCACTGCTTAGAGCCTTATAGATAATTGTGGGATGAAGATGGCCCTTGATACGTACTTAAAAGAGGTGCTCACTGTTAGAGAAATGCTGGGAGAAAAGTCTACAGTAAAGTTCAAGAACAATTTAGATTCTGTAATTTTCTAAATGTAAATAAAGACTGCATATAGCCACTTTTATTGCACTGTAGAATGTAAATCAGAGGGAAAATAATGTTCTCCCACACCAAAGCCAACAGAACAGCCCTAAAACTACCCTGAACAGAAAAAAAGCAGAGCTAGCAAAACATGCTCTAAAAAGCACTATATTATTCTGTCCTGCCTCTTGAATCTATCAATGTAATCATACCTGAAACATCTTGAGCAGAAATTGGCATGATTTTCAGGAAGTAATGATTAACAAATCTCTAAAAGAGCTGGGGTGCTGCGAGTTCTCTGAACACACCTCACCCTCACCACCTTCACTTTTGGGACAAATTATCCGAAATCAGGGACCAGGCAGATTTGCCAAAGTTTGCATCTTCCTGCTTGTCCACACAACCTCAGGTGATGCTCCCAGTCCCAGCCCTGTGCCAGTGGCCCCTCATCTCACTGAACTTGCCCCACGTGTGAGGATCTGGGTTTCCTGAAAGGACACCCAGCCTTTGTGCTGCACTAACACTGCTGCCAACAACTCCTCCCCCTTCATATAAAAAGGAAAGGTCCTACCACTCCTTGCCCTTCCCATAAAAAAGGTGTTGCTGTTTTGCTCAAAAATTGCTTTGTTGTGTCATCAGCTCCAAAACATGAATTCCACCTCTCCCAACCAACAGAACCACTGAAAAGTGGTTTATTTCAAAAACAGAAAAATAAATAAATAAGAGG
>VXAX01000469.1:7826-30527 GCA_013399835.1 Leptocoma aspasia | reverse complement strand
AAAAAAATAAAGAGAAATAAAAAAAAAAAAAAAAAAAGGAGAGCAGGGACACGATGTAGATGAGAAAAGATTGCTCCCTGCCACCCAGATACAGCACAGCAAATCAGAAAAAAACAGGTACATGTGAGCAGCCATTGGATCCCACTGTAATTAAACTGTAGTTTACTGTAATTAAAGCCTATTTTATTCTGCTTATTGGACAATGTGCCCTAAACTTAGCCAAGGAGCACTTTGAAGATAAGTTCTGCCCTTAGCCAAGAAGATCCCAAATTGTTTTTTAAAGAAAACTCAAAACAAGGAAGACAAATACAAGCAAATTAATCTGACCAAAAAAAAAAAAAAAATCCTGTAATGATAGACCAGTTACCTGAAAACCATTTTCTTTATGGTGGAAAGTGCCACCTGAGCTGAAAATTAAACTTTAGGGCAGGAGAGGTGGGACACAACCACTTTATTCAAGCAATTTTGCTCTTCTCAAGCCCAGTCTGTGTTTGGGTTGCAGTGGGTACAACAAGCTGAAAATGTGTGTTTTACCAGCAGATGGTGAGGCTTTATCTGCACAAGATTGTGCCATTTTGCCTGAAAGGCAGGAAAGTGCTAACTAGTTTTGAATTAAAACCACTTTACAGTTGAGGAATAAACTTGCCAAAACCCCCCTGAAATCTCACAGTAATGATGCATCAGACATTTCAGTGAAGTAGATCAAAAAACCTCCTCAAGTTCTCTATTCAGGAGCAGAACCTCCAGTACTGTGATTTAGGAGTGGGCCTGTTTNTTTGTTTGTTTGTTTTGGGGGTTGGGTTTTTTTAATGGAAAACAGGCAGACAACACAAATATGGACAAAAGTCATGTGGGCCAAGAAGATTTAAATACAATTTCTTGCTTTCTCACTGAGTTTGATTGTATTCACTTCCTTGTTCAAGACACCAGCATTTTCCTCCAGGAACTCTGAGAGCCAGAGCATGAATTTACAAGACCACTCTTCATCTTTTCCAAAACTTGCTTACTGGTACTATTTTTTCCAAGTTCAACATAAATTACAGCTGAAGCACAAAAAATGTGCACAGGAATACAGGGGGTTTTAGGGGGTTTTTCTGACTGCTGCTGCTGGTTTTGATGAATTGTTAACAGAGAATATTTTCTGTAGGGGTGGAAAAGGAAGAATTCCAAGGTATCAAAAGTGGCTGACTATACTTAGTCCACTATTAGGCACCTAAATAGTCTTTCTCATATGGGCTGAGAGTAGGTTTCCCAGTAAGAACCTCAATTCTATATTCTCATTTACATGTTTTGCCCAAATATCATGTTTAATGGTGGTTGGCTCTCAGCCCCAGTTTAAAAAAATCTGGAAAACCACAACTTGTCACGGGCTGGAAATGTCAAAAAATTAATTATTCCCTTCTATTGAACCCATTGGTTGAAAAACATTTTGGGTGCAAAGAAAGAAAAAAAAAATAGGTATTTTATCCCTTTTCCCAGAACTGCCAATAAAATATCTGGGAAAAGAGTTGCTGTCAGTGTGCTGCATATTTCTGTTGGTTTCCTTATGTTGGTGGGAAATGAGTACCAAAGTAATATAAACCTTTTTCTTTGTCTCCAGTAGTGGGGCTTGTGTATCTTCCCAATTCTCAATTCTAAGGGCTTGTTTTGGTTCAGAAAGAAAACTCATGTGAAAGAGAAACTTGTCACACACAACATGTCTTGATGTTGATGTTGTTGTTGTTGTTAATTTGCTTTTTTTTAAAGTCTACAAAGCATCAGAACTGTTAGGCGTTTATTTTTAATCCATAAAACCTCATAAAATCATGCAAGCACGATTTTTTGGATTGAACCAAGCTGTTATTGGAGAAAATTCAAAGAAGTATCAAGATAAAGATTAATGTGCACCACTTGTAGCTGCACAATCACTCTTCTGATACTATCTCCAAGAAAACTGATATCAGGGGGATCCCCAGCAGGCTTGACAAATTTTCCCCCATGCCAGAAGTGTTGAATAGAATTGTTGACAGACATTCTTTTTTGGGAAGTGCATAGAGTTGGGAAATAAATTTAGAAACAGCTGAATACAGATGCACCTGATACATAATACTATGTCAAGGCTATTAAAATTTTGGCCGTAGGCAAGAGTCACCTCTTAACTCAGAAATTCAATTTAGAATCTGAGTGTTGGTGTAATAATGCTGATTTTTATGATCACAAATTATGGTAATGCAGTTAAAGCCATCATGAATTCTGCTTACCTGCACACACATAAAAGAGGAAATTTTTCTACCTGCATGGTATTTAAATTCACTGCAATTTTAGGACATCATCAGGGAAATAGATTGGATGCATATATTTAATTATGTTATCATTCCTATTAATTACTAGAGAAGTAATAAATTACTGTGACAACAAGAGTGGTTAGAAAGTATGAGAAATAAGTTAAAAGCCAGGGAAAAAGGAACAAATGAGGCAGCTGCTCAGAACCATGGGATCCAGAAACCATATGGAATAAGTTATGAGGAAAATCTATTGAAGCAATGAACATAAATTATTTCAAGAGACACCTAAATTGTTTCTGAAAGAAGAGACAGAGGGAACTTGTTAAAAATGAAAGAAAAATAAGGTGAGGAAAAAAGATCAATCAAAACAGAAATCTGCTGGACAGATTGTACCACTGTTCCTAGAATATCTTAATTTCTTAAAATTGAAAATTACAGTAAAAATATAGTGCCCCATTCGGTCAGTAGCCTGAATTAAAAAAATAGGTTCTCAGCTCTAATTTTAATTTCCTCAAATTCATAGAATCATAAAATGGTTTGGACTGGGAGGAGCTGTGGGCAGGGACACTTTCCACTGGACCAGAGTGATTCATCAGTGGCACAACAACTCTGTCTTTGGAATATATAAGCATTTGTCTTATTTCACACTTGGTGTCTGGGGTCACCAGTGGGCCACCAGTGAGGCAGTAGAAACCTTCACCACCATTTCCCAGCCCTCTTTGCTGTCACCTGCCACACACAGCCATGCTCACAAGAAATGTCTCATTTATGAGCCCTTTCAGAGAACTTTAAGGCCCTGGTTATTTACATGAAATGTCAATAAATGAAGCCTGCCTTGCCCCAGTGTCTTTCTACACCAGCTGCAGC
This sequence comes from Leptocoma aspasia, assembly GCA_013399835.1. NCBI lineage: Eukaryota > Metazoa > Chordata > Aves > Passeriformes > Nectariniidae > Leptocoma > Leptocoma aspasia. The sequence goes on along the minus strand of VXAX01000469.1, from coordinate 27,396 downwards.
CACATGGTCTGCAGCAACAACAGGTGTGTCCAGATTTAAAAGTTCACTACTGGAAGGGAAAATGATAACTAGTTTGGGGCTTTTTCTTAATGTAATTTCTTCACTGGCTGCTCAACAGCAAATAAATCTCCTACAGAAGAGATTTTTTGAATGAGGAAGAGTTTGATCACTTCCTATGTCCATCAGCTCTTTGATTTAGGTTTGTTGATGCTGGGTGAAGATGTTTTCTCTCTCCTTCTGCTGATTTCTCTTTTTGTTTTAAGCCAGCAGGAGGTATGAACAGCATCATAGAATTTTATGGGTGTATTATGGGTTACAGGCCTCCTGAACCAGCTAAGGATGGCTGTTGCAGAGCTGCCACACACAGCAGGCTCCAGGCATACTTGTGAGGCTCCTCTGTGCACCCCAGAGACCCAGCAAAGGCAAGAGCTTGAATGCCAGATCATCACCCAAAAATGCATCCTGGTGAGTGAGGAGAATTTCCACACATGGCCTTGTGCAAGGCAAGAAGATCACAAACCAGCCCCAGCAGAGACCCTTAAATTACCACAGTCTCAGATTTTTGAGTATTTCTATTTGAAACCTTTGAGAGCTCCCACACATAAAATAACAGGAACTAGGAACAAGACCTTAGAGCTAAACCACAAAATATTAGGTGTCCCAACATGAATTTACTGTCTGTTTGCTTGGGTCCATATTTAGTGACAGGGGGCATTTTTTTGGCTGTTTTTTGGGGGCGTTTGTTGGTTTTTTGTTTTGTTTTCTTTTTCTTTTAATGCAGCTTCCCTTGTTGCTAGTGGGAGCTTGATAAGCCACCACAAAAAGAAATGAGTGAGTGATCTCAGCTCAAAGGCATCTTACCAGTGGGCTACCATCAGTCCAGCGGAAGTCACGCTCAAACATCTTGTCATTGAGGCCAATCCACTGGTAGTCATGGCCAATACCTAGGGAGCCAGAAGGGTATTTTTATTAACCTTCCCATAAATGGAAGAGATTTCACCAAAGAAAATAATTTTATGCGGAATGAATCAGACATCCTGTTCTTAAGATTATTCTTCTCTTTGTGCTAAAGACTGGTTTAGAGGCTCTTTTTCAGATTTTTGGTTTTAATTTGGGATGTGTATAAAAATGCAGATTCTCATCTAACAGTTTTAAGCGACCCTGTCTCTTCACTCCCAGTGATGTCTACCAAGGCAAAGAGAATTAATTTCCTACCTGAGAACATATGAGGGGAAGAAAAAAAAAAAAGTTAAAATCACATATTCTAATTCACATTTTTCAAGTTTTGGTTAGGCTGTGACCAGTGTTGTCTAAATTTTACAACACAGTAGCTATTTCTTTATGCCTAACTAACGTGATACATGGTGGCACTGGCTTGATGTCATATGCACAAAATACCTTAAGTCTCCAGAAAACAAAATGTTTCCAAAACTTTCAGTGCCAAAAGAAAAGTTCCTGTTTTCATCCCCCCCTCCCCAAATGTATTTTCTATTTAACAAATAATAACTTAATAGTGATAGAGAAATTGTATTGACTGCAGAAGTAAACATTTATAACGAAATGTGCCTTTTAAACATTCTAAAAGTATGTTTTAAGTTGGAAATGTAAAAGCTGAGTGGTGAGGAGGAGATCTCACCAGCTCTGAACCCTCAGCGATCTCCCTTGCTTAGAGTCACAGAATATCCTGAGCTGGATGGGACCCACAGGGGACATCAGCCCAGCTGCTGTCCCTGCACAGACACCCCAAAATCCCACCCTGTGCATCCCTGGGAGTGGTCCAACCCCTCCTGGAGCTCTGGCAGCCTCGGGGCCGTGCCCGTTCCCTGGGGAGCCTGGGCAGTGCCAGCACCTCTGGGGGAAGAACCTTTCCCTGAACCTGCCCTGACACAACTCCAGGCCATTCCTTCAGGTTCTGTCCCTGTCACAGGGAGCAGAGATCAGAGATGCCCCTCAGAGGATGTTGGAGACCACAGTGAGGTCTGACCTCCTCTTCTCCAACTGAACCACCCAAGCGACCTCCGCTCCTGTCTAGACCCTTCCTTTGGACACTCCCTGACACCTCCAGATCTCCCTGGTGTGGTGGCACCCGAGATGTGAGGCAGAGGAGCCCCGTGGGTACGCACGGTTGACGAAGATCTGCTCCTCGTGGGACAGGATGCTGGTCAGGTGTGCTCCCTGCAGGCGGCACTCCCGCTCCGCCGTGTCCCACGTGCGCCGGTGCGCGAAGTACTTGTAGCACTGCCCCTGGAACTTGTGCCAGCCGTAGTCACAGGTCTCCGTGTCTGCAGCAAACAGACAAAGCACATCCCTGTCAATGCACCAAAACCAGCCACGTGTGGTCAACGCACCCAAACCAAGCATGGTTGACCAGTCAACCAAAACAAGGCACATTTGGTCAATCGACGAAAACAAGGTGCATTTGGTCAATCGACCAAAACCAGGCATATTTGGTCAATGGACTAAAACCAGGCACATTTGGTCAGTGCACCAAAACCAGGCACGTTTGGTCAATGCACCCAAACCAAGCAGGTTTGACCAGTCGACCAAAACCAGGCACATTTGGTCAATCGACCAAAACCAGGCACATTTGGTCAACGCACCCAAACCAAGCACATTTGGCCAATCGACCAAAACCAGGCACATTTGGTCAACGCACCCAAACCAAGCACATTTGGCCAATCGACCAAAACCAGGCACATTTGGTCAACGCACCCAAACCAAGCACATTTGGCCAATCGACCAAAACCAGGCACATTTGGTCAACGCACCCAAACCAAGCAGGTTTGACCAGTCGACCAAAACCAGGCACATTTGGTCAATGCACCAAAATCAGGCATGTTTTATCAATGCACCAAAACCAGGCACGTTTGGTCAATGCACCCAAACCAAGCAGGTTTGATCAATTGACCAAAACCAGCCACGTTTGATCGATGCACCAAAACCAGGCACATTTGGTCAGTGCACCAAAACCAGGCACGTTTGGTCAGTGCACCAAAACCAGGCACATTTGGTCAATGCTAAAACCAGGCATGTTTTGTCAATGCACCAAACCCAGGCACGTCTCATCTACACCAATGGATTTTCTGTGGGACAAAGCTTCAAGAAAAACCCATCTGTCAAGGCATGCAAAGTCGAACACTCATCACTGAAACCTCATTTTCAGGTAGTTTTGTTTACCCACTTTCAGCACAAACTGCAAGAATATTACTTATCTAAGGCAGATAATTGCAATTGGAAACGTTGTGGGTTTCCACTGATTGAATTAAGCTGAATCTGGGCAATTTCAGGAGGACGTCTTCATCTGTCACCCTGGATGGATGAAATGCCTGGAGATTGGACTGCAGTGAACCTACATTTCATCCGTTTTCTGAGTCTGTACTCAGTCATTTGGTCAACTTTTACTTGCAAGGACAAATGGTCCTTCAACTGACTGTACTAACTTAAGTTTGGAAGAAACTGATAAGTGAAAATTATATGAAGGGAAATTATTGTGATTGTTCAGTCTGCAGAAGCAAAGCTGTAATGTCATCTTTCTGAGCTCATGCCGTGAAATCCTCCCCCAAAACCCATCTTCCTTGATGAAGTCAACTTTAGGCATCAGTTTGCTGGGAGGTTTGCAAAGCTGAAATACAAAGTAATGAAATTGCACGTTGCCTGCTCTTGCATGAGGCATGGTGCTGATAAGAATGCATCACAGAGAGAATTCACACCAGCCACTATATCCTTCAGCTCAAAGAGAAATAAAGGCAAGCCTTGGAACAGGAGCAAGGATTTGTTCCTTGGGAAGTGTGGATTTGACGTTAATTATTCTGTCAAGGTTAGGCAGCTGTACACAGAATAGATGGCAAAAAACAAGGGTTTCAGTTCCAAGTTTGCTTCCACAGGGACGAATCACAGGAAAATATCAGCATTAATAAGAAGGGCAAAAGAAGTGGTGTCTGAATGTGTGATGTCTGAGCTGTGCTTGAGGATGGGAAGGACTTGCCAGTGATAAGAGGAAGTTTTAGAGAGGAGTGGGAGAAACAACAAGGGAAAGGCAGGGAGTTTTGAGCCATGGCAGATGCAATGGCATCATAAAGGACATTTCAGCACAGGATTACAGTGTGTTTCAGCCACAGCTATCTCAGCACGGGATGGCTCACCCTGAGGGGCCTCAGGATGCTGAGGAACAGAAACACAAGGCCTGGCCTCCCCCACCCCACCCACCCCACAGGAATCGGCCACTTCCCACCAAATTTTATCAATCCCCCAAGCAAAACAGTGTCTGAAGCCAATTGTTCCAGCCTGTCCAGAGTTACGGAGATGTTCTGGGCTGGAAAAATGGATTTCTCATTTCACTAAGTCAATGCAGTCAGTGGTCAATAACATCCTTTGGCCCAAAGAGCTCTTTTTGCCTGAGAACAGAAACTGCCAAATATTGCAGTACATGCCAAGGGCTTATGGCTGCAAATACCTTAACGAAGGCATTACTTAGGTTTGAGCTGCTACCACCTAAAAAACAGTTTTTCACAGAACAGGTTCTTAATTCACAGCAGGAAGAGGCCATTTCCAACCCGACACACCGAATTGTCTACTTTTTCCAAAAAAAATGGTTTAAATCCCCCATGACACAAACTAGATTTTAAATGCACATAAATGGATTTCAAAGTGCAAACATATTGAGTCAGAGGCTTATCAGAACTTCTCTGACACTAAAAATGTAGTCATTGTCTTAGGAGTCTGATATCAAAATAATTTCCCAAAAGCCATCAGTATTGACATAAATGTACCAAATGCAAAGACATAATCAAGCTTACACTGATTATCTCCCTTCTATTTCCAGGAAGTTGAACTGTAGAAAACTGCTTGTGCCTTGAGTCATGCCAGCTATGAAAAAAGTCATGTAATCTACAAAACCAAATTGTTAGTTTTTTTATTTTTTCCCTCTTTGTAATCTGTGTGAGGTGCAGGCTGCAGACACAGCTTTAATCTCTGGCATCTAGGTAATTTTTAAAGTTTAGTGTGCCTTGGGCTTTCTAGAACATTTGTTTAACCACACAAGGCTAACTAACAGACCTATGTCCTTTATGAAGGCGCTCAAGATTTTATTCTTTATCTTGTTCAGAGACTGCTTTGTCCCACAGGAAACAAGTCAGATAATAAGAAGGAGAAAAATGTGGCCAGAGAGGATTTCCAGGCTATTCTGACCAAGCCTTCCCTGGCCTCTGCTAGGGAAGAAGTGAAGGATTTGAGGGAAGATCTGCTGAAAGGCACATTGGGGAGGCAAAGAGGCTTGAAAATACAAAACTGAGAGGTCTGTTTACAAAGTATAGATAATTGCCTGAGCATAAATTATGAATAACACAATTTCTCTTCTTAAGGCAAAAAGTGCCAAACACCGACAAAGGGAAAAGTTAAGTAACTTCTGCACCTGTGTGTATCCCAAATCTTAAAAAAAAAAAAAATCAGAAATGATGGCTATAAAATACATTATATTTTTAGATGCTGGAAAAGAGGATTTTTTTGTTTGGGGTTGGGGGAGTGGTTGGGGATTCTGGGGTTTGTGTTTTGAGGGATTTTGCTTTTGGTGTTTGTTGTTGTTGGAATTTTTGGGGGTTGGTTTGGGTTATTTTTAGAGGAGAGGTTGACGAGAAGAGGGAAAAACCATATAGGGAAAGGAAGACTTGAGATGGTAGAGGATGAAAAATGCAAACTGGGCAAGTAAAACTGTGGGGACAGGTTCATCTCTGCAGAGTTTTGTCCTCAGTGTGCAACCCTTACTGAATAAAGAAAGCTGAAAGGGTGACAGAAAGGTAAAAAGGTTCCATATGGGTACAAATTTTTAGTGGCTTTACTGAGCCAGTAGACACTAATTGCAGGTGGCTGTAAATTTTCTGACCCAACCACGGTGAGCAGAGTAGGTGCAAGCACTTATTGAATGCCCGTACTCCCCACTCATTGTGTACCCAGACACAGACTTCTGTAACCTTATTCCAGCATGTGATGGAAAGATTGAAACATTGCTCACCATATTTGTGGTGTTTTAAAACTCATCTAGGGTTTATGACAATTTACAGGGGTTTTCAGTGGTGTGTGCAAGGAGTTACTCTCACAGCTTCTGTTCTCTGTAACTGCAATTGAACGTGTGTAACAACATCCCTTAACACTGCATTAAAAAATGAGTTCTCTGTAGGTTTAATACATAAAGAGGGATTGCCTTTTCAATAGCTGCTGACAATATACCCATTGTCTTTAAATAAATTCCAGAAGAGGCTTGAAGGAAATAAAGACTGACACAGGTACCAGAACATAATGAGAGTCTTACTCAGCTGTGAATTTTATCAGTGACTCTCTGCCTTCAGCTAATGAGGAAATGCTGGAGGCCACCTAGCCCACACATCTCGAGGAGAAACCCATTTCTCTAGTAAATATCCAAGATAATCCCTTTTCAGCTGATAGGCATCAGTAAGAGACCATCTGTTTCCAGAAAGTGTCTTTTCCCTGAGTCCTTCTCAACTACTTCAACCCCAATCAACCAAGCCAGGGGAACAAAGTGAATTAAATGAGACTGGAGTAACCACAGACATTGAAACAATGAACTTGGGTTATAAGAACACATGATTCCTGATAGGGTGGTTAAAACACGCAGTTGTTTTGTTTTCAGAACCTGGAAGAGAGCAGCTTGTTGAATTATCCCAAAGAGGAGCATTCTGTTACAAACACACATGTGCCATTTTTGCACACACGTCCAGCTGCAAGCAAGCCAAACCTTAAGCTTAAAACCTTCCTTGAAAGCAGGTAGACACCAGCTAGAGCAGAAAAATAAGAAAAAGAAAAGAAAACTCTAGCTAGCCAAGGAAGGAAGAGGAAAATCCACAGATGTGTTCATTCAGTTCTCATAAAAAGAACTCACCCTTAAAATTGAGGTTCAAATTGCAAGTCTCTGCCATTTCCTGACAGTTGTCATAGGGGCTTTTCACAGAGGGATGACAATGGAAGGACTGATGGCTCTCCCAGAATAAAACTCACACCAAGATTTGCTGTAATCTCCTTTCACTCTTTGGAAAAGTGTTTTGGGGATATTTATGTATTTTAAGGGGCGATGTTTAAATGTCAGCAAGTGACAAGCAGAATATGCATCTTTCCTTTGAAAAGATACAGGTGGTGGGCAAAAGAGGATATTGTCCCTTTTAATCTCACTTGCACCAGAAGTGATGCTGTCTTAACTGAGCTAACAGTCTAGTTTAAAGGCAAACTTCTCAAGGAACATTCAGCTGCACTATTTCTAACATGTGACAAATTCAGCTCTCTTCAGGAAGATGTTCCCGGGCTCAGATTGCTGAACTCTTTCCACCTGGCAAGAGGAAGGGCTGTCAGAGAGCCAGTTCCAGCTCCCTGAGCCTCAGGACTGATTTGCCTCAGCCTGGATTAGATCACCCAGAAGGTTCCTTTAACTTCACCACCTGCCAGAGCTCCCTGACGTGCAGCTGTGCCGTCCCCTGGTCACGTCCCCTCCAAATGCTGACACAAGCATGACACCCCTGTCAAGATCCCTTAGTCCAGAGCAGTCCCACAGGGGCATTTGGGTGAAATTCTGAGCTCTGCATTTTCTTCTGCACCAGTGTATTGGGTGCAGATGTGGTGACCTCCTGCTCTGAGCTCCATTTCCAAAGGCAGTGCATGCTTCCTGCTCCCATTCCCTCCCACAGCATTTTGAATGCTCAGCACTGTGCCTAAAAAATCCCTTCAGCCTGATTTTTTTTTCTTTTAAGCTTTCTAAAATGAATAGTATATTTCAAATTAAAAAAAAAAAAAAAAAAAAAAAAAAAAAATATTTTAAAAAAAAAAAAAAAAAAAAAAAAAAAAAAGAAGTAATGTAATATAATCTCAGTGTGCTGAGCTCCACCTTTCCTGTGGCAGCAAGGTGCACATTCTGTCGTCCTGGCTGGTCTTTAAATCTAGTGAGGTCAGGACTGATGCCTTGAAAGAAAGCCTGCTTGCCAGACAACCATGTCTGAATCGCCAACACAGTTTTATTTTGTCTGGTGGAGTGGAAATTTGGCACTAAAACCTTTTCCCAAGTCCCAAACCACTGCAGGACTTTAAGTGGAGGAAATTTAAATTCCAAAGCTGAGAGAGCACAGCTCTGGTTCTGATTGACAAACTAGGAAATGTTCCCATTAACCACGTAAAATGCACTCTCAGGTTGGCCATAAAAAGCAGCTTAGAGCTACCATGGCACTCAGAGCCACTCACTGCTATGAATTTGCTGGAATGAAGGGGAGGAGGAAGGGAGTGAGAACATTTATTTCTTTTCTAACACTGTTAGTTTTTAATTTGGGAGACAAGATTCAGAAAGCCTTCTCAAGTTACAAGGTTACCCAGGCTTCTGTTAAGGTTAAAAGTAAAAATGCTGGAGCTGATCATCTCTGAGATTTTTCATCTCTAACAAACAGATCTCTACAAGTTGAGCTGGAAAAGTTTGCAAACCTGTCTTCACTTAAGCTAAGAAACAAACATGAAAATACACAATATTAATTAAACAAATCCAAAGGTTTAGTTCATTCACCTGTGACCAAAATCATTCAGCTAAAGGAAAAAATATTTTCATAAGTTTAGCAAGCACATTGTAATACACCATTTCTTTTTCCCATGGAAATGCCTTCATTAATTTTATTGACAGAACAAATGTTGCTACCCTATTCCTCCTCCCACATATTGAGTAAGCATCTTGCACTGTAAATGTTTCCTGTAAATGCAGTGGGGTTTCTTGCAGGCAATTTTTTAATAACTACAGGCACTTGGATATTCAGTCTTATTTCAGTTGTCCAGTTTAGAAAGCCTTTTACAATCTCCTTGTAATGATAATCCTGCACCTAATCTTCTTAAAACAATCCCAGAACAAATAATTTCAAAAATTGCAAGATGAAGTTGTCAAAGCAGTGGTTCCCAGTGGATGAATATATAATCTGTTTTATTCACTAAACTATTCCTACATCTCACTAATGCTTTTTGGAGGTGATGGGTTCTGATATGTCTTTCACACCACATGTATTTCTTTTAAGAGAGAAACTCAGCCATGAGGTAATTCTGCCCCCACTCATTAAGCATCACTACAGTAATGAGAGAGCCTCATTATGTGTCTTCCCAGCATAAGCAAGCAGGCTTGGAGCAACCTGAAAACTGTTGCTGAAAAGCAGCACCTGAAAGCTGTTGTTTCGACACAGAAATTGCCCCATATATCAGTTTATATTTTGTACATGGCAACACAGCTTCCACTCAGGTTAGCATGTGGATAGGGCTTGTGCAAAGTGAGAGATGGGAAACAACCCTGAACCACAAGTCAGGGAAGTCTAACAAAAATTAGGAGCTCTCCTCCCCACTGGTGACTTCCCGCAGATTTGTGTCAGTTTCTTCCACCTCCTCATTTTTAGGAGGCTTTGCCCTGTTACTCCAGAAGGATTTTGGGCTGGAAATGAGTGTCCAGCAGCAGAGGTGAGGGAACACCCCTTACCTTGCTCACAGAGAGCCCCGATGTAGCTGGGCAGGCACAGGCAGGTGAAGGTGTTGAGGCTGTCAATGCACGTGGCTCCGTTCCGGCACGGGTTGGACTGGCACTCATCGATATCTGCAGCAGAAAAATAAAAGTGGTTCCATCACCCACCCAACTCCCAGCAGGGAAATGTTCTGCAGCCTTAGTCAGGCTGGTGACTGGGACCAGTTCAGAGCAGAAGAATGAAGTATTGCAAAAGATCCCAGTGGTCACTGTGTGGATGAGAAAGAGGAATGTCATGCCGCCTTCTCCCGGTGGAAAATCTGACTTGTGCGTGTGACCCTGGCACAACAAAAATTCCCATTAACCACCAGGGACCTCCAGTATCTTAACGAAACTCAAATATTGGAGATCTTATCATGTAGCGTTAAACAGACTGCTAATTTCAGTCTGCAGAGCAGCAGGCTCTGAAATCTCATTGGTTTGCATTTCTCATTTCTGTCTTGTCTAATCTTATCGAGATAAGGACAAAACATCATCATGGTCTTGCACAGTAAACAAATAATATATCTGTCCCTGCCTCCTCTAGCTGCTAAAATACCTCGTCTTCACCTTTTAAATTGGAGCACAAGTTCATTTTATGTAATTATTGTCAGCACAGGTTGCTTTTGCACAGGTTATAAGCTAGTGTGTCTCTTTGTAAAGATCATATTAAGTTTCCTAATGAGTGCTGTTCCTCTGAAACAGCCACAGCATAAACTTCAACACGGATTTTGCAAACATATCCATCCAAAAATGAACTGCTGGTTGTGGTTCCCTCATTAAAATATAAGAGAGAAGCTGGGCATATCTACAAACCAACAGACAGCTAGGAATAATTGCTGCATCATGCAGAAGGCTTAAAAATATATATTTTGCTATGTTAAAATATGCTCTGTTCAAATTTTATACTAGGTCTTACTTGTTCCAGTCATTTTATCTTACTCTGGCTGGCTTTCTGGAAGGGAAATTAGTTATTCTGAACCACATAGGTGAGTCTCTTGAAATCTACAGTCACAGGAGGTGCAAAGATGTCACAGGCAACTTGAAGAGGTACCTCAGCTGAAATTGTTACCAAAATACTAATTTGTACCAAAGGTCCATATGATTATGATAATATTTAAAATTTCCTGCAATTTCCCATTCACATTTGGAATTAGTTTATCTTACCAGCCTTTCAAATAACTATTGCAAGCTCTTATGGAACTATCCCAAATATTAATGTCTCTTTTGTTTTATGTGGAAACTCTCCATTTAATTGTCCCAAAGTAAGGTAAGTGTAGAATCTTTCAAACATCCATGCAGCCTTCAACTTTAGAGCACACCAGATCTCATGAACAAGAGCTTTAAACTCGAGTTAACCAGCACCCAGATGGCACCAGCTTACCTAATTCACACTGCTCCCCACTGAAACCTGGCAGACAGGTACAGATGTAGAAGGAACCACGTGGGTAGCAGGTACCACCATTGAGGCAGGGGCTGCTCTTGCATGGATCTTGGCCTGTTAAACAAGTAGAAAAAGGCATTTGACTCCCTAGTTTTCAAGGAAAGGGTGTATTTTTGATTTTCAGGAGGGAAAAAAAAAATCTTTCTTCATTGCTGCATTGGCAGTGCAGGCTTTACTGTAGTTACAGAAACTCTATTAACATACTCAGCTACTCAAAATAAGATTTATAAAACAGTAAAGCTGGTCTTCAGGCATCACTACTTTCAACTTTAACAACAATATGGCAATTACTATGAACCAACGTAAATCACTCTTGGAATTACTTTTTTTCACAGCAATTTGTACTATATTTGGCAGTCGTGATACTCTGAGGATTTAGTTTGCATGACATGACAATTAATTATAGCTGAAAACAGTTAAACATATGCAAAATGAATGGAAAATGCTTTTTTCTTGAACAGGGTTAGTTTATGCAGAATGACAGGGTACACAGAACATACTGACTGGCTGCTTATATTTAATCAATCAATGCCCACAAAGTCTTATTTCTTTTCTCACATGCGTGCTTCCCACCTGCCTTTCTTAAAAATACATTTAAAGAATACAAACAAAGGCACTGAATACATTTGTAAGTGGACTGAACATTAAGATAGAAACTTACCTGCTGTGAAATCCTCAGTTGTTACAGGAGTTAGCGTTTAAATACCATTTCCTTGAAGAGTTTTATGCCTTCCAGTGCTGTTTATTTCCACTGAGTTTAGATACCTGGGTATTTGCATTTGATTTCATGCCTAGGTGCACTCACTCACACAAACAAGTCCACACTAAACCATTTCTAAGAGTTAGTTTCTCACAGTGAGAGGGAAATCCTGAAGACAGCCCTTCTGATATGAAAAAAATAAAGCCCTGGCTTTGAAAATTTACAAAATGGATAAGAGAGTTCTGTAAATCAGAAGCAAGAGAAAAATTAAGATTTTTTGGTCATGTTTTCCCAAAACAATCTGACTATGATTTATGACCAAAAAAAAAAAAAAAAATCTATGTCACTTTTGCAAATTAGAGACTCAAAGTCTTCTTATAGTACCAAATTCCCTGTCAAGGCATGGGACTGCAGAAGGTCCAGCTGAAAGCCTCCAGAAGAAAATCCTATAAGCAAAAGTTTAGGATTGTAATCAAGTAATTAAGGATTTCACCTTGGAGGTTTTGGAAAGGATCTAATCCCATCCATTCAATAGGGTGTTTGTTTTAGGACTGCTTCACTGAAAGTCACAACTGTAGGGCTCTGTTAAGCACTTTAATGGTGTTTTTTTGTCTGTTTGCTGTCTGTTTATCCTTCTACAGGCTGGATAGTTCCACAGTAAACATTTTCAAATTGCCAGCTACCTGGATTATTTGAGGAAAAATAATAGTAAACCTATAAAATCAGACCAGTCCAATTCTTTCCTTAGCTGTATCTAGACAAAATATGTATTGAAGTGACACTACTGGCATCACCCATATATTTGATGAAATGGTTCCAAATACCATCATGAAAAACAAAATACTGTGGCAAATTATATCTAACAAAAAGTTCTGTAATTTTTAAGAGACTAACACTGTATCAACCACTTACACACAGGCTGAAAAGGTCTTGGTTTTCTCTTGTGTAGAAAGCTATCTTGCAGGTCAAGGGAAGTTCATTTTTGTAGAAAATTCTGATCCTAAAACATGTACTGTTGCTTTCTAAGTCAGCTGCAAGATGTTAGAAACAACCCTTCATAGAAACCAACTGTGTAAGAGCTATCACCATGCCCACAAGAAAAGCCATCAGATAAAATAATCTGTTGGAAATTGGCAGATTAAATCGCTCCAGCTGATTTCCCTACCACAACCCACGTTACCTTCCTGTCTTTTAGAGCTGGCTGGTTACCTCCAGTCTGATCCAGAGCTCCACGATGCAAACACTGATGGAAAGTCACTGGGCTTGGGTTTTTTGGCACCCCCCCCATCCTCCTCCACTTTGTAGGGGTCACAGCCAGGCTGATTTCTCAGCTGGAGGGTGACGAGGTCCGTTGTCATGTCACTGATTGTCACACCTCTTACCAGAGCCCAGGCAACACCTCCACAAGTACCACAACACACACAACACGACAGGGATCATATTTGGGAAGTTACCTGGAATTTGCACTGCTGTGCCTTCAACTGAACCCACACTGGTGCCAATCACGAAATCTGATCCGTTCGTGACTTCCGGAAGGGAAAATGATGAAGTCACAGCTTCCAGAGTGTTTGGCTCCTCAGAGCTCAGTGTTGATGGCTCGTTTTGGTAGGGACTGTTTCCAGGGGCAATGCTGTTTGTTGCAATGTTAGAAGAGATGGTTGTGATCTCCCCCTGACCAAACAAAGCTGTCTGTGTTTCTGTGCCTCCATCCGCAAGCTGAGAAGGCGAGATTAGCATTGTAACTGCTTCCTGGCCAGGTTCAAATCCTTCACTTTGGATGCTGTTGGGTGAGTCTGAAACAGTTGTGGACATGAGCCAGGGGTTCTGTCTCTCAGTAGTCCTGTCTTCCTCTTGGTGGGGATTATTGACTCTCCCTGAGGAAGCTTTGACTTTTGTTGTGCTGACTTTTGGAACATCTGTGCTCGCTCTTCCTCCAAAATTCAGAAAAGCAGTAGGCAAGACACTTATTGATGGAGAATCTCCAGAAATAGCAGCTTCTTCCTCACCAGCTAGATCAGTTGCAGGGGTTTCTGTCTCCTCTGTCCCAACTGTTAGAAGCCTACCAAAGTGAGGAGTGCTTTCCGTGCTTGTCCTGTCTGAAACAGGCTCAGGAGAAAGCTCCAGCAGAGAGAATTCTGTTGTGTCAGGGAGGTCAGTAGTGGGTGGTTTATATGTTGCTGTAATGTCAGCACTAACCTCTTTGAAGATTCCTCCTGACGAATAATTGGACTGATGTGAATCCCTTGATGATGATGATGATGATGTGCTGGTAATGATTACCTCAGGGTACTCAGATACTCTGTTTACTAAATGAACAGTTACTGAGGATTTAGGAGTTTGAGGAACAGAATAAAAACTCTCTGGGTCTGTTTCCTCATACTCAGCTGATGCTGATTTTGTGTTTGTGTACACCGTGGGACGATTCCCTGCACTCTTGGTAGGTGACACAGTTGTCAGCTGGGATGTAGGCTGTGTGGAGACAACACTTAACTCGAGCTTGCCAGTTGTCAAAGCCTCTTCTGGCTCACCAGTTACAACTGGTGTAAGAGAAGGAACCACAGGCTGATTATCAGCCAGTTCTTCTTGGCCCATCCCAGAAAAGCCAGAGATTGTTTCACTTTGATCTGCTATTACTTGGTTGTTTGCTGAAGTACTTGGCTCATCTGTGGGGCTGGTTACAAGAGGTTTAGACTCATGAGGCACCTGAGGACTTGCCAGGGATGGCACTGTAGGAAGGAAAATCCCCAGTTCAGAGAGTTCTGTGGTGGTGAGAGTTTCTGTTGCAAAACTCATGTCATCCCCTGAACCCAAATCCATGTCATCTGAGGTTGGTCTGTGCCCAGAAGTCACCAACTCTCTGCCTGGTGGACTGGAGGTAGTCAGAGGAAGATTATCACCAGACCCAAGTGTCTTTTCTTCGGCTGTGGAAAACCTGGGAGTGGAATAATATTTCTCCCCTTCAGCTGTCATGCTATCATCATAGCCATATGTTGACTGTGTAACAGAATTTGGCATTGTCTGCACACTTATTATATCCTCAGGCATTGATTTTGAGTGATCCATGTCTATAATAGTTGTTTCTTCTGGTGGGGTTTGCAGTCGCTCTTCAATCAGGGTAATATCACCATAAACAGAAACGTTCAGTATAACACTTCTTTTGTCATCAATCATGGGAATAATTTTTTCATACAACCCAGTGTCACTTGTTAGCTTTTCTGATGAAGCTGTCTTTGGATGAGCAGCAGATGGAGTTGCCACAACCTCTGTTTCTTCCGTAAGAAGGGAGGCTAGTCCTGAGACTGCAGTCTGTGAGCCATCTCTCGGTGCCTCTGTGGTCATAACTTTGGAATAAACATGTCCAGGAACACCAGATGAGACATTTAGTTCTACTTTGGATACAGTGGGTATTGGGAAATGAGTAAACATATCAGGGGAAGATGAATCTGAAACACCAACCCAGCCAGATCCTTCCCCAGAGCTCTCAGGTAATACTCTGCCCTGTGTTTTTGCTGCTGATATTACAAGAGATTCCTCTGTTTCAGGGCTGTGAGTTCCATTCAGTATAACAGATACAGGAGTTGTGCCACCTTTAATCAGAAAATGTGAATTTTCCTCTTGAGAAATAGCTTTGGAAGTGGGTGCTGTCTTATCTGTTTCATTTTCTCCATTCCTATAGTCACTTTCCTTTTCCTGAGGTTCTTCATTTGCAACAAAATAATGTGTGGTGTCTTCAATCTCTTTAGAGATGAAGCTTTTGGAGCTGTCTTCTGTTAAAGCTGAGGAACTGGGGAACGTGGAGGTGGGGAATGGCTCTCCAGTTTCTGGCAGCAGCTCAGCTACAGCACTTGTGACTTCTTCATTAACTTCAACATTTGCTGGAGTGCTTCCTTGTTCAAAGTCTTGTGTCATGTCAGTGGAAAGTTCAGGTCCCATATTTGCAGGGTGAGATATTTGAGGGCCTGAGGTACTCTTGATTTGTTTGACAATAAATGGCACTACAGAAGGAAGGACAGCAAGGTCATCTCCCGACCCCTGTCCTGAAAACAGTGGATCACCAACGAGCTCATTATTTGACAGTTTTTCTTCCTTAGGTGTCAGGAATGTTCTGGGAATGTCTTTTGTAGGGAAAATGTTTTGCACCAGCTCTTCCTCTTGCTCTATAACTGTGACTGGAGAGCTTATGTATTTCCTTTCAGTTGCTACAATCTCAGTTACTCTGTCATCATTAAATGGCAAAAGTATTTCTTTAACAGGTTCAGTTTCTGATTCCTTTTCTTCCAGATATGGGCTGAGAGTTGGAACATTTAAAAATCCCAGATGTTCATGGCTAGTCTCTGTACTTTTAAAGAATAGGTCTGTTGTTTCTTCAGAAGATTCTGTAGCTTTTGGTGAAATTTCACTTGGCATCTCTTCCCCAGAATGTATCTCTTCCATCAAAGGAATCTTCGTGGAAAAACTTCTCACTGTCAGCTCATCAACAGTTTTCTCCTCAGTTCTCATGTCCCCTGAAGTTCCCATGGAGGTTACCTCATGTACAGAACCTGTGACCTGCTCATCAGGCTCTGTAGTGAAGGCAAGATCCAGAGGTGATGTGCTGACAGCTTGTCTGTCATCCTTTCCCCATGTTTCTGGTCTCCCAGTAGGGGCAACTGCTGTTTTTGCAAATGATCCAGTGGATGTGTCTGGTTCCCCAGATCCCTGGTCAGTAATTGAGAAATGACCTCCAAATATTTCTTCCGTAGGTCCATTAGACATAAGTTTTGTGGTGCTGCTGTCATCTTTGAATTCTTCTCCAGAGCCATGCTCAATCAGAAAAATCTTGCCCACTGAGACAGTTGAAGAACCAACTTTTGCATCTTTGCTTTCTGTAGATTCAGCTACTGCTTTTATACTGCCAGTACCATGTGTCACCAAGCCCTCATGAGGGCTGTTACTGACCACTAATCCTGGAGATGATGTGGCCCCACCCATTTCTGAATCGCCAGTTTCTATTCCTGGAGCAAGGTGAGATGTTATCTCTTTTATGGAACCAGATTTTACGTCAGAAGGAGCTGTGTAGGTTGGTTTTGTTTCTATGCTTGGTTCTCCTGGGTTTTTGGTACTAAATATATCGACGGACATCTGACTTTCTACTCCAGACCCCTCTGTGGAGCTCTCTGACCCAGTACTCAAAACTGTTACTGCAGATTCATCTGTTCCTGCATGTTTTTCGTATTCTGTTGTCGCATCCTTCGGTGAAGCATCATCTGTGCTGTAAACATTTCCTTCATACATTTCTGTTTGTGTTTGAGTGACAGGCCTTAACGGAACCGAAGCCAAAGTAGCAGACTCAACGATAAAATCTATGTCTCCAGAACCTGGATCAATAAATGGGGAGCCAATACTTACCACTTTGCTTGTGGGACCCCCTGAAAATATGTCTGCTGGCTCTTCTGCTGATCCTTCATTTACAAAAAGCTTCTTCTCCCTCAAGAGAGGAATGGTGGTCACCTTTTTGATTTCAGAACTTATGGTACCTGGTACTGTTATTCTGAGTGGCTCTTGACTTACAGTTCTGACTTCACTTGTAGTGCTCCCAAGTTCGTTCAAATCAGAATTTTCCTCTGCAGCAGTAGCTGAATTTTGGTGACCTGGATAAACAGTGGTGTGTATTTCTTTTTCATCATCAATACTCTTTTCAGTTACAAAAGAACTGGCAAACACTTTTTCCGTAATTAGCTCAGACACAGCTTTGGTGGCAACACTTACTTGAGGACTTTGATCAAAAGCAGAATAAGGAGTACTTATAGCTCTGGGCAAAGCAGAGGTGATTCCTGAATCAGTTACAGAAAATTCTGTCTGCAGTGCTGTGCCAGAGCCCAAAGAAATGTCTTGCATTGAGAGTGTTTCTGTTACTGCTATTTCCTCTGCCATGGCTGAAGTTACAGTGATGCTATCTTTCACATCTCCAGAGCCTTCCAGAACCGTAAGAGAAGCAGCACTCATCTCAGGCTTTGCTGTATGACTTGTTTCCAGAATATTTTCAACAGGGGAATTTGCATTAAGTTTAATAGTTGTTTTATAAGGGTCTCCTGGAGCAGGGGTTGCCTCTTTTGAAATAAGGTCAGTTACAACATTGTCTACTGTACCAGGAATAAAACCTGCCTCCAGAGAAGCAGTTACAGCAGAACTTTCCACAGTAAATGCATCAGGAGAAGATGTAATACCAGAATTTTTTTCATCATCTTCCTTTTGTGACCCTGTCATGACTTCTAAGACTGAGGTGGACAGATCAGATTCAGTGGAGCCATCTCCAGAGGATTCACTAGGAATTAAAACCAGGTTTTTGCTATCTTTAGTAGAGCTCTCCTCAGTTCCCTGCCATGTCATGGTCTCTCTACTGTTTTGCAGAGACTGCTCGTGTGAAGAAGTGGTGGCTATTGATTTTTCTGTTGTCACAACTTCAGACTCCCCACTATAGACAGGTTCTAACATTGCAGCCCCTGAGGTTGGTTGTGTAACCTCAAACGCCCCTATTACTTCTCCAGCTTTGCTTGGTTGCATAGTACCAGAAGCTTCAGATTCATTTATTATAAATGTGTTTGTCTCGTTGATTTGAGAAAAGGTCACGTTTTTGGAGTGTGCAACGCTTTCAATTTGGTCACTCCTGGCTTCCTCAGCTTTTGTGCTCTTGGGTGCACTCGTAACTTGTTGCTTCCCATTGATGAACTGCAGAGCTGGAGGAGTTGTAACATCAGTAGTATTTTCACAGTCTTCGTCCTCTTCAAACTCTGTATAGTTTGGAAAGAAAGGATCCAATATTATGTATTCAGAGGAATCCTGCACAGAGTCTGAAGTACAGGGCTCAGTCTGAGCTGACTCTGAGTCAGTGTGGGTCTCATCTATTGCATGAGGAAGCATGTGGCGATTGAACAGATCCAAAAATTCATTCACCGGGTGATCTGCAAGAAAAAGAGAGCTTTTCATAATCCCTAAGTAACAGCAGACACACGAAGTACAAGCAATCCATCGGAGGGAAAAAAAAAAATCTGAAATTCAACAATTTGTTGTAAATCCAGTGTTCTTCTGTTGACACAAAGTTAAAATCTGCCATGGGGTATGACTTTCTAGTTGGAGCCTCTCTGCATATTGAACACACTGATTATTCCGTACTGTTGCTTGCCACGTGCCCAAACCCGTGCCTGAGTTACCTTCTCCTACATTTTCAGCAAATATGAGGAATGGACAAGACGAAAACCATTTTTCAGACCAACCTGCTGAACTGCTTCCAGGGATTTAGACACTAACAAACCTCTACCAATAAATGAACCTAGACAAAGCTAAGCAAGGCAAAGTCTGAAATAAAATAAGACATAAAAAACCTCCCTCTGCCTCTCCATTTTCCTTTTAGTATAGAGTAATTCTAATTATTAGGAACACCATAACATCTACATCAATCGCTCTTCACTAGACTTGGACCCTAGGTCAGTGAATAAAATCTTGCTTTACAAAGTTGTTACTATTTGGAATTTTAAAGCATTATGCAGCAAATAAGAAAAAAATATCACAGATTCAAAGGTCAACTCCCACTCAGAGGGTAACATGACTGAAGTCCAGAAATTTTCTTCTGTTTACCACTCACTCTGAATTATTTACACACTCCCACAGGTTGCAAACCTCTCACAGTTTTTTTCTAGGTGGCCAGGCAGATAAAGAGGAGGAAAGAAGATCTAAGAAGGCAAGATTTTAGCTGCAGGAAGCCTCATGAATTCCTACAAGATTTATGATCCCAAATTCCTTAGACACTTTTTGAACTTGCCCTTTCAGCAGAAACATTACTTCAAACCTACTGCTCCAGACAATGGAAGCTATCCTAATTAAATGAAACTTTAAAAAAAAAAAAAAAAGAAATACAAAAGACCCAAAAAAAACC
>VXAX01000463.1:56546-72016 GCA_013399835.1 Leptocoma aspasia | reverse complement strand
TATATATATATAAAGATCTTAGAAATTATCTGTGTTTTTGACCTCCACTCTGGATAGATTCAATGTACTCATTTTTGGGCTTCAGGAATATTGCTTAGAAATACAAACTAGGACAAAATGAAGAAATTCTATTTGGCGTGATCTAGAGTTTATATTCAGCTAAATCTTCTCTATCTATACATTTAAGTTTACATATTTACTGGAATTATTAAGAGGAATTATATCTAGCCTTGAAGACCAATTAAAATTTGAAACCCGGGAAGACTACTTTCCTAACCACACCCTATCACAGCAGATTGTGGCACATTACAAGAGATTCTAGAGATTCTATATATGAATTCATTAAGACCTTCTCAAGTGTGAGAAGCCTTCATAAATCATCATTAAATACTAGCAATTATTTATATCTTTGTTATTAGATGACTTATATTACTTAATATTGGACCTGGAATTTATATTTCCGACTTGAACCCTTGGGGGTGGGCATAAGGACTTATATGCAAATGAATAAAGAAATGGAAGAGAGATATAATTTTTAAAAAAAACCCAAAACCAAAAAAAAAAACCAAACAACCAACCAAAGTAAAGTAAAATCAAACAAACCAACAACCCAAAACAAAAGAAACAGGAAATGCTCTTAAACCTTCATATTCTTGGCAAAGGCCATGACTCAGAAGGCAACTTCCCCAAGAACATGACCAGTGCTTGTACTGCTGGCTCCTGAGCAGTCCTCTCCAGCCACTCCAATTTTGCCTTAGACAGCACTTGTTTTTGTTCTTGCTGAGGGCTTTAATCTCAGCTTGCCCACCACTCTTTGTTTAGCTTCTGTAGCTTTCAGAAAAGCCAGGTATATTCTGTGAAGCTGCTAAATGGTGACTCGTTAGTATTAATATGTTTACTACAAGCCACTTGTTAAAAATGTTAGAAAGAACAAAGTTTTTTCTAATCTATCTCTAAGCAGATATAGTTTATACTTCATAAATTACCTATAAAATTAAATTTCTTGCAGACTATTGTATTTTTAATAATATATATTAATTTTGTAGGAACATGTTGCCCATTACAAGTCTTTGTTAAAAGGCAATAATGTAACTAGGTGAAGAAAAGTGGCCTAACTTGAGCATATGTACTAACCTTTGCGAAGAGCAGCATGACCTTAGAGGATTGAAAATATGTCTGTGTTCCATTAAAGAGACTTCCATGAAAAAAGCACATTTGACAAGGGCAAGCTATAAGGAAGCGTGAATTTCTGTAAGTACAAAAGCAGCACAATACATAAAAAGAAATTTCAGAAACAGTGAGGCACTTGAAGGAGAAGACAGACCCTTTCAGTAAGCCACTCAGTCCATCTGATAAGTCCTATAGATTTATCTGCATCCCAGTGCACAATTTCTGTGTGAGTATAGTTAGCTCTAAGTTTTCCCCCTTTACTTAATAGTAGCAGTCATCTACAGAATGCAGGTCTGTTATGGGATTACTCCCTTCAAACATTTAGAATCTCTTATCCTTTGAAATACAGATTTTCCCTTTCTCTCTACAGACTACCTGTTCTTTCCTCCACAATAGTAATGTAAAAGAAAACAATGCATACACATATAGTGATGTAATAGTTGTTCAGTAGTAGCACCCAACCACATTTTTTCTTACTATTTAAAATATTTTTACATTTTCTGTCTTAAATAATTATTTGTTGAGGTATGTAGCCATACTCCCATGCCATATGTTGATTTGATGAAGTAGTGTATGTTTCATATTGGGAAAGATACATCAATTGCTGCCTCTTAAATGGCTTGCAAATATCTAGTGAAGGATCCTGCTCTGTTCAGATTTGTATCCCTAATACAGTGCCAGTGCACCATCTAGGAACTGATGAAGGAATGGAGCTGACTATCTGATGTCCGAGGGTTCTTGTTGCATTCTTGACTGGATGATGTTAATTAGCCAAACCATGAGTTGTTTGATCTACTGTGGTGATTGTCTAGATTAACTCTTATGTTTTGTCTCCCTGACTATATAATTCAATTCATTTATTCATTAACCTCAAATTTTTATAAGTACCTCAAAAATTTTCTGGTTTTGAGCTACTTACACCGTTACAGGCATCATATTATTGACTGGGGAGAAAGCCCTAGGTTACAAAGACCATCTACTTCACCCTAGGAAATCTGTTTCACTTTTGATACAATACAGACTGTTAGAAGTCACAATTTCCCTCTTCTGGCTCATTTGGCTCAGGAAAACCTTGACAGACTGCTGGGATGAAATGGAAGCAGAAACACAGTAAAATAGAAGGAAATGTGACTGGGCTACCATGATCAGCTCACGGACCAAGCACATGTTCCCAGCAGCCAGTCATCCCCTTAAGGTAGCAGTCATCAGCTGGAAACAAAATCTGTTTGTTCTGTAGAGGGCCAGGAGCTCTCTGCTGAAAGCTTGTGGTCCAAGACACAGTGAAGGTAAGTGACAGTGGCCCTGGCATACTTCACAAAATTGTTTCCGACTTCTTAGATAGAAAGGAAATCACAGACAAAGTGAATGTGATTTAGATTTGTGAAGTCAAGAGGTTTAACATCGTGAAACACCTGATTGAAGGTAGTAATGCAGTGTTATCCTTTGAGACAGGTGTTACAGGGAGGGCAGACAAAGCATGGCACAGGTGTGCTGGGAGCAGCACGTGGCATGTGCAGTACAGGTGTGCACTGTGTGGTGTCCAGTGTGCAGTGCCCTTTCCAGTAAACTGATTTTATCCCAACCCATGATCTTTGCTTTTTATGCCTCCAATGCTCCCCAGCCCTCCACAGAGAGGGGAGAGGAAGAGGAGAAGGGGGCAAGCAAATGGCATATGGTTTGGAGAGTCTCAGCAGGAGCACTAAATTGGGGAGTACCATTCCTAAACCACAACAAGGTGCAATGGTGCCAGTATGAAGGGAAAGGGAAAGGGAAGGTCATAGAGTAGACAGGGACCAAAATCTTCTTCAAAGGAGGTTCAGATGCATGACCTATAGGGCCAAGATACAAGCATTATTTGAGTTACTAAAGAACCTTAGTCCTGTTCATCATGTATGTCCAGACACAACCTTTCTGTGAGCGCCTGCCCCATTCATCGTGCACGAGCGATATATAGAGAGGGTTGTAAAGATCTCAGTGCTCTGACTGTTGATGTTTTTATTTCTTTCTTAAACTTTGCAAGCAAAGCAAAGGGCACAGAAATGCAGAAGAGGTGTGATGACAGCTTTCCTAGTAACCATGGGCTGCACCTTACTTAGGCCTTCCTTGCATTGAGGACAGATGTGCAGACATGAAGAGGGATACAGCCTCTGCTTAAGAGAAATTGGTAAATACGGCAATCTCAGAGGAAGGATGATATGTGAGTGTGATAAAAAGCATAAGGAGAGAAAGGGTGAGGAGAAAGGGTCTGAGATAACATTCCAAAGAGCAGTTTTACCCAAATCCATGGTGGTATTCCTTCAAATCTTCCCCTATGACTCACATAACATGATGACCTTTAAACACAGCTTCCTTATTCTGAATTGGGCAGTGATAAACTAAAATAGCTATGTTTAGCATGTTCCTTTTTTTCTGCTAACAACACCATAAAAGGTCTTTATCCGGTATAACAGTCAGCCTTTTCAAAAACTGGCTGTGTGACTACTGAAGACCTCTGGCTATCCCTTATCTCCTGAGCCTCTTTTTGTTTTTTGAACTGCCATATCTTTTCTTACCTTAAGGGTATAAACCCTTCAAAGAAGGGGTTCTCTTTCCCTTTTTTCTCCTCCTTGTTGATTCAGTCTATTAGAAACCAGAAGAGACTGTATTCATGAGAATGAGAATCCTTATTTATGTGAATGTGTTTATTCAGAAAAGACTCCTAATATCCTTGACATACTTTTAATTGTACAGGAACAGGAGGGATACAAGCCAAACCTAACTAAAGCAGCAGCATTTCACCCTCAGCCCCTATCACTTTATTATTATCACAGTTTTAACAGTCAGACACAAACTGTGTCACCCTGTTTTAACTCAAAACCCCTTTCAATAAAATTAACTTTATCAATAGATGGTCACACAGTTGAGTGTGTTGTGAAATGTTTGCAAATTAAACATGTGAGGGCACATCAGAGAGTGGTAGAATATACGGCCTTTAAAAGGAAGTAATTTAAAACCTTGGCTGAAAACTCATCACTCTGAATAATTTGAAACCTCTAAAGTAAATAAACCTTGTATCCCTTGGTAAATAAAATAAATAAATCTTATAATCCCACACAGCCATTGCAGGTGACTTTGTTATTTTGTTCTTTTTTCTGGATTTTTTTTATTTGACTGAACTAGATTTTGATCCATGTATCTGCTATGCTTTCTTCCTTAATTTAAGGCATCAGTTTGAGTGCAAGGAGCAGTAGGGGGCAAGAAAGTAACAGTATTTGTGTATTATTGGGAAACTGCATTTTCAAAGAAATCATCACTAAAACAATGAATATAAGGCAGTTGTAGAAAAAAGAACATTAAAAAAGAACTTTCATATGATGGTGAATAGGAGGATAGAAAGATTCACTGCAGCTGAGGAAAATGAGTTCATCTGTTCTTTGAGTGCTGAAGTATTATGCCTCCAGTTTGGGAAAGGCCAGAAGAAGGGTAATATATCCAAGATGCATGCAGGTAAAAGATCTGCCTGAAATTGTTGAATAAGAAGAGCAGATAGGTAGGACTAGAGTTTAGAAAGTGCTGGGAGGATAAACATGGTTGAAGGTAGGTATGCAGAGAAAGTGAGAAAGAAGTGTTAAAGACTGCAGGTCCACTGTGAACCATAACAGAAAACAATAATACTGATGTGATTGGCGCTTAAGAAAAGCAGGGAAGTTGGCAAAGGATTGAAAGCAGCTCAGTTTTGGCCAAGTTAACTTTAAGCAAATCATCAGATATCTGAAAAAAAGAAGAGAGAAATATTTTATTTGATCAAAGAGATTACTTATGGGTGACAAAATAGTTTAAAATAGTTGCTGGTTTTTTTAAGGTTAAATATAGTAGTTCAAGCATATTTAACAGAAAATATTATCAAAGGGAAGGTCATAGAGTAGACAAAAATTTCTTCAAAGGAGAAAAGGGTGGGGAATTATCTAAAAAGTTTTGAACTAGTGTTAGGGAGGATGAATAGACACAAGAGAAGACAGCAGCACAGCAAGGAAAGTCAGCAAGAGCTTCAGGTGTGGAATGTACTCAGCAACATCAGAAAGAGTAGAAAGATAAAGGTAGGGGATGAGGTGTTTCTCTGTGAGGTGGTTGATACAGACCTTAGAGGCAGGAAGGACAGAATGAGGGCTAGAGCTGAATATAAGAGTAGAATCTTCACAATGCTAGGCAGGGTGCACTGTTTCAGTAAGGCGTCAGCTAGCGGCAAGGAGACTTTGGAGCACTGAACAAGCATTTTGTAAAGCTTGCATTCTTCTGACATTGTACACTTTATGCTTGTCCATTTTTAAGCACAAAGTACTGCACTCATACTTTCAAAAGGCCTTTATAAATGCATTTTGTACCACTACCTGTACTCTTCATGTTCTTGTTCCTGCTGGCAGAATTGTAGACTGGACCTGCCAGGGCCAGAGCCCTCGTGTCCTGAGGGATCCTCCATTGTCCAACATGGTCATGTATCAGTGTTCTACCATTTTTGCCACTGCTTTCTGTTAAAGTCATTTGAAGACTGATGTGTTTCACTGTAGCTTGGTCATATTTTGAAACTTTCTGTGACCCTCACTCATTGGCATAATTTAATTAACTGTACCTAATTCGACAACTTCAATAAGAAAAATTTTAGTCTACATTATTTGAATTCACTCTTTAATAGAAAGTGTCCTTATTCTTTTAGTTTCTGTAATATATTTTAGGTACCGTATTTATTTATTTATTTATTAAAGAGTGTTTTTACAGATACTCAACCTGAAGATGTCAACACATTGATCATTTGGAAGGTCTTCTACTGAGCTATGGGGTTATAAATTAATGGTTAATTTGCTTAAGCTCTTTCTGTTGCCTTACAGTGCCCTTTTTCTCCTTACTGCCCTTGTCATCAGCTAGTGCTCTTCCTTATATTCCCCAAAATTTGCCCAGCTGTAAAAGGGTCAAGTGAATCAGATGTGTCACTTGTAATTCAACAACTTGTGAACAGACCATGATGCAAAGAACATCTAATATGCAGGATGATGTGTTTATCTCTGGCTACAGAATCAGTGTGTGAAGAGCTAAACCTGATGATTAGGAGATCCAGCCTTGCCATGAAAGGGACTAAGACTAAGCTCAGACCAAGAAGTGTTTCTGAAATGCTCTGACACTGGGAGGCTAGATCTTTGACATTCCAGAAAGAGCCTTATTAAAGCAGGAGATTCCCCAGTTATGCACACATGGTTGTGCTTTCTTGGTAGTCCACTAATAATTTGGAATAGGAGACATGGAAAAAGCAGAGCTAGGCAACGGATCTTGCTGAATTCAACAGCAAAACACCCGTTCATTTACAGAGAAAAGAAGCTGCATTTCCAGGCAAATTTATTGCTGACCTCGGCGGTGGCCTAAAGGAGAAAATATATGTCTTGGAAACTTTTTTACACTAATTTTCTGTTCTATGGATGTAAGTACTTGTGTATTATTTTATGAAAAGAGGTGGTGACCTAGAAAGAAATTAGCAAGGAAAAGTAGGACATAGCAGAGTTTGTTTTAGTCTTAATTACTGCTTTCCTGCATTTACTCATTCTGTTCAGTCAACAAAAAAAAATTGCAAAACTATATTAGTGAATTTGAGATTAAAATTAAGCTGAAGAAGAATTATATGATAGTAGAAAGTGCCTCACAGTGAAATTAGATTGAAAAAACAGGAAAAAAGTCAGAAAATACAAATATTTCAAAACATAAATTTTGCCAACAGACATTATTGTTGTTTATTATAACAAATATTATCACATAAACATTTTGTAAAGCAAGAAAGTAATTTGCTAACATACTGTTCCAAATTTAATTCTTGAATGTTTATAATGTTTCTTTGGAAACACATGATCCACAGTATTGAATGGACATATATGGATTGAGCCTACACTTGAGCATTCAGATGACTTATAACAAATTCATTACTTTAAAATTGATTCCTCTGTTACATAAAAGCCATTACTACAGGCCAATTAACAGAATAAAGATTAAGTAGACAGTATCTAATTAGCTTAATTAGTTGCATGCTGGCCAAATTCCATTATGTATATTTATCTGAATTCAAGCTTTGAGTTTTACAGACTAGAGACTATGACAAGTTATTATAGTGATTCTCTCATAAAGTAACCTACACTTCATTTCAAAGTGTGAGCATTTAAAATAAGCCTAAAGTTGTGCAAGCTTTCATGCAGCATCAAAATCACACAAAATCATACTCACAAATAAGCACTGATTTTTCTACTATCAAGATGCTTAATCATGCTGAGGAAGGGCAAAATTCTTATTCCATGGAAGAACTGGAAAAATTCAAATGGATTTGCAAAACACTACCTTAGCTCTGCTATTTCCTTCGCTGCACACATTCAGCTACCTGAAGGATTTACATTGTCACTCACCACCCTTTTTTCCCAGTGCCTTCCAAATCAAATTTTGAACAGTGCCATAGCTAAAGGAACCTCCATTTCAATAAGACAAGAAAAAAAGTCAACTGTCTATCTCCAAATGACTCAATCTCATTGCAGAACCACTCTGACTTAGGAATACTTTCGTCCATGACTATTACTCTGCAGTGAGGCCCCTGGTAAAGTTCATTAGAATGACTTCCAGTTCTCACACATGAGGAAGAAAATAAACTTCCTCTCTCATTTTCTTCTCCCTTGAGCTCTTTAACCTTTGAAAAAGAAACATATAGAATTAAATTCTCATTGTGTAAAATATGGTAGATTGACATAGCATTATTTCTACTTGCTGGATTAGCCAGAAACAGCTGCATGAGATGCCTGTGTCCTTCATCTCGAATTCAGCAACAGCATTTCAATCACTACAACCAGCCTCCTACCACTATCTGCCTCAGAGGTCACTGCAGATGCCTTAAAAATAAAGCTGATCATTACTATCCAACATAAAATATTTATAGCAAGAAATACCTTGACCAAAGGCATTTAATATAGCACAAAGCATTTAATTTTAGTTCAAACACCAGCTTGTGAAGTTAGTGAGGGGTTCAGTGGTTTCTGTCTCTTCCATTTATCTCCTGTTATCCTCCTTGATAATAATGTGTGCTTATATTCTGAAAAATATTCTTTTGACACAACAGAATAGTTGCACTTGAATCCACAAAGGTACAAATACTGTATTTTTTGTATCTCACTGCTGATCTTTGTTATTTAATCCTACAGGGATCTCATGTTTTTATAGCTTGGATGTTTGCTGAACTAAATTAATGAAAGTATTGCACAGCAGAATACCTGGAAACAGCACTGGAGAAATTTCATTTTCTCAGCATTTCATTTCTAGTAAAATTGGTGTGGTTGCACCATTCTGCAGCAATGATTCGCAAAGGAAAGAGTGAGGCTAAATGTACTGAAAATCTGACATGTTCCCTGAGCAACAAAGGAACTCAAGGCAAATGTTACAGTATTACTGACAACACCAATAGTGCTTGTTTAAGCATTTGCTTCATAAACATTAAAATGGAGTATTAAAAAGGAAAAAAATCACACAGGCCTCTCTGCCTTTCTTGTGCTGTTTCTCTCTATTCCCTTTTAAAATAAAAGCTTGTCTGCAATAGCTGCTTATGAACCTTGGTGTCCTCTTCAGTGGCACCTCTTGCCAGATGCCCATGTCCTTGAAGGTTTTCTCCCTGACATGCGAGGGATTTTTATTACTACTTGCCTTCCAATATCACCTCCCCCCCTCAGTAACTGCACAATGAACACAGGGATGTTTCTGACCTGAAGACAGTGTATTCTGTCCTGTAGCACTGCAGAAAAGACACATTAATGGCAGGTGAGAGTGTTGGGTTTGTGTGGTTTTGTATTCCATCCAGTTCACTGGCAAGCTCTGGCTAAGGAATCTGAAGTCCCATGGCCAGAGAGACTGGACATACTGTTTGCCAGGTGTCAGATAGCCTCGGAGGGACCTCAAATACTGTGAGAGACTGGACTGCTGGTGATTAATGACTCAAACATTCGACCACTTGCAGTAACCACAGGTGCTGGACTATTGCTGCTAATGGTTCAAACAACTGGCTGGGGGCTTTTCTAGTGGTGCACAGAGTGGCTTCCCAGGTACAGAAGGGCCTGAGGCTACAAACTAGGTTTCCAGATAAGGGAAAAGGCTGATAAGAGGCAAATCCTTCCAGATGAGATAAATCCTTCCTATCATGCCAATGTCCTCTCTCACTCAGCTGTGAAAACTCCCTCCTTCCCAGGTACTGGGACATTCACTGGTAGGATGAAGAATTCACCTTGGCTGATGGGCCATGATTGATTCAACTACACTAACTTCAGAGACAACAGCAGCATCTAGGAAGATATAAAAGATTTGGGAAGTGTCCAGTGATTCAGTATACCTCATTCAGGGGAGGTACAGGGGGCATTCCCACCTAGCCTCAGCATAACAAACTCCATGGACATGGTGTTTTGCAGACTTTTTTCCTCACCAATTGATGGATACCATCTCCAAACCATTAATCAACCACCACCTCGACAAGACTGCAGTCACTGAGAAGACTGGATGTTATTGTAATCTACAGAGTCATTATGTTTTTTCTACTTCATATGTTTCTTTGTCACTCTCTTCTTCTTTCCCCCCTACCATTTGCTCTCCTCATTACCTCTTGTCTGCAGTCTTTCCTGCAATCCTTAATAGCAGCTGAATCAACAAAAGCTATAATTGTAACTCAGATCCAGCATAAAAAAAAAAAACAAACCTTCACATTTCTATACTGAAAATACTGAATATACATGAAAATGCTTCACATTTATCTCTTATTCTAGTGATGTCTGCTTGCAGAGGCCAGGTGAAATCCTCAGGTTTCATGGTGTGATTTTGTAGCAGTTTCACACCAAGTGATTTACAGGATTATACTAAAGTGAGAGACTGAGCTGTGTAAAGCATCCTCTCTCGGATCTTATTTTGCTTTCATTTCCCATCAATTCTGTCAATATTCTGTCTTCAGTACCCTCATAGATTTTATCCAGCTGGGATTCATGAAAAAAACCACGGAGGAAAGCCTGCTCTCTCCTAAAGAGGTGTCAGCTTGGAAAAATCTGGGGAGTTTTCCAAAGAAAATTGACAGGAGAGTTTAGATCACTATTTGAAGTGACAGGAGGTAGACATACTCATTCCAAAGTAGCTGCAGTAGCTAAACCTCTGACTGTCAACACTTTCAAAAGAAAGATTGACTACTTTTCCTCATGTGAGTTTTTGAATTTAATAACCAAGAAAAAGCAGTGGCAGGCAAGCACCATTGGTGGCAACTGTGTAGCTGCCTATTGGTACCCACAAGAATAATTTGAGTAAACTGGAATGCTAAATGCCAAGACTAGGGAGATATGTACAGCGTTTTAGTTGAAAAGCTTAAGAAAAAATTCTGCTACCATGAAATAGAACCTGAAGGGTTCATAATCTCAACGCACATTTGAGCACATTAGAAATGGCTAAAATAAAAAAGAAATGAAACCTTATGTTTTCAAGTGCCCAGAAAATAAGCTGAAGGATAAGATATATAATCCTTGAGGTCCACTGAGTCTCCAGGCTGTAAAGCTGCATGAAGAAGTAGCAACTCTGGTTGTGGTTGGAGTCACAGTTTCACAGAGAAACCATCCAGGTGATACCCAGTGCCAGCATGGCTCAACTCAGACAATGCTCAATGCCAGAGAAACCTGCAACAGCTCACAGCTGGCAGGAAATTGATTTTTGTTCTTTTTGTAATTTTTTAAGGATAAAAGTTCTAGACACTTTCTAGACACTGAGAGAAATGTTTGAAAAAAAGGTTTGAAGGGCAGTATTAAGAAAGAGAAGAGGAAGAAAAAGGCAAAACACTGACTTCACCAATTCTGGAATGTCCTTTCAAAACATCTTCTATTTCTCTGCCACTGAAGAAGTAGCTACAGCACTAAAGCCAACAGTAATTGGAGGTATAAAGAGAGCAGAAACCAGACCAAACGAGGTATTATCCTCACAAATTAAACTGTAGAAAATAGGCTATCCCACATGTGTAAAAGGGCTAAATCTCAACAGCAGATCACAACCAAGAATGTTGTGTGCATTGCGTGTCATCACGTGGCAAAGAAAGGAATAGCTTCCAATACTCCCAGCTGCAGAACTCAAGAGCAAAATCAGGAAGAAAGAGGAAGAAAATAGATGGAAAGCCACCAGTGGCTGTGTACCTCTGAGCATGCAGTGTATGGCAGTTCGAAGCCAGAGCAGTGATTAAGGACTCCATCTCAGAAGGTTTTAGAAGGCTTTATTATGAAGTGTGGTAGTGCATTTTAAGTTCCCCTATATCCTCCATTTTGTCTCCCCTTCCTCCTCATACTTTCCCGCTCTTAGCTCTCAGTTTCCCGCCTTTTGAGCTGTCTATCCTACCCTGTTGGGCGAGCCCTGCCCATGTAAGGAGTTGTTTTTCTCTTTTCAATCCCTGTCAATCAGCCCCCTGGGTCAGCCCTCTCCCCTCAGGGAAGTTGTCAATCTCCCTTCCTCCTCCCAGATTTCTCGAACCTTCCATGCCTGTTTTCTCCAAGTTGGCCCTTCTATTGGACAGAAGACAATGGACACACCCCTGTTGAAGCAGGATTGGATTCTGCACCCCTGTAACCACACCCTTGTTCCCTCCCATGCTCTACCCTGATTGGTTGTTTGTATCCCCTTATAAGCTGTGTTACCTCCATGTTCGGTGCCAGACAGTGGGCACCCCTACCTGTGGGCATCCCAACCCGGATTAAACCTTTTTCCTACTCCTGCCTCCTGTCTGGTCCTTCCCTCGACTCTCCCGCATCAGCCACTTCAGAGACGCTCTACCTGGGATATCCCTACCCAAGCCCCTGCTGCAGGGAGCTAGGAGGGACCACACCTGACACCAACGACCCGCCCGCCTGGAGCTAGCCGGACGGTGGAAGCGGGCGGGAGGCGTCAATGAAGGCTCCATGATATCAGAAGGCTGAAGCTATTGCTTGCTTCATAGCTTGTTACAAAGACTTAAGATTATTTCAGAAGGCTTACAGCTATACAAGTGGAACACCTGTTATAATACTAAATTGATTGGCTGGTAACCAAGATCAGCTCCCTCTTACCAATGGTTAAGAGAGAGAAAGCTCTCTTTCTATGTTTGTGGGAGCAGAACAGAAAAACAACACCTGTGGCCTTGAGCAGGACACAGCTCAGAGATATGTTTATAGAATCTCTCTTTGAGAAAGTGAAGTTTTCTCTTGGGAAGAAAAAACCTTAGCAAGCTTGTAGAAGTTCAGAAATTATCAATACAACAGCAGTGCAAGACCCTCCTGGCCCACCTCAGTTGTTTGAATCAATCTCTATTAGGGTTTAGAGACAACAAGGATATTTTGCTTTTGATAGAAACAACCATGTCTTCACCTCTAAAGAAGCATCTGGAATGATGTTTGGGATGACACACTGGTGACTCAGCAACCACAGCACTAACTCTGGTGTGAGAGGAATTGTCTAATACTGATAGCAGTAACATTTCCCATCAGCTTCTACACCCCATGGGCAGTTTGCCTTCTGACTGGTGATGTTTGTGTGCATGGTCTCCTCCCTTCAGAAAGGAGCCCTACACTCTTCTTCAACAATTAACTAGAAATTCCAGAAATTATGAGAAATGAGTGAGGACTAAACCAGAGAAATTAGGTAGTTTATATCTATTTAAAGATGCATGTATCAATTCAGACTAACAAGTGAAAAACCTACAGGGTATTACAGAATTTCTAAATAACATGATTACAAAAGAAACAAACACGTTTGGGTTGGGGCTGGTTTTTGTTTGTTTTGTTTGTTTTTTGTTTTTTTGGGGTTTTTTGTTTTGGTTAGGTTTTTTGGTTTTTTTTTCTTCTTTTTTTTTTCTTTTTCTTCGTAGCATCTTAAAATCTAGAGAAAGATGGATATAAGTAATATCTTTCTCACTAACCATGAAAATGGGATTGTTCCCTACTGAGACACAGAAGGTGGCAGTAACAGACTTGCGTACGTTGGGCTTCTAGTACATCCGGGTACACTGCTGAATAACATCGCATGTTCACAAGTGCAGACGTCTTTTCTACTATTAGCTCAGCTTCCAGTTCTGACAGTCACCACCACTGCCCTATTTACATATGTGTAACATTTCCCAAAGACCATACTTTTCACAGGTTTTTGTTTGTACCCATTGCCTAAACAAACCGTACATGTTTACCTCCACTAATCCTGCCTGAAAATCTCCAACACTTTAGTCTCCATTTCTTCTCAAGTCAGCCCTAATGATTTCAACTGTTTGAGAGCATGCAGTAATATTCTACAACATATTTCTGACTGTGGGAGTCCTAGTAATGTAAAATCTCTGTACTGCTTTTGCTTTTGCATTTGGTTTTTCAGACTGAGAAATACTTCTCTCAATCTATATCGTTATGTGAATCACGTAGAAGTGGAACTCCAGCTGAGGCTTTGGCAGAAAGGAAGGATTGCTTCAAGTGCTCTACAGCATCCTGACATGCTTAATCTGTGTTTGGTTTTTGACCTGTTAAAAGCTGATGATTCTTATCTGTGTTACTGCTGCCTGTGTCATTGCCCCAGCCTCCTCACAACACTGCAGTTCATTTTTTCAGTCAATGGGTAGAGATTTTCATTTAACCTCATTGAATCACAGCCTATTTATTTCAGTCCATTTAAACTAATTTAGATCTCATTTTCATTGAGATCCTTTTGAATGCCACCCTGTTATCTAAAATATTTTCAATCCTTCCCAGCTTAGACTTATATGAAAATATGTCAGGTTCTCAGTGAGAGGATTTTATATATCCTCTCCCATTTTCCAACCAAGTCTTTATTCAATGGTAGGCAACACAAGACTGAAGCCCATACTCTGCCACTCAATATGTGGGACCAAGCTGGAGGTGAACCAGTGATTGCTATTCCCTGTGCCTGGTTTTCTCCCTGTGTCATGGATTTTAGTGGTTTCCCTTGGACAGCATTGCACTAGTCTGCCTATGAGCATGCCATGGGGACAGTGTAAATAAACACACTAAAGCGGAGATATTACATTTCTACTTTATCCCTTTACCACAAAGCTATTTACACTGTCACTGAAGGAACTTAGACTGGTCTGACATGACCTATTCTTGGCAAATCCATGTTGCCAGTTACTTACCACTTTATGAACTTCTTGGCATTGTCCCAGAATGTGTACATTAGCAAAAGGCTGGTAGCACAATTTGGTTGTATCTCAGTGGCAGTAAGTCAAGAGAGGACCTCCAGCACCCGTCTGTTTTTCTGTATTCGTCGCCTCTATCAATATCATCACTCAAAAAGCCCTATGACTGCACTCCCTCCGCCCTGTTTGAAGAAGTGCAGACAAAGTGATGTGGCCAAAAATTTTAGCATGGCTCCTCGCTTCTCTTAGCTGAATGTGCTCACCCACACATGGGTCACTTGTACCACTAAGGACATTGCTGCTAAGGACATTCTGTGCAGAGACACCTTTGTGTGTCGCTGCTTCAGAAAAATTGCAGCCATGCTCTGATATTTTTTAAGGTTAATAGTTTGACAACTTTATTTCACTTCTTGTTGGTTGGCATTGAACCAGCGGTGCAAACTCTTTTCTGATGGTCTGGGCATAAAGATGGGAAAGAGGGAGCATGAGGAGGAAAGACAGGATAATAAGATGTTTAGGCACAGGAATGTGCAAAACACATGGGCAATACGTGTCATTAACAGAGACATCACAAATGCCTCTGGAGGGCACATGAGAAGACAAATATGGGCAGATCTGTGTGTGAATTGCAGAAGTGCATTGAACACAGCCATAACTCATACTTATGTTCATGTCTTTGTTCGTTTAAAGAATGTTGCACCCAAATGTCTGGCTTTTCCCTTTCTGAAGAGAGGAGAAAATACTCCACCTGAATCCACGTGCTCTTGTGCTTTAACAGTAAGGGCAGACAAACCAAAGTGGGTCTGGACATGCTTGGAAGTGGATCTGTCTTCTCCATTAAACAGAGTTCTAATCCCACCAGCACAAATGCCAACATGTGAACAGTGGATTCTATTTATACTGCTTCTAGTCAGTGAAAAGCCATGGGCAAGCTTGTGGGGTTCTGAGCTTCTCAGGTACATCTTGGTTTTGCCCAACTGAGCCCAGTACCAGAGCCACTGTGGGTACCAGCATACCAACAAGAATAAAATCAGTACTGCCTTCTCCCCACCATTATTCCCCTCTGTAAAAATTTTGAAAGAAGAAGTTGAAACATGATCCTACTCCCTTACATGAACATTCTGGCTCTTCTCTTCTT
>VXAX01000463.1:14596-47056 GCA_013399835.1 Leptocoma aspasia | reverse complement strand
AACTCTACATACAAAAATTACAAACCTGAATCTTACTCTAAAAAACTCTAAAAAATATCAATGACTTAAAAACCACTGTATTACTAGTAAATACACAAAAAAATCAAAGCCCTAGATGAAAATCCTTAAATCTTGATGTAATCAAAAACCTTAGAAGTCATAACAACAAAACTCATTAGAGCCATACTCTAAATATGAAAAGTATAGACTGATGTTCGAGCATCTTTTTCAGGGTGCCATGGGTCCTCTCTATTACCTCCTGGCCGGTGGGGGAGTATGGTATTCCAGTCCGATGTTCAATTCCCCATTCCTGCAAAAAATCACTAAACACCTTGGATGTATAAGCTGGTCCATTGTCTGTTTTCAGGACCTTGGGGACCCCCAATGTGGAGAAGGCCTGCACGGGATGTTTCTGTGCATCACTGGCCTTTTCCCCTGTGTGGGCAGAGGCATAGATCACACCAGAGAAGCTGTCAACCGACACATGTACATACTTCATCCTCCTGAACTGGGGGATGTGGGTGATGTTGGTTTGCCACACCTCGCAGCTCTGGAGCCCTCTAGGCTTATCTCCGAACCCCATAGATGGCAGTGAGGACTCCAAACATTGTGGGCATGTGGCCACAATCGCCCTGGCCTGATCACGCCTAAGATGGAACTGGTGGACCAGACCAGGCGCATTCTGGTGGTGCTGCTGATGGCTGGCTTTTGCCCTGGCAAAGGTGTTAACTTGCCCTTCCAGCTGTAACAGCACGGTCAGGGCATCAGCTCTGCGGTTGCCTTCCGCAATGAACCCAGGAAGGTCGGTGGATGACCTCACATGCATGATGTAGAATGGTTGCTCTCAGTGGGAGACCAGGTGGACGAGTCTGGAGAGCAACCTGAAGATCACTGGCTTGGAGACCTCACGAAGTACAGCGTGCTCTACTCTGGATACTACCCCCATAACATACGCCAAATTGGTGATGATGTTAATTGGTTTGAGGAATTTCTCGAAGACCCTGACGACTGTGTCCAACTCAGCTACTTGAGGGGAGCCCTCAACGATCTTAACCTCGGCCTCCCACTGCCAAGTTTGAGGATCTTTCCAAGTCATTACTGACTTGTGAGATCTTCCGGACACATTTGTAAACATGGTCAGGGTCTTAAGAGGCCTTTTACTTTGGATTTCTTTTGGTATCAGATTAAAGTTGGTGTTAAACAATTTGTGGCCCGGATGGTGGATGGTACTTTTTCCAGGGTAGGAATCCAGAGCGAGTTGGAGGCTCTCGTTGTCTCGGAATAATTGCTCCAATGCTTCTTTCATCAGGCTCCTGGTGCTCCACCTAAGGGGAAGATGGATGCATGTGAAATCATACCCTGCTAGCAACCGCATGCAAGCCCTAGCCTTAGAAACTAGCTGGGCCATCAGTTTTTGTGGCTGAGTGATACTTTTGGATAGCATATGGCTCAGGAACACCCACTCTACTATCAAGAGGGGGTCCTTTTGGCCGCTATCCCATTGGAAGATCAGCCCATGGAGGTGTGGCCATTTCCCCAAAATGATGAAATTGAATGGGGGGTCCAGCTGGCATCAGTGGGCTTGCTGACCGGCTAGTGCCAGCTGAACCTTCTCCAATGCGGCCTTTGTCTCCTGGGTCAAGGCCCTCAGGGAGTTCATCTCGTCCCCCCTTTTAATAGGTTAAAGAGAGAGGAGATCTCCCCGGTGGTAAGGCCTAGCGATGGCCTGACCCAGTTCAAAGACGCACACAGTTGATGGAGGTCTCTCAAGGTCCTGGGCCTATCATTGATTACCAACTGCTGCAGTGTTATTGTGCGGTTGGCAATCTCAAGGCCTAGGTACCTCCAAGGTAGCCTTTGTATTTTCTCATTTTGTAACTCAAATCCAGCCTCCATAGTGATGTTCAGCACCCTGTCGAGCTCATCATCATTGGGAGCACACACGAGTACATCATCCATGTAGTGTAGGATGATGCACTCCCCTGACCTGGCACGCACCGGGGACAGGATTTTGGCAATGTACCACTGGCAGATGGTAGGGTTGTTCTTTATGCCTTGGGGAAGAACACACCGGTGATAACACTGCATGGGAGCTTCTCTATTGATGGAAGGAACAGAGAAGGCAAAACATGGAGCATCGGCTGGGTGAAGGGGAATTTGAAAAAAGCAATCCTTAATATCAATCACGGCCAGATTCCAATTTTGGGGCAGCACTGTCGGGGACAGCATCCCATTTCCTGTCATCGCGCGGGGTCACATCGTGCTCTGTCTGGCATTTCCCTGGAACCGTGGTGACTGTGGCGGCCTCGAGGAACATGGTGTCTTCCAGGGAGGTAATGTGCACTGCGCTGCAATGTGCCCTGTGCGGCCACAATTGAAACAATGAACATTTTGATTCAGCAAGACTTCCCCCACCCCTTTACTTACAGCAAGAGCAGTAGTATGCTCAGTGGAGGTTTGTTTGGTACAGGCCTGGACCATTCGCTGTACTGTTGGCTCTGGATCAGCAGGGAGCACTCTCAGGATCTTCTTGTGCTCTTCGTTGGCATTGCGCATGGCCATTTTCTGTAGCAGCTCCTCCTGGGCCTCTACGTTGTCGATCTGTTTTTCGATTGCATCCCTCAACCTGTCCATAAACTTGATAAAAGATTCATCAGAGCCCTTTACAATACCTGCAAAGTTTTGCTGTGGGGTGGTGCGGCGACGCCAAGCGGCCACCGCCTTCCTGCGAGTGTCTCCCTCTCAGGAAAGGACAGCCTTGCTCGGTAAACCACGATGTAAAAAGTCCACAAACACGGGAAGGGCTCTTGTATGGAATTCAACTACTTTATTTGCTGGGGGGTCCAGGGAGAAGAAGCCCAGGAGGGTAGGTTGCACAGGGGTTTTAAGGGGATGGGAGAACCAATCAGGGATAACCAAGGGGGCAGAACCTAGGCGGGCACATCCTAGTGTAGCCAATACAAGTATAGCAATAAGGGATTACATCAACAATAACCAATGAAACTGTCAGAACTATAGAGATTTCTAGAAACCGGGCGGAGTGTAATACCATTACCTAATCTAGTAGGAGTGGCTTTTCTGCCTGCTTCCAGGGCATCCCAGCCTCTGGGCATGCCTGGCCTGCCACAAAAGGGAATTGTTCCCAACTCAGGTCTCCATCAGTGTCAACCACAACTGGGGCTACAGTTATTTCCAGGCCCTTTACAACGTCCCAATTCCCTTCTCTAGCTGCCTCTTGTTTTAGTTGCTGCCAGTTTATCCTTGGTTTGTTTGGAATGTCCTTGGATTTTTTGTCAATATTTGCAAACACCAGCCTGCTTTTCTTTTTGATTGAGGGAGGACAGTGAACCCTTGA
This sequence comes from Leptocoma aspasia, assembly GCA_013399835.1. Lineage (NCBI taxonomy): Eukaryota > Metazoa > Chordata > Aves > Passeriformes > Nectariniidae > Leptocoma > Leptocoma aspasia. Next base: position 43,701 of record VXAX01000463.1, on the reverse strand, counting down.
GGCCAAGATGGCCTCCTTCCTGTTGGGCTCACTTCTGGTTCCGGTAGCAAGGGAACCAGGAGTGGCCTGAGGCGAGGGTGTGTGGGCACATCCAGGGGAGGGGTCATCGAGAGGAGGGTTAGAGTCAGAGACTGACAAGGGGGAGGTACCCGACGCGAGGGAGGAGTCAGGGGTGGAGTTCAACACCAGGGCAGAGACAGGAGAGGGACCCAACATGAGGGTGGAGTCAGGGGGAACAACCCAAAAAGAAGGAGGGGAAGAGGAGCCTCCATTTTGAGACTTCTCCCCAATTTCTAGAATGATCGACCTTGCCATGTGGCTGGCGCCATCTTGCCTTATATTTCCTATAGAACTGGGATCACAACTGGGATAAGGGGGTACCAGTAAGAGGGAAGAAGGGGAAGGACTCGAGCCAGCCAAGCCCATGCTGACTTGAGCAGGGGACAGAGTGGAGCAAGAGGTGACAGGACGTAGGTGACTATCCTGCGTCACTAACTGACAGGCTTCATGACGAGTTCCACTCCTAAGGGACACATGGGTAGGGTTTGGTGAGGTAGGTACACCAAACTGGGAAGAACCGGGTCCCAAACCCCTTTCCGTTTCCCTTATTAATTTATATGTAGAATGAAACAAAAGGTAGAACTTCCCCACACTTAGATTCCCCTTAACTTGCTCAGAATACAAAACTTTCCCCACTTTGTCCCAAAAATCAACCAAAACCACCTCCCTTGGCACAACTTCCGAAAATTGCAAAAACAAGAAATGAACAAAGGATTTCAAACCCCTTTTTGAGAACTTAACTCCTCCCCCCACAAGGGCACCCTTAACTTGGTAATAAACTTCCTGCTCTGCAGGGGAGAGCTTGTTCCCCATTGCAGCGCCTCCTTGGGGTATAAGAAAGAAAACAGGAAAAACTCATGAACTGAAGCATAACTCCCCGGACCACTCACGGGCACAGGCTTCTGCCATCTCAGGCCCGTGTCTGTCCTCAGGTCGGTTAGAGGGAAAGAGTTTGAAGGAGAAGGGTGGGTTGGCTTCCCCGGGCTGGTCTGAATTAAGATTCTTTTGTCTTCCTCCCAATAGCTTTTCCTTTAGTTCCTTTTCTCTCTGATCCAATTTTATGACGTCAAAGGTCGTCTTAAAGATTGGAATTAATTTTTGAGCAGATCGATCTCAGTTGGCTGGCAATTCATAGAGATTTTTTCCAACTAAGTTCCAAAAATCCACCAAGCTTATTCTGGGTTCTGTAACACCAGTAAAATTTTTCTGGATTCATTTAATTCATTTAACTTCAGTTCATCTGTTTTAAATTTTTTGTCCCAGTTTGTGGCTGCACACAGGACAGCCACCACCTTCCCACGAGTGTCCCCTGGGGAGAGGGGACAGCTCAGTAACTGTGGCTCACGATGTAATCTCCAATGATGCACAAAGCACGAGAAGGGCTCCTGTATGGAATCCAGAGGTTTATTTGCTGAATGGGTCCAGGGAGAGAAAAAGCCAAGGGTCTGAGGGTACACAGGGTTTTATAGGAACTTGGGAGCCAATGGGAGAAGGGCAAAGGGGTGGTATGGGGAGGAGCTAATATTGGTACAACCAACAGGGGAATAGAAAAGGGGCATTACATAACCAGGGACCAATAGGGCTTAAAGAATGGAGAAACTTTCTAGAACAGAGGTGAGGAAAAGGGAGTGAACAGAGGGGATGTCGTCCTTGGATGGAGTGGTCAAGTGACAGCTCTCCGTGGCATCCGGGATTCCGGATCTGCCTGGGATGCCACACCGGTTGGCCAATCTCAATTTAAAGTTCTTATAGATGTCTTTCTCTGCTCAGATGATGTCCTCACACCCATTTTGCAGGTTGAAGGGGGATATATGGGACGGATGTCTACCCTTCTCTTACCTTCGTTCCGAAGGCAAATGACAAGGCAGTGTCCTCCTCGCTCCTTGTCCAACGAAGTCCTCCTTGCTTCACCACATGCTGGCACACTTGAGAAGGGCTAGGTCCTACGACTTACTCCTAGAGGCAGGGTGGGTTGTCAGAGGTCCCTGTTCGGGTGCCAGATGACACAGTCCAGTTCCTGCGTCCGTGTTGGGAACCCAACCTGGCAACTTAAATGAAGAGAGACGCAATGTCCAATCCAGTGGAGGGAAACTAAAGACTTATTGGGTACACTCACTGGAAGAGACTGAGCCGGAGCTCTGGGGGGTCCAGGGTTAGGTAGAGGTATTTATAACATAAGGTTTTGGACAGGGTCTGGGGGTAAGGTCCAATGGGAAAGGATATGATAAATCTTGCACGGGTAAACTGTCCAACCAGGGGTAATGAAGTAACTAGGAGCAAATCAACTGGGGGAGAACAGAGAACTTACTAGAACATTTTTACATAGTAATGAACTATTTACGTAGTGATAGCCGGGGGATCCTCCCACAACCTTGTCCCTACCTCCTCCAGGGTGGAACAACCTCAACACCACATATCATTTAGTACAGCAGAGAAAGTCAGTAACATGAACTTATTTGAGTAGTGTGAACTTGCCTCTAATAGGTAAAGTAAGATCCAACAGAGGCTCTTCATTTTAACCAAGACCAAACAAAATTTATTAGAGGGCTTTTGTTCCTTGTTTAAACCCAAAGGACTTAATCAGGACAGGTTTCCAGGTTTTTCCAGTTTGAAGTTTCCAGCCTTGCAGTTTGCAAGTTTCCCACGGTTCTGTATGCCAGCATAAAATTATGCCTGGTAATAGCACTTACATGCCAAAGACATACAAAAAATACTCTGAGACCTTGCTGTTGATAGGTCTCATCTCTGTTCAAGTCCAGAAAAATCAAATAGAGGAGTCCAGGATTCTCCTTCAAATGAAAACAGTTGCATCTGGTACAAAATTTCACTTTTCAGGAAGCAAGGCACAGTGGATTGGTGTGATGTTGGGCAAGGCCCATTTTCCTTGATGGTGTTCCATCAGCCAGTTCTCTCTGCCCTGGATGTCAGACATGTCCATAACACATCAAAAAAAGGCCTGTTAGTGTCTTCTAGTGTCCTGGTCAGCCAAGCAGCTGACCCTTCAAGAGCTAAAGAGACATGGCTGAAGGAACTTCCCCTTCACCAGGAAGGGTGCCAGAATTTCCCTCTTATGAAAGGATAGTTCTGTATAACAATAAGGTTTTGAGCCCTGAAGCATGGTCAGTATATGGGAAGGGAAAAAAGTCTAAAAAAGCCAAGTTTCTACAGTGAGGGAGTCAGCTGGCTCACAGTGGATGAACGACAATTGCAGACATGTAAAAATACCAGTGATAATGGACTAAAGCTGGAGTTTGATGCAAGTAAAGATGTGTTAATTGAATGATCTGAGTAAAACTGTGACCTCCTCTAAAAGTAGTTCTGCATGCCAGACACAGCACCAGGAGCATCTCCCAAACCCAAGAGGGTGATTACACAGTTGAGCATTGAAGAAGCCTTGTCATAGGCCCTGAGTGTCCAGCCATGGACCCCTGGCTCATGGATGGAAAAGGATACATGGATAGAAAAGAAAGTAGGATTGTTTTATTTTCTTGTTCAGAAGAAAAATAATTAATTTCTCTTGAAGAGATCTACCACTGTAAATCATAGAATCACAGAATGGGTAAGGCTGGAAGGGATGACAGTGGGTCCACAGATGGGGTATTGACATTTTACTCATAAGCCATAGATGTGCAGGAAAAGAAAGGAGTGATTTTTTGTCATAATTAGAAGAGACATGTCACATGATGGGTGCTCCAAGCAGAGGCAATTTATAAATTGTGGAGCTGCTTTTAAGTATCCATTAGTTACCTACCTCCTTTCTCACTCAACTGTATTATTCACTCTAATTCACAAATGATTTTTACCCCACAGCATTAGGATTTAAAGCACTAATGCTTCTATTCAAAGCAAAAGAATACATTTGAAGGATGTGATACATATTATTAAAAAGTTTAAATCGAAACAGAATAGTACATTTTATTTTGAAGTGAATGACTTAAAGAATTCTTATTCTAGGGGGCAATTTTATTTTACTTTTTGTCTCATACCGAATGTACATATTTTGGAAATATCTACAGTTCCAGCAAAAATACAGACATCCCAGGGTCAGGGATGCTATGCTTGTCCCAGAGCTGCTATGGTTTCTGCTCACCATGGGATGGGAGTAGAGTGTGCCTGGCACAGCAACAATCTGGGAAGTTTATGTACTGCCTGCTTAAATGTAAACAATGTTTCTTTCCAAATCCTTTTCTAATCCGTGGCCTTTAAGACTGAGCAATAAAAATTCTAGCTTGACCTGTCCAGATTTACAGATATTAACTTCATCATGTGTCCTCTATTTAAGAAAATTCCTATAAAACAGTTTAGCTGACAAGAGCAAAGTGATTGATAAGCCCAGTACACTTCAATGTTTTTTTTTTTTTTTTGCCAGTGTTTTTCTCATGGAAAGATCTTTCCTTGTTCATTTAAAAATCTTTGCATTAATCAAAAGACAAGTGAATTCAGGATTTTTAGATATCAGCAGTCACCACTACAGGTCTCATCAAAACAATTTAAAAAACAATGGCAAATGACAACAGGAATGATGGCTGAGTTAGCAGTTCAGTAGTCATAAAATCAGTTCCTTCCTGGAAGTAGGATTGTTCAAAAAACATTAGCCTGAAATGTTTCAGCTATCACTGAAAACAGAGTGTGCTGAAGGAATGATGGTCTCCTTCACAATCTAGTTTTACAGAAGAGACTATGAGATAAAATTAACCAAGCTACCTATACATGGACCAAGAAAGAGAGCAAAGGCTTAGGTTCTAGATTTTGCTGGGTTTAAATCCTTCAGATCAGTGATTTCCAATCTCTTTCAAGTTATGGAGAACTACCAATACTCAAGACCTCTCAGGGAGCTTCAAGATACTGACAGCAGTCTCCTGGACTTGAAACTGAAATTCTCTTGTTCTGTTTTATGTGGCCTCCTGTCTGTCACCCTGCAGCAACCCACTGAGCTGTCAGAGAAATGGCAGAGGAGGGAACTGTTGGTTTTCTGCCAAGCTAGCCAGAATGACATCTGTCTCTCTAAGGATTCACAAAAGAACAAAGCATACAGCTAAACAAAAAAGCATTCTCATAGATGTATGAAAGGGTAATATATGCTGGCTGAGACTGAAGTCCTGATAAGATGAGATAATATTTTCTGATAAACTTCTTGGTCACATTAATCCACACACATCTGGCCCTCAGTGAGAGTAGCACAACATTTCATTTATTTAAAAAAAATTAATTTAATTTTAAAAATTTATATGGGTCTATCTGCACCAGTGAGTGCATTGGAAAAATGATGGGCACTTCTAAAAGCAATGAAAAGGAAACTGGGCTTGCAGGATTTTCCTGTTAGTCACACATCTGTTTTTACCAATCCCATGATGTTTCCAGGTGTTTGGCTGAGTTTTTGCTTGGCCATACAGATCCCAAACACATGTCAAGTGACCCGAATATTCTTCTTTAAGGAATCCTGCCTGCAGAGCCACAGCTCCTCATATGCCTTGCTGCTGCTGCGTGGGATTACAGACAGCTCTTTATTATCCGTGACTCACGTCATGATGGGCTAATTGTACAAACGCATTCAGTGTATTGTGCAGCGCCTGTGGATCCAGCTTAACACTCCTTTGTTCTGTGCTCACTGCCAGGGCTGTTGTCCCATCTCTTGGGGAGTCAGCATTGCATACAAATACCTTGTTTTTTGCCACTAACTCTGCAGCTGAATTGCTAAATATGAGTGCTGAAACCTCAGTTTGCTACAAGCCAGTGGGGTTTTGTTACTTCTTCCAATGGGTTCAGGTGCATGTGCACTCCTGGATGCTTGTTTCCTATCGGGCCATTGCTGCTTGTTGTGGTTTGACACTGGCCAAATGCCAGGCACCCACAAAAGTAGCTCACTCACCCTCCCCTGCCATAGCTGGGAAGAGGAGAGAAAAATTTAATGAAGGCTTCATGAGTTGAGATAAGGACCAGGAGAAAACACTCCAAGGGCAAAACAGGCTCAACATAGTGGTGTAAAGTGAGTTTATTACTAACAAAATCAGAAGAGGATAATGAGAAGTAAAATAAGCCCTTAAAAACACCTTTTCTTCCCCCAACTCCTCCCTCCTTACCACTGACAGCGCAGGGAGATAGGGCAGGGGAGTTTGGTCAGTTCGTCACTCGACATTTTCTTCCGCTGCTCAGGGAGAGGAGTCCTTCCCCTGCTGCACTCTGGGGTCCCTTCCCATGGGAGACAGTTCTCTGTGAACTTCTCTAGCACGGTTCCAACCTCACAAGCAGCACCTTCTAATCTCATGAGCAACAGTCCTGCCAAAACTGCTGCAACATGAGTCCATCCCACAGGCAAACAGTCCACCCAAAACTGCTGTAGCAAGGGTCACTCTTCCATGGGGTGCAGTCCTCCAAGGACAGGCTGCTCGAGCCTGGGAGCAGGGCCCTCTCTCTCCACAGGGTCTCTCACTGGATCACAGCCTCCTCCAGGCATCCACCTGCTCCATCATGGGCATCTCCCCCATTGGCTGTGGGTGAATCTCTGCGTCCCCCGTAGATCCCCATGGCCTGCAGGGGCACAGCTGCTTCACCATGGTCTCACCACAGCCTGCAGAGGAATCTTGGCTCCAGCACCTGGAGCACCTCCTGCCCTTCCTTCTCCACTGACCTTGGTGTCTCCGTGTTGTTTGTCTCACATATTCTTGCCTTTTCCTCTTCTCTGTCTAGGAAAAAAACCTGTGCACCCACTTTTTTTTTATTTCTTCTTAGATCTGTTATCACAGAAGCGTTACCATCATGTCTAATTTGCCCCAGTCTCTAGAAGCATGTCCCTCTTCAGAGCCACCAGGGTCTGGCTCTGCTGGACATGGTGGAAGCTTCTAGCAGCTTCTCACAGAAGATCATAGAGATCTATGACCTCCCTGCTACCAAAACCAGGCCATGCAGAACCAATACACTGCTATTAGTCAGATCTTGGTTTTTGGAATTATCAGTTTTTATATTTTCTTTTATTACCACCTTAAGCATCACTTTTCTATTTTAGAGAACTGCAGGTTGGTCACTGCGGCTTCAGAGCCTTTGAGAGAACAAGAATGAATTCTTACTAACTGCAGAGCTCCTGAGGAGCTTGGGAGGGGATACATGGTCACAGGGAACAAGAAAAAACTTGATTTATTAATGCACAGTCTGCTTTGTCTATGGCCTGGTGGTCTATAACAGAATCTCTGAAATCACAGACAGTCTCTAGAGTAAGTTATTTTTCAAAAAGGTGCAGTTTACTTTCAATAAAGCTACAAAAGTGTTGCTATAGGGCCTCTGAGTCCTTTTTTCCCCTGTGACGGTAATGGTGATATCCAGTAAAAATAGGCAAGTAGTACACCGAAAGTTTAACTGAGTCATTTTACTTTCAAATAATGCATGTGAAGCATGTGCTTTATATACATAAAGCCACAGCAACCCTCTGTGAATACCAACCCATCCCCAGGGAGATGCTCAAGGCCCAGGGAGAGGGTTGCCTTGCTGTCTCCTCATCCTGCCTAGCTCTTTAACTGTGAAATTGTAGTAAAGGGTCAAAATTGTACAGTGTTTTAAGTACTGGTTTTGTACAGCTTTAAGACAGAGAAGAATTGATTAGACTGATTGAGAAAAGATGACCTGGATGCCTTGTTTATCCTGCACCTGGCTTGAGTGAGGACTATCAGCTGAATGATGTCTGGACTGCAGATGTGGTGTCACAGCCCAAGGCTGTTTCACCTGCCCCTCTGTACCAGTCAATGACCACACTCCCCTCACCATGAAAAACAAGCCTTGTTGGAAACCTAGTTCATTAAGAAGAAAATGATAGGTGCAATGAGAAAGCTTTTATTGCCACTTCAGAACGTGGAGTAGGACCAAAATGTTCATTCTATTTTTTTTCTCAACGATAAATCCTGACTGGAAGTAACTGAGATGCTCATTAATCCTCGTTTAGATATTAATTTACATACTCCCCAGGATACAACTAGGGGAGAACATGAGACATGTAAAGCATGCACATCATGTGTCTCCAAATCCCACCTATAACATGCAGTTGGTTCCATTCCCGTGGGACAGGCCAGAATCTGTGTTGTAAAAGGAGAGAGCAGAATGTGGTGGAAGGAAAAACACCTCTGGAGGAGGAAAATATCTCTGCCTGCTTGGGATCTGTCAATAGGCTGTGTCTCTCCTCTACTCCTGAAGAAGCTCTTTTAGGTGAGCTTTTTGCCTCCAGCCGTGTTCATGTAGATCCATGAACATCCATTTGTGCATATGTATATATAGTATTAACATACCTCCCTCACTCTGCTTTCTCTTGTGCCACAAGTTAATGCTCCTTAATAAGTGTATACCATGTATCACCTGCAATCCTGAATTTGCTTTCGTGTTGCTTCAATAAACCACGCTACTCATGAATCTGGATCGTGCAAATCCATATTGAATGTGATCGTACCTGTAGTACTAAACTGGTAAATTGGATAATTTGTCCATCTGTGCTCATGCAATTTTTTCCTTTTGAGCTCAACCAGACTTACAGTGCTAAACTGGCTATAATGAGAAATTTAGCCCAGCCACACCCAACTCCTCTGATATCTGAAGATCAGCTGGAGCAGAAGGAGGTTTATTTGCTGCTGAATTCCTATACCCTTAATGCAATAGGAGTAAGACAGCCTCGCTGTGAAGTCCTGTCTTGCTGGCCTGGGAAATTCCCATGGTCCTGGCCCTGGGAAGCTGCTAACCTCTACTGTGCCCTGCCATGTGTAGGGCACAAGAAACAAAACCCATCTGAAATGTAGTTATCCATCATTGGTCTGAGTCCAGCATCTCCATATCAGCTTTCTATCAGCTTAGGTATGCCAAGACCCATGTGTAGCTTGGTGACATCAAGCAAAGCACACTGAAAGGAGAGGACTTCACAGATTGACAAGTTTTTAACCTTGTTTTAAATGGCTCTAGCACTCTGACATGGCACTCTGTGAATGCCATAAAAATGGATTTGTTAGTCAAGGGAAAAAAATATTATTCCTTTGTTTCTACTATCTAATTGCAAGAAGAAAACCCCAAGCACTCCACAGACTTACATTATCAAAGCTCAGACAGAAATAAACCTCCATGAGAAAATCTCAGAAAACTTCAAAAATATTCCACTCAGAGCATTAAAAAAATCTGAAAACCTACCAGGACCTGCACTGTACATTTTGTTTTTATGGACTATCTCTGAAGTGGTATTCCACAACACACCAGTAAGGCCAAGGTTTGATATCAGTACAAAGGATTAAAAGGAGACTGATTCCAGTCATTGGCTCCACAAGACATATATTTTATAGTGTGACAATTTACGATTTGCAAAACAGCAGCAGATTTCACTATGGCTTCTCACATGGAATCAGCTCTGTGGAGTGTAATGGAGGGGAACATCCTTCTCACTCAACTCCTCTTGGCAGTTCAAGAAAGATGGATGTGATCCATCCTACTGCTGCCAAACTCTGGTGCTGACCAGCAGGAGTCAAGGTATGGCCCTGCTCTCAAATCTTTCTTCATTAGGAAGAAGAGAGGTACACCAATAGACAGTGCTGTCCTGCCATTTCTTGTGGCTGCTTTGGACCCTCACAAGAAGGCATAATCCAGCAGGTAAAGCCTTCCTCCCTGGATATCCCAACCCAAAGGTCACTTCAGTTAAGGGAGAACACTTCTGGTAATTACAGTGAGTAATGTCTGTGATTCGGCACCTAGTGCCTGTTCTTGGGCACTAGGACTTCACCTCTTCTGGCTAGGGCTGAAACTAGGAAAGGGAAGCTGAACACCAAGCTTTTTAATGACTTGTTCTCCCCCAATCAAAGTGCAGAACCATGCAGCATACTTACAGTGTTACTGCCAACAGAGGGAAAATGCAGCAATGAACTGGGAAGGAACAAGTTCAATCTTTTTAACCACATAGGTCTAAAAAGTAAGTTGGTAGACTCATAGCTTAATCCTCTCTCTACTGCAAATCCAGTCCATCAGCAACAGTTTCGAAGTCCTTTTACTTTTGTTAAGAAACAGCAGTTGATTTTTTGGTATTTACCAAAAAAGTATTGCTATGCTCTACCCCCTCTTCAAAAATTAAATCCTCATTTCCAAAAAAAATATTATGACTGTGCCCGTGGTAATAAATTATGTTTCCTGCATAATTAATATTCTCAATTAATATTAAGAAAATCTTCTAGCAGATTTTCTCAGCTATGAGGTAACAGCTCAGTCCAAGAGAGCAAGAGAGGCAGCAGTAACATAGTACTCATATGGATTAAGTATTATAGATTCCTTTTCTTCATTCCCTTATACATATTCATGACTGTGGATTTTTTCATATTAATCCCAAATCTGTCCACATTTCTCATTACAAAAAAAAAAAAAGAACATCAGAAAAAAAGCATGAAAGACATAGGCAAATAATCAGCCTCATTAAATACATACAAAAATAAAAAGAGAATGGAGGCAAGCTGGAAATAAAATTGTGTGCTGGACCATGTTATTTTAAAAGTCCCAAGAGAGCAAAAGCTGTTAATTTGGCAGCAAATTTCAGTGAATCTAAATAGTAAATAAGCTGTAGATAACACTAATTATGAAGATGCTTCAAATGTTACTGTTGCAGCTGCCAAAACACTTTCTATAGCTCTATTCTGTGACAATGTTTTTATCAAGAATTCGAAAGAAATAGCATAATTTCAACAGGCTGACTTATGGGTTTATATGGCTATATTTAAACAGATACTGTCAAGTTCCTACAAAGCTTCAAGAATACTACAGACTTCTGAGTGAAAAAAGTGGAACACCTAAAAAAGTCACAATCACAGCAGAAAGTAAAGACCTTTCAATTACAAGATTCTTACTCAACGAAGATCCACTGAGATGCAAGCACACAGCCATATTTTTGTAATTCTTGCGCTAAAAAATATCTGCCAGGTTTAAGTATTCTAACTGAGTCCATGCAAAACAGAAAAGTCATTGCAAAAATCCATCTGCATAACCAGGGCCAATTGTATACTTCATGAACCCAGAAGTTAAATCACCTTCCTTCCTTCCCCAACAGTGTTTCAGCAGTTATAGTGTGGTCCTACTTCTTTTGTGCATAAGATTTGAAGGTTTTGTAACTGATATTTGTGAATAACAAATTACGTTTTTCAAAGTTGATAAAGTAGCACTTTTCATTTTTATAAAAAATGAATGCATTATCAAAAGTGATACATTCCTGACATTAATCGGTTGCTGTAGCTTGTTTCACTAAGCTGTTCCTTGTATCAAAATGTATTGGAATAACACAGTGGCCTCTACCATTTACTGCGTGGATTCCTGCCTTGGCCTAAAGAGAACACTCACAACCTGGAAGGCTCCAGAATTTTTCAGCAAGCCCATCTTTTTCCAGACGATTATCCCTTGATATTTCAAAATCTATGGACTGACATGGTGTAACTCCTGATTAGCTCTGACAAGGGTAAATGTTACATTTTTTCTTCATATCCTACAAGAAGATTGGGTTTTGACTAATATTAGACCTATTGTAACACAGGAAAATCCAAGTCAGTAACAGTGATGGTTTTATTACACTGATACTTGTTTTGGGTATTTTGTTCATTTGTTGTGAAATTGTCATGTCCACTGAGCAATTATCTACAGAGCTTTAGAAATGAAGAGATGGGGAAACTTTCAAAGTGTTCTCCTGCTGCTTTTATAGGCTCTTAGTTTAATTTTCCTAATTTAGTCTCAGCAAAGAATGTGATAGAAGCAAGCTTCTCAGAAAATTATTTGTTACACTTCATCAAGACATAATTCATGAAATATGCATTAATGGTATATTGGGGAGATAGTTATTTATTCACAAGTATTGTTACTTATTATTATGGGATATCTAACCAAGGGCAGAAAGCAGGAAATGGAACTTTCCAGGCTCCACTTTATAGGTTTCTTTCCTTGTATTGTACAAAACAAAATAGGTTCATTCTAACAGAAGCAAAAATACCCTCTTGACTATAGCAACCTCATTGTGCTGTCTTTTCAGAGGAGGTTGTCAGCAAGCTTGCATGATCAACAGTGATCTTGATTCCCACTGTAAACATCAAAGATTCTTTTTGTGGTTTACCATAAAAAAAGTGTCAGACTTCAACAAAGGCTCTTTTGGGTTGTAGTTTTTTGGAGACAACAAACTTCAGGGATCCTGCCTGCAGAAGTGCTAGAAGATATCCAAACAGTTTCTGCAGCTTCTGCTTCCCTGTTCCAACAACCTTTGGTTAATACTCTTGTTGCTCTTACCAAAGTTGAACCATTCAGTCTTTTATGCAGACCAATTTATCTCAAAACCTGCATAGTGGCTTGAGTGCCAAACTTGAAACACCAAATATTAGACATGTAAGCATCTGTCCAACTCTCACATACAGTAGATCAGACCTTCAGCAGACCATAACAATACAATGGTTCTATGGATTTTTGTCAGATTCTGTACTTGGTTACACAGGTAATGTTCACAGTGTTAACCTACCAACACAACAGAGAGAGATTTGTACTGATGAGAACAGAACACAAACCTGCATTTTTAGAATTTCTGAAAGCATCACAGCTTCCTTGAATGTCTCTTTAGCAGAGAATAATCTTAATGCTGTGCTTGATTTAGGCAATTGCTGCGGTGGCAGGGGGTGGTAAGGGTGCCAGGACCTTCCTGAAGAAGCCTGGAAAAAAGGATGGCTCAGGGGCACAGGCATGTCCTTCTCCCAGCCCAGTGAGCATTGTTCGGCTTTGGCTTCTTCCTCAGAGTGACGCAGAGAAAGAGACAAGAGCTTTGTATGGTGCTCCACAGAGAACAAGCCTTTATTAAGTGCAGGGCCCTGTGCAAGGGGTGCCAGGGACAAAAGCTCCAAGGAGCTAGGGAAAACAAACGTTTATTTAGGAAAAGTAAGGGGCAGGATGAAACTCAGGAACCAATGGGGTAAGGGCTGGGGGCAGAGCACAAGGGGGAGGACCAATGGGTAACAGGAGATCAACATAAGGTTGCAAAGGCCTCTGGGGGCGGTATTTGCTCACCCTAACCAAAAGTCAGTGGTTCAGGGGTTGGCCCTCCAGGGGAGCACAGCAAACCTCTCCCTGGCTGGATCTCCGGCCCCCACAGGCAATATTGACAGTCCCCACTGTTGACATCAATTCATTCCTCAGAGAAGACAATTAGAAATCTATCGTCGTGGTCCATGCATTGAAGAAAAGACTCTTGACGACAAATTCAGAAGGCTAAAATGATTTATTAAAATGACTCCATAATTCTAATATTTTTCTATATCTGCTCAGCAGAGAGCATTCTCCATGCTCCTGCTGCTGCTTCGTCTAGAGAATGTGTCCAAATAGTTTACAATATCAGAAAGGTAAAGTAATGTCAGCTCCGTCTCCTCATAGGTAGGAGGAGGCCAACCAATTCCATGTCCTTGAAGAACAGACACAGATATTTTGTTTACAGAAAGCTTATACAGAGTAAAAGACAGCAAAAGGATGTTCTCCCATGGGAAAATTATCAGAAGGCTTACACACAGAGAAACTTATAATATGTTCATAGCAACAGAAATCCACTTTTGCCACAGCAGAATTGTAATCTCTGTTGAAAGGTGCATCTGCAAAAAAAATTGTCAAGGATGTGACATGCTCTCTCTGCAGTCACCATGAAGACACAAAGACCCATGACCTATGTACAGGGCTGTTAGAACACAACATATCTTAGTATCATTAGGCTGTTCTCAAAGCAATAAGAAAGCTCTCAGCATCACAGAGCATCAAAAGCTTTCCTAAAACATTAATGGTATTTGTACTCCAAAGACTTTCTCCAAATCTGTCAAAGGTCAGGAAGAAAAGGAATTTAGGAAGTGATGAACTTTTGACGAATTCTTCTGTGTAATCCATTTATTGTTGTGATAATTGTCACTTGGTTAAAGAATCACTTTCTGTGTTAAACAACGAAACACTTGTTTGATATATTATATATGAATGCGGCCCACCTCTTGAGGGCGCAGGAGAAATCCCTCCCAGGCTAGCTCAGGGGTTTCTCCCCCTCCAGCCACCCCGAGAGTGGCCACTCCCAATCCTGGACACAGTCTGATCCGGGTAGTGGTGCACAGCAGGAGATGTAATCCTGCCAGCGGGCTGAGATCTCAGGGAATGACGCAACGATAGCCCAGAGTAAAGGAGGAGAGAAGGGATCTTTGTCTGAGTTCTCCAAAGCAAGCTTTATTTTCCCCGATGGGAAAGGTGGCACAGCTCGGAAAGGGGCCAGAAGCAAGGAACAGAGAACATGCGCTTACACTAGCTTATACAGGGGGGTGGTACAATGGGAGGGTATAAACAACAACCAATCAAATTCCCCTAGGGGAGGAGTAAAAGGAGGGGACACATGACAGCATAACCAATAGGGGATAAGAGGGGAGGAGAGTATACTTAACAAGCCAATGGGCTTCCAAGAGGGGCATACATGACACAGAAGCTTCTGGATAAAGGATAGGGATTACCTGGATTGATAGGTGAGAGGGGCAGGGTCTCCCTGACAGGCATGGAAGAGGGGGCAGGGCAAAGTAGGATTGACAGGGCAAGGGAAGATACCTTTCAAATAGCAGGGGGTAGTTGGGGCAAACCATTTCAACAAGCCCAAGTTTATTTGTATTTTTATAAAATATTTGAAAAATAAGATCCATAAATAAATAGATTTTAGGTACTACTGAGCATAAAGACCTGTAAAATAGACAGCATTTATACATAAAGTAGACAAGCTATTTAGTGCTGGTTTGCATGGATTAAAAGTCAATATACCTTTTCTGGTACACTGATCATTTTATATAGCATGATCCCCATAGCATCACAAAAATGTGGATGTCCTGAGGGACTCTCTGAGTAAGTGTCTCCATGACACAGCTTGCCTTGAGACCAGTCTTGCCCTGCAGCGAGGGAGATGTCTAAACACAGTCCCCGTGTCTCAAAGAGGATGGCTGTAAGCCGGGTTCACTGCTAAACCCTGAAGTGCCAGGGTTTGCTCTCCCAGGTGCCCACCAGGATCCTCTCCAGTGTGCCTGCTGGAAACACTGCTGGATAACCACCCAGCCCGGAAGGCTCCCCTCTCACCATGCCACCCTGAGCTGGAAACCTTATGACAACTTTCATAAAAATAGGTGAAATAACACAGGATTCTAGGTGTCACTGCTGGAACAAGTCCCATGGAGACTCTTATAGCAATGAGTAATTTCCAGGTACCAATAATTATGCTTTGTATACGCACACCATTCCTGTAGGGAAGTAAACAAAACTAAGCCTATGTAGCTAGCTATCAGGCAAAATGCAAAGGGAAGAAAGGAATTTTTGTCTGTAGCTTTCATGGTATTTTTTCCTATGTCTTTTAATAGTTTTAGTGTTTATAGTTTAGTTTGGAGTGCCAAAGTACTGTTGAAACTCATGAATTGCATTGTATGAAGTTACTGCAAATACATTCATTATTTCTGATTATCAGAAAGACCAGCTTTAATATCAAAACATACACTGAGTGTTGAGGAAAAATCTAGGGCACAAGAATGTTCAGAATAGCTTTAAGCTACAAGGCAATGACAGTTTCTTCTCCATCTATAAAAGAGGATTTCTTTTCATGTATCCAAGATCATACCCTACTTTTCAGCTTTAAAATTCAACAGCTTTTTCTTATTAAAAAAAAAACCTCCCAAATCCTTTTCTAAAATCTTAACTAGTAAGTGGATTGTCTTAAGGTTCTCTGAATCATCTCTTGGGAGATGCCATGTCTTCCTAAGTTACACTGCTGCCAAATATCTTTGCCAAGTGAAAGGAGAACCAGCATTCACTATCAGGATTGGCCTTTTGTCAAAATTTATCATTGCCACAGTAAATGTTATCACTTCAGTCAATCCACTATGCTGCAGTTTAAATATTTTAAACTTTTAAAATATTAAAGATATATAATTTTTGAAGATGCTGAATTTTTATTTATTACTTAAACTGCTTAGAAATACATTCTGTAAACTCCTCTACATCTTTCATCCATTTATGCCTTTTATACTAAAGTCAGCACTCTTTCACCTCTCTACTAAACAAAATTACTATCATATGTTGTATGAACAAGGACCCTAATTCTACTGTACTCCCTCTTTAAAAAAGAATTTTTTTTCTTCCTCTTCCAGCCCCTGTCACCTTTCTTTCATGATTCTTGTCTTTAAGTGACAGAAAATTGGTATGTAACAGAAGAGATAAATTGTCCTCAATTACTATGATTTCAGATTTTATAGTATTCTGAAGTCAAATCTAGTCTAACTAATCTAAGCAATTCCTTTCGGTGTAAAAATTATGATGCTTAAGGAATGCTCATTTATGAATATGTTACTGTTTTAACCTGGGCAAATGAGGAACGGCAACAGTTCATCCTTCATCTCTCCTTATGCATGGAATTCACTGTTGATTTCAAATATGAAACTATTGGTATGCACTGAGTGTAACTCTACACTGGAGTAAAAAGATGCTATTCAGTTTGGCATAATTCAATTTATTTTTATATTAGGGATCTATTTTCCTTTTTTTCCCCTTAATTCTGGTAGTTTTTAGCTTTAATAGTCCTTAGAGTTTGCCTTGCAGGTGCTGTCAAATTCTTAAAAAGACAGAATTAGCACACTTCAAGGATTAAGTTTGAATTTAAATATTTAGCACTTTGCATAAAAGTGGCCCAGTTGCAGAAATATTATCAGGAAAATTCCACATACAGCTGCAAACCTGGCATTGCTTTCTATGTATGATTACTTATACCATGAGCAATTTCCAATCTTTTTCAAGAGAATCTATGAAAAATACTAGAAATATGTTTCTCCACATGCATCTTTTAGGAACCAGTTTAGGGTATTTCAGAAACATGCAGTCATACAGGAAATCAGACTTTAACATTTCTATTGATCTTTGGGACTAGACATCTCCGTTTTGAATGCAATACATGGCTGATGTATCACTTTTATCATCATGTTAGTGATTAACCAGGAAGACTCCCATTTCAAATAAGCATCTTTGATGGTGGTCTAGCTGAAGCTCATAAAAAAAAAAAATTCACTTTGAGTAGCAACATTTGAGATTGAAAAATTCTGAAATGTCAGGAAATATAAATCATTGCTCGGGTCTTTAAAATTTAAATTACTGAAGAACATTATGACATTGGAGTTTTATGAAAGTATTTCTTACATTTATTTCAACAGATTTTAACAAGCACTACCACCAGGATTTTCAAAGGGGCTTGTCTGGGCAATAGCTGGAGCTGCATCACAGAAAATGCAATGCGACGCCATTCAGAGTGACCTGGAAAAGCTTGAGAAGTGAAGCCATGTGAACCTCATGAGATCCAGTAAGACCAAGTGCTGGTGCTGCACCTGGGTTGGGAAAGCCTCACTATCTATCCAGACTGGAGGTGAACAGATCAAGAGCAGCCCTGCCCAGAAGCACTTGGGGGTGCTGGTGGCTGAGAGGCTGGACATAAGCCAGCCATGGGCACTCACAGCCCAGAGAGCCACACGTGTCCTGGGCTGCATCCAGAGCAGTGTGGGCAGCAGGGCCAGGGAGGGGATTCTGCCCCTCTGCTCTGCTCTGCTGAGACCCCACCTGCAGTGCTGCATCAGCTCTGGGGTCCCAGCACAGGAAGGACATGGAGCTGTTGCAGTCGTTACAGAGCGGGGCTATGAGGATGACAAGAAGGATGGAGCACATCTCCTGTGAAGAAAAGCTGAGAGACCTGGGGTTGTTCAGCCTAGAGAATAGAAAGTTCTGGGCAGACCTTACTGTCCCAGTACTTAAAATGGGCAGATTCAGACTAGATATAAGGAAGGAATTTTTTACCATGACTGTTGTGAAACACTGGAACAGGTTTCTCAGACAGGTGGAAGATACCCTGTCCTTGGGGCTTATTCAAGATCAGGCTGGACCAGTCTCTGAGCAACCTCATCTAATTGAAGATCTCCCTGCTCACTGAAGGGACTATCTGACCTTTAAAGATCCCTCATAACTCAAATATTGAATGATTCTATGAAGAGAGGAGATACACTGTGCTGCAGCTCCCCCAGACCAAGCTTCACTTTTGCAGACGCCCATGGTGCAAAGAGGGATTCAAAGCCACCCGGTAAGTGCTGGAAAGGGGAGCTCTGTGGCTGAGGTGGAAAACACTGAGCTGGCCCACAACAGCATGGACACTATGCACACTAGCCACCCCAGTGGGGATCCTGGATAATGCATGTGTGGTAAGTGACTGCATTTCCTTATTTAAGGCAAAATTGCCTGGAGAAGTGATAAGGTGATATAGTAAGTTATTACAAGGACAGGTTTCCACATCTCAGTTACAGTTTTTCAGGGAGAGAGAAGGCTCTAAATGCATGTGGAATAATTGCAGACTATAAGCAGGGTACAATGAATATGCTGAGTTGCTCCTGGTAGGCATCACAGAAAAGGATTGGGTTGACTTCTGGACAGGGCACTTCAGAACACTTCAGGATGAGGGTGAGCCCGCTGCACTTCACACTGCAAGGGCCTTGTAAGGTTACAGACAAGAAAGGATGAGTACATATGAGAATTCACATGTGCTGAATTCATGATTGCATGTTTTCATCTGTTAGAAGCATATCATTAATCTTTAATAACAGTTTTATTATTGGTATTCTATAGAACATTTATTCTCCTGTCCAATACCAATGGCTTTGTAAGGATTGATGAATGTTTGGACTTTACTTTGGATAGATATGATCTTATAAAAATACTAAGTACAGGTCTAAAAGCTGGGGAGTGACATGTCATAGAACCATATATATCTTGGGCAAGACCAGAGAGCTTCTTACAATGGAGAAATCACATTATTTTTCCATCTGGTTGAAATCTACATCTTCTGCAGGAAAGTGCTATCGTTTGGAAATGTATTCCTATTGATGTACTCTAGAATCAGAGAGAAAAATGACAGCCACAAAGAAAAAGCTCAGATGAAAATCAAACTGAAGATTTGTATCCACAAAGGGACTAAGAAAGAATGTCAGAAATTGCAATCCAACAGAAATATATTTTTCAGAGAAATCTTTGAAATGTTGATGGAGTTTCATTAAAAGGAAGGATTTTATCTTACCTAAGTGATATAATGTTACTCAGTGCAAACTGCTGAGCATTGTAAATGGCAAAAGAAGAGATAAAAATATGGAAAAGCTCTCAGGTAATAAATCACATCCTTGAGCCAACACGGGTACTATATTTGTCCACTCGGACTAGTGATATTCCTTAGTAAAGCACTAGACTATGATCTGTGAATATTTATCTCAGCAAATAATACTGCATTGTACCATATCTATGTCCCATACCTGCTATTGATTGTCCAGCAATAGTAGGTTATTTTGCCCCTAGACTGACTGGTCTGTAACATACAGCTTCATATGTAGCACCAATTTCACACCAAAAGCCATATCAACTGTTAGATTAATTGCTGTGGCTGTTCAGCCCTTGGAACAAACTCTCATAGACTAGGGAATATGTGAAATGCTGGCCTTCTGCATGTACTTGTAATTTACTCGGTGTATTTGGGCTGGAGGACTACTCATGCCTACAGTTTCCTGGGATACAAGAATCAAATCTGGACCATAGAAAAAAATTCAATAATTAGCTTTGTTTTCCTACATAGCTTTCCAGTTTAGGTTGGAAAGATAAGCTTTTGTAGCAGAAAGAGGACAGCAGACATAACACTAGGCTTAATGGTCTTGTGTCTGCCTTCACGGAGGTCTGCTGAATATTGATGGTCTTGTTTGAGGGGGACATAACTCTGCACATTCCTGGTGCTCTAACACCAGCTAGGGTATCTAAGCGTAATTGGTCTAAATAAAAATCAACATATAGAGGATGTCTTCATCCCAGTAATGTATTAATAACATATTTTAGCCAGGCCTAGGGATTACTCTTTTTCTACACAGCAACAATATTTAGACTTATCTACCGAGCAGCTTTCTGGATCCTCTTGACACAACTTGCTTAAATATGCCATTTTGCTGCTTATTCAAAGTAAGCCTTTCCCACAGTCTTACACAATTATTATCCATCTTCCAGAGTGGCAGGTACTTTGCAGTGACACAAGTGTTCTTTACCAATTATTCTGATGTGAATACTTTACACCTGTGTGTGTAGTGACAGGTCACTGTTAAGGATTATGACAAATTAGAGAGATCTCTGTAAAACTTCACGCAAAAAAATCTATACATTGTTTACCATGAGTCTGCCAAATGCCATCTTCACCCAGAGTCATTCTGTTTGCCTCTTATTTGGTGAACACTGGGAAATCATGGAAAGCCGGCTTAATAAATATGTGACAATCTGTAAAATACTCACAGAATGAAGTTATGAGATGATCTTTTATCTCTGGGGCACATAAATTGAGTCTTTAACTACAATACCTCATTTGTAGAGTGTTTAGTTCCAACACTTGTCTCCATAAGACCTAAGAAATCAAATTCTTCAAAGATTTTTAATTAAAATAAGAAATCACAGCTGAGAGGAAAAAGTTACAGCTTCTATAAATTAGCCACTGTGAATTAAACACCATTCTCTAAAATCTGTGGCAACTTCATGGGTAGATTATAACTTGTAGAATGGAAACCTGTATGTCCCCCATTTCAGAATTTCTCAATATGTTGAGTTATTTCACTAATTTATTTTACTCTAAAGATGAACAATTTGTATAAAAATCACCTGTTTATCTAAACCTCTTTTTGTTTCACAAGGAGATTAATATAAAAATTTGTAAGTTATGAAGGAAAGTTACAGGACAGGGATTTTATTCTCATCAAAACTAGGCCTTGTTACTTTTCTATTTGCTTTGTATTGGTGGCTGTTGACATCCGAGCAACAAAAAGCAACTTGTATGGGAAGTTTCTGATATAGGTGTACATGTATTGCATATCCTGGAATTGTCTGGATTAGCCTGGTTTTGTTTGTTGTTTCTGATTTCCTTAGAGGAGGTTATAACCTCAGAATTAGAAATTAAAAATGGTAGTAACTCTAACAACCTCAGTAATTACTAAGTAAGTTCATTTTAATGCCAGTGAAAAACACTTAGATGGTTTTGTATATAATTATATAGGGAAAAAAACTCTGAACCTCTTCTGCCAGCATATTGAAAGGCAGGGACTCCTTCTTCAAATTCTTTAGCTGCATGCTCAAGCTACCAGGTAAACCATTTCGGCGGTGGTTAAACACACAGCATTAAACTTTGTTGCTAAAATTATAACAGCTATGAAGTTCACATGAAATCTGTTAATCCAAGTGGGGGAGAAGGTTTAAGCAGGAGAAAAAGGATTTGTCATGATTACAATAGAAATGTAAGGTCACAAGGATCTGAAAGAGGTCATCTAGCCCATCCTCCTGCTCAGAGGTATATACCATCCCTAAGAGATACTTAATCTCTTCTTGAATCACCTTGACTGGAGAATTATGACAAACACTTCATATAATCTGATCCAGGGTTTAACTACACTTAACAGAAAGGATTTTATTTTAATTTTCAATGTACCCCATGCTATTCTTCAAGAATACATCCAGCCTGAACTGACCTCTGTTTCTGCAAGAGCAGTTTGACACCAGGTTGTATTATGCATCATTATTGTATATATTATGGGAATTTTCAAGGCACTATTATTACACATTTCAATATTTTACTTCTCATTTGTGAGTTTAATATTTCAATTATGACATTTAATCTTGCTGATATATTAATTTTTGGGAATTGTAACTTTCTTCTACATGCCCAGTGTATCTTTTTAACAGGATGTTAAGAAGAAGGAACAAGGTCTCTTTTAAAATGAAACCTTGGAAAAAAAGTCCTGCCTATGAGCTTTTGAGGGCACTCTACAGAGCATTTCATTGTTAGAAAGCCCAAAGGAGATAAAAGGAAACTTGCTTATCTTTCAGAAGATTTTCTGCCATTTGCTTGAATGGCAATGTTGCACTAAAAAGGAGAAAATCAGGCATACCTTTGCCAGAGGAAATAAGAAAAATAAGAAAGGATCTTTCTTAGGGTAAGCTCTGTGACTCAGCTGGTACTTCATAGCACTTTATAAGTATGCCTCAGAAATTTGGTAAACAGAACTGAATACAAATATATTTATTTAAGCTAACAGAAGAGCACAACTTCAAAACATTTCCTACCCACCTTCAGAGCTAACATAAAAAGCAGCTTTCTCCCCAGTATATTTTCACTATCTGTATACTACTTAGTACAAATATAAAAAGCTTAAATATGTTTAAATATATTTCACTGGGTGGACCCAAAAATATTCCAAGTGTTTCTTCCTTCATGCACTTTATGTAGTGAGCTTGGAAATATTGCAACTCAATTACAAATATTTAGGTGAAAAACTTTACACTATATTCACAGTGCACTGAGGCACGCTGATATTTTCAAATAACTGCTCTCCTGTGCCACCTGCGGCTGTCTGTGACTGTAGCCATGCCAGGCCTTTCAGCCAGCCACTGGATCTTCTTCTAAGGTGCCTCTGTCAATATGACAGATTTTATGCCTCCAGCTTGAAAGAGATGGAGACCTCCTGCCACCTCCTCCACAAGAAAAAGGACTTGCCCAAACGCTGATGCCTGCTGGAGTCCTTCCACACAAAAGTGCAGCTTCTCCCTATTTATATTTTAATCCTGAGAGATGTCTTTGCCACAGAATCCATTCTGATAGAGTTTTTTTCTTAAAAATGGGCAGGATTTCACTGCCATAAAATGCCTGTGAGCTGCCCTCCTACACACTGAATCTAAAGGAATCCTTCATTTCAAATGATCTCTAAGTAGCAGGTCAGCTGCAACTGCACTGAGGTAAACATCTGCTTTGACTGAGAAGTTACTGCAATAAGTTCTTCAAATCATAACATTTCATTCTCATTGCTTTGGCAAAGTAAGAAGTGGTAAGACATCTGCCTAGGGCCTGGAAGACAGTAGGGTTTTTCAATTTTAAAATTTTCACCATTTCTGAAACCCAGGAAAAAGGAACACAATTTGACCACAATCCTTTAATATAGGAAAATAACATATGGGGTGTTTTACAAAAAAAAGGTAGGGTATTAATAACTTTCAGCTATTGTGGTTGTTATAATAAGTAGTTACAATGTCTAAGATTCTTTTTTAACTTTAAAGACAAAAACATTATGCTTACTGTGCTTATAAATTATAAAAGCTCCCTAAAAGCAAATAACATTTGTTACAATACTCCTAAAAGTCTTCATATTGATACAGACATGCAACTTAATTTTTCTAATGCACAGTTGATCTGAATAGTCTGCATGTATTATTTCTCTCTAGTTTCCAAGATGAATAAATAGGAAATGCAGTGAGATTTGCAATGGTATAGAAGTTGATAAATCTTTTCAATTTTATTTGTTCTCTGACATTAATGAAGACAAAAACGTGCATTAATCGATTTGCACATTCATTTATTAATTTTTCCAATTAATCTGTCAAATTCTTAGACAACAAATGCATTTTAAGAAAATAATTTTATGTAGTAGCGATTTTTTTTAATAAAACAACTTCTACTATTTTTTCTTGTTTAGAAGACTTGATGAAAGTTTGTTTTTTGAAAAAAACACAGGGAACGAAAATGCACCTGACTGTTTTGTAGGAGGGTATGGATAAAAAGTGCTGTTTTAATTACATTGATTTAAAAAAAAGTTTTCTCACGATTTTTACTTCATAAAATTATGCATCCTTGTAGTTACAAATGGGCTCCAGTTGCACAATCAAGGTACTAGTAGAAGGATATCTACTATCAGACGTCTGTGCTAGTGCTTAGAAGAAACCTTAGGATTGCTGTGCCATCATACTCATTTTAATGTTTCTGTCTTCCAGGATTTGTATAACCAAATCCACTGCCTGTCTTCCTTTAGAAAAAATATCCTTTTAGTTTGAATTTAGGCCCTGACTATTGTATGATTGAGGAACTACAAATAGCTCTTTCTGCATTTTTTCACTTGTATGTTGAGGAACAGGCATTTTCAGGATAGCTTGGTGTCTTCCAGGCATACTACCAAGCCTGGCGTCTGTTTGGATGTTGACATAGTCTGATGCCATGCACTTCTAGCTAGTTACACAAATTTACACTGGACATATGAAAGGACATCAAAAAGGGGTGAAACCACAAAACAAGCACATTGACAATCTACATTAATTCAAATTGTAACATAATAATGAGTTAAAGTGTTGTGTGTTAAGACAAAAATACTTTATGTATGAATACCTGGTTTTATTAACACTGTGTGCTACTAATGCAGAAACCTATGGACAGCTACAGAATAACCTTTAAGGACAAGTAAAGAAACCTGTCAGTTTATACAAGGCGGAATAGTTCTACATGATTTATTACAGAAGCCTTACTAGTGGTGCAAAGATGGGATGGAAATTTTAGATTAAATTCTAAAATGGATGCATACATGCTAAAGTTATTTTCATAGGTAATATGTCACTGGATATTTCCTTCTGACAGGAAAGAGAAATCAGGTAGTAGAAGGACGTAAGAAATGTGTGTTTATCACTCAGTCAAACTGCCTGACTGGAACACTGTTTTACCACAATCTCTCCGAGATTTTCCATGAAGACTTGGAGAGGAGTGCAAAGAGAGAAACCAAAGAAGGAAGAGGAGGGTGAAGGTTAAATATAAATATTCAGAGTATGGTTGCTCTGGGCTAACTTTTAGGCAGCAAGAAGCTTGGATGGAGGTTCATCTTCTCCTCGGTTCTTCTCCAAAGCAGTTTGCTATCTAGTAGGAATTCTGCCTGTCTTTAAATACAGTCAGTAGGGAAGCATAATGAAACACGACCCCAGGTACATAGCTGCCCTGGGCCAGACACTCAGCAGCAGCATATGGAATGAGTAAGACAATATGTAATGCATATGCCAGAGCTATAATGACCATGTTACCATCTACTGCAATAAGCACACCCAGCTTTCTTATTCTTCAGTGCTTCCTCTATTACTCAGTGACCTTTGAACTAGTGTAGTTTTTCTTGGATTGCAATTTTCACCTTAAGGACATATTATAACTAATCCCACCAAGTGCAGAAGTAGCTATGAATACAGGGAAGAGCAAAAGATGTTGCCACCACTACTACAAATGCAGAGCTGGAATGAAGGGCATGGTAAGAGAGGGAGGAGTGCTTTTCCCAAAAGCACTTTGCTTCTCTCATGTCTCCTGGTTTGAAAGGATTGAAATACATTCACAGTCTTTTCACTTCTCAACTCCTTTATCTATCTAGCAATGCTCTGATTTTATGCATGCAGAAGCTCTTTAGAGTGCAGCTCAATCTGGAATAATAATGCAGGAAGTGAAATAACAATTTTATTTCTATAGTTGCATTTCCTTTGGGGACAACTTTGCTCAGTGTCGTCCACACTTTTGGCTGACCATTCAAACCAGTAGAAGTGTACTAAAACTTGAGGAATGTTGTCTTTCCACAGGTGGAGTGAAGGTCCTGGCAAGAGTAGAGATCAGTGATCCTGGGTAGCTCACTGACAGCTCTGTTAAATTATGACAAGCATGTTTGAGCTTTACAGCAATGGTTTCAGCACCTACATTCTCTATGCAGAGAAAGCTATTATGCTTAGACATATTTATTTATATTTATTTATAGAAAATCTAATCATCTATGTTGTTTCTAATATATAATTAGTTAATTATAATCCCCAAAACATCACTACTCAAATGAGTCATCTGTTAACTTGTTGAGGATTACAAGCATATTTGTAGACATTTAAATCAATGGAATCTAGAATGCATGTGTGGAAAATAAAAGGTTAGTTATTAAACTTTGAGTGCCCAGTTGAAAACATTTTGACTCTCAGATAAGGCATCTGTGCAAAATTATTAATATTACAATAGTTTATTATTCAGAGGTAGTTACATCAAAATCAGATTTTTATATATAGTAACGCAGTGGGAAATACATTAAAGTATCTTATCTTCTAGTAAGGCAGTTCTCTTTTTATTATTTTCTGATACTCTTGTATAGTGCAATTACTCAGGAAGTGCTATGTCCTTCAGGGGGTAGCTTTAAACAGTGATACAATACAGATAAAGAGATGCTTAAAAGGAAAAAAGAACAGGAAGAGCTCTGACAGACAGCTCAGCTGAACTGTTTTCACCAAGGTACTGAAGTGGACAAGGCAAGTCTATGAGTCTAAGTGGGAAACAGGGATGTCAAACTAGTTCAGGCTCTTCTTGCATATTTTCTTATCCTTAAGTGAAAAAAATCATCTATCATTATTAAATTTGCATTTTTTTGGTAACAGGTTCACATGATGACCTGAGAAGATACAGT
This sequence comes from Leptocoma aspasia, assembly GCA_013399835.1. Classification (NCBI taxonomy): domain Eukaryota; kingdom Metazoa; phylum Chordata; class Aves; order Passeriformes; family Nectariniidae; genus Leptocoma; species Leptocoma aspasia. The sequence goes on along the minus strand of VXAX01000463.1, from coordinate 17,308 downwards.
TGTATAATGTCTCCTTTTAAAATTTGTTTCTATATAATAAATACGTTGACTTACTTTTTTTATCTTAAAAGCGACCACATATTCCTTTAACCTGACTGTTGGTTGCCCTGTTTACACATTTAACACCACATGCATTCATGGAAACAGAAATATATTTTCAGGTTTGAGCTTTAAAAAGAAATAGTTTCATATCAGTATTATTATAAATGTGTATTGTGATTAATACTATTTATTCACTAGTGCTGTGAAATAGTTAAAGTAATAATAAATGACTTCTAAGTTATCAAGCAGGTAGACTCATATTAACAAGTCAATTTTTATATTGAAATACTGTAAATTGAATATTTTAATTAATATGATTGTGTCTGTGTGAAATGCAAGCAGATGCTAGTGTTTGTTAAAGACTGAAGAATTCCTGCTAACAGTTGACACATAACTGGTGCATGATCAGTTTTCTGGGCATTGCTGACTGGCTCTATGAAAACTTTTATGTGTATTTCATGACAATAACAAAAAAAGCTCTGTTATACAGCATATACAGCAAAACAATAATTTTGGGTCTTATTTTCATAAGTCAACTTCAAATATGTGTTTAAAATTTAGAATGTTTTAAAAATATTTGCTGGACTAAGGTCAAAGTGTTTCAGAGATTTCAGGGTTACCTCCATATCTGTGTGTGTTTAAGACCTATTTTATTTTCGAGTAGAACCTGATTTTGTAAACACTTAAGGTTGTGTATATTTTTCTAGGATACACCTTTGTTACCTCAATGGGATGATTTGTTTGTAAAAGTAGTCATCTCTTTCTGCAATGACAGGAGTCAAATAATTTTCCAGAAAAGCATATATATTTTACTGCTCATATGTTAACATTTATGGAGTACACACAGCAAATAATACGAAAAATAATATCTTGTTTCTTATTTAACTATTTCAAACGAGGTGCTTTTCCATTACTCTGCATCCTGAGAACCTGAATGTTTTTATTTTCACATTATATAAAAACATCAGGTAGGGTTAAAACAAACTAATCATAAATAAAACAGTGCAGGTGAGCACAAAGGGTCTCACGACCGCTATGCATTGGGTCGCAAGAGAATGGGCTTTAGACATAGCAATTTTGCATCCTGGCCTCCGTGCAGGTCTGTAACTTTCCTTGAAGGTTCAACGACAAAAATGTTGTTTGACTTGGGTTGTCTTCCAGGCAATAAAAACAAGTTCCCAAGCTTATTGATTAAAAAACAGGAGCTTATTAGACAAGGTAAGTTCCTGAGAGCAGACAGTGTTTCTGATAAGCTCAAGAGCAGCTTAGCTCAAGTGCTGTTCATCAAGGCCTAATGAGCATTTCTGAGATCGTATTGTGGTGGGGTAAAGCTGTACCATCATGGCTGCTACTCTACATGTACAAATGTTGTAGGAATTGGGAGCCCTGCTTTCTTGACTCTGACTTTCCAGGTATCATACTGATTTCAGTACGAAACTGACAGTGGAGGCAGGGAGGTGAGGCAAGGAGAGTGACAGGCTGGCTGCGAGGGCACAGCTCTCAGTGGTGTGGCAGGGTGTCAGCTGTCATTCCATATAACCAGTTGATGTGTGGATTGGGGGATTATTTTTACTAGACTAGCTTTTGCTTGGTGAGTAATTAGAGAGTTTATTGTGATGCTGCTGAAGGTCACCAGAAGCTCTGCAGGAAGGACAATTTTAAACCAGTGGCAGATTCATCATGTCAGGAACCACCCTCAGAGGAAAAACCCAAAGGCAGTGTGAAACATAGTGGCCAGCCTGGGATGACGAAATCACAATAGGGAAATGTGGAACATGAATTGTGTTTTATTTTTATTTAAGCTGTATAAAGACACATGAGGGCATGAGGCAAAGGTCATAGAATCATAGAATGTTAAGGGGTTGGAATGGACCTTAAAGAACATCTGGTTCCAAACCCTCTTCCATGGGGCAGAGGTACATCTCACAAGACCACGTTGCTCAAGGCCTTATTCAATGTGGTCTTGATCGCTGCCTGGGTTAGGACATCACCTACAGCCTCCCTGGGTAACTGTTACACTGTCTCACCCCTCTCACATAGAATTTCTTTCTAATATGTAACCTAGATTTCCCCTCTTTCAATTCGTACCTATTATTCCTTGTCCTATCACTACAGTTCCTTACAAAGAGCCTCTCTCTGGCTTCCCCGTAGGCTCCTGAGATGGATGGATGCTGTTGACGGTGTGACCTTCATAGATTGATGAAATATTCTGAGTTGGATGAGATCCACAAGGATAATCTAGTCCAACTGTTAGCCCTGCACAGCAAATTCCAAGGAACCACACCATGCGCCTTCCTTTGACACAAGAGCTGCTGGCAGGCTGGGGAACAGGACGACTGCTCCTAAGCTGCTCTACTGTGCACATGGGAGCCGCATGAGCAGGCAGCAGGTAGATAAAGCTATTATATTAAGGCTCCAGAGCAGCTCGGCCACCATCTGGTGCCGCAGGGAGCATGTGTGTGTGTGTGTGTGTGTGTGTGTATCAGGCCGGGGCAGGGCCCCACGGCGAAGCCGCCCCTGCGGCCCGCGCTAGCCTGGCCCTAGCCTGGCCCTGGCCCTAACCTGGCCCTAGCCTGGCCCTAGCCTGGCCCTAACCTAGCCCTGGCCTGGCCCCGGCCCCGCCCGGCGTGCCCGCGGCCCCTGGGCGCGCTCCCGCGGCGAGGGGCGGGG
>VXAX01000463.1:0-14419 GCA_013399835.1 Leptocoma aspasia | reverse complement strand
GTGGGGTTTCGGACGGGGGTCGGTGGGAGGGGAGCCGAGCAGCTTTTGGCAGGGAGGTAGGAGGGCCTTCGGGGAGGGGATGAGGTGATGGAGAGAGGGAGGGAGGAAGGCAGGAAAGGCCTTTCGTTTGAAAGAGGTAACTTCTTGTCTGCTCCGGTGCTCTGGAAAATGACACAACGGTAATGCCCTGACAGGAATGTCTTTGGACATTTCCATCACTTGGCAGAAAGCGTGATGTTATTATTTCAGATGTTCTTTGTGATTAAAATGTAGGAAGAGTACTTGCTATTTATGCCCGTGAGTTGTAATTTCTCCGTTGGGGATCCAGCGTTTCTCGTCTTGCCCAGCTTCTCCTGGTGGGAGGATGTGTGATGCTATCTGAAAATACATGTGAATCAAGGAGGCGTGTGTGACAGGTTTAGAAGGTTTAGGGTGCTAACTCTTCATATTTGTCTCTGGAGATATGCAAAGCCCACCAGGACATGTTCTTGTATAACCTGCTCTAGGTGACTCTGCTTTGGCAGAAGGGTTGGACGAGATGATCTGTAGAGGTCCCTTCCAATATCAACAATTCAGTGGTTTTGTCTGTTAGGAGACAACTGGCATAGGAAATTGACTGAATCAATGACAGGTCACTCAGGACTTCAACTCTTGGATTTGAGTGGGAGTATGTAATCTGTTCTCAGTCTCTGTGAGGTCTGTGAAACCTGCTAAGCTGGGGTGGGGTTCTGCTGGGATTTTCTGGAAAGCTTTTGTTGTTACTGTTGTTGCTGTGTGCTTTTTGTTGTTTTTTTTTTTTTTTCCCCCCCGTGGGATCCAGAAGCTCGCTAAAGAATAAGCAGATGTTTCTAAGGGAAGAGAGATGTGGAGGTCCAAGGCTCTGAAGTTCCTCATGGTTCCATCATGAGGCAGGAAAAAAGCAGCCAACAAGCCTTACGCAGCTTGTCTTTCTTGTGCTCCATGCTGCAATTCAACCCTACAGTAAAATAATGGTTGGTGTTGGCTGGACACTGGATTGCACCCAACCCCTCAATTTGTGCCAAATGCCTTGTCTATCACGTGAAGAATCTGATCAGTCTGGCAATTATTTTCATAGCTCCTGTGCATCTCTGTCTGGGATTTCAGAAAGCCTCACAGCAGCATCTTGTAAAACTTCTTCTGATGTCTGTGTGAACCCCTAAGAAACATTATTGTTTGATTTGTGTGTCTTCGGAAATTAGGCATGAAAATGCTTTGCTGATCTTGTTTTCCACTCTGTAGGGTTCTACACACTTTTTAATATCAGAAGTGATTTTGGTAACTCTCAAATATAACAATACTTATTTTCATTACTATTAGTGGTTTATGTATTTTGCTGTATCATTGAAAAGGTGATGCAGCACATTAAGTATATTACTCATCAGTAATATGTGCTAGGGGGATGTCTTCACATCAGTTGCTCAAACTGTAGGGTTTTGAGTATTTGTGTTAAGTTGGTCCATGTGTGAGCAAGATTGCAGTATCATGATTAAATGGTGGGTCCTGGTTACTGTGAGCTGTCCTTGCTTTTGTTTGGGACTGGAAGAGATGTCCTATTCTGGCTCAGGCTGCTGCACCTAAGTGTCATTCTCTTCCCATTAAATTGTAGGAGAAAGGGAGGATTTTGAGGGAGATACGGAAGGACAGCCAGCTCTAGATTGCATTGCCTCATAAAAGGTAGTATTCTAACCTCAGCTGTGGTTCCACAGAAGTGGAAATTGGTCTTGCTGCTGCTGATAAGGCGAGGGTCTTGCTGCTTGTCCCTCTGTCAGCTGAGATGTTCCTACAGACTCTCTCCCATCCAGTGTGTCTAATGATTTTTTCTTCTGACTATTTAATATGTTAATTGATGATTTTATTAACTAAACACAGTAGAAGACTTTTGGATGTGCTAGTTTTCTGCACAATTAGTGTGTTGCAATAGCTTACAGAGGGATCTGTGACCCCAGCAGTATCAGTATGTAGGAAATACACATAGTCATTGTCAGAATGACATGGAAGTCTTTACATGTGATCTTCTGGATCTGCTCTTCCCAGAGCTGTATCCTAGGAAGAATCAGGACTATCTATCATATCAGCTGCCATTGGCTGAGAAAGCACCATTAAAATTGTTTAGCAAACTTTTGGAGAGAGGAATGTGTTCATATGGTTTTCTTTTTACATATTGTCTTGTCTGTAGTGAGTCCTTTCTTAAAACTAAATATTGTTTTGAGAGGTAGATATAGAAATTCTTTGAGTTTTTCTTACTTACCTCTTCATTTGCTGAATCTAGAGAAGAATAGTTTTACTTAGTTAATGGTGTCAGTGAAGAAGTGTGGGGGTTTTTTCATCTATCTGCTGGTAATGTTAAACATTTTTTTCTGAATACAGAGTTTTATTGATTCCAGAGAGCTATTTTTCTTTAAGTAAAAAGGAAAGCTAAAAGAAATGGATTTTTTTTGTGAAACGTGATTGTTATGAGTAAGACCAGAACATTCTGGAAAAAATAAGTTGCATATTCTGTCATTTTGTCAAGTTCTAATTAGCCTGAAGTGAGAGATTTATTGTGGCACTGAATAGAAAATGAATGTTGTACGAAAGAAAGGCATTGTTAGAAGTCATGGCCAAAACCACATGAAAACCAGTTTGGATAAAACCCTGCATTTTCAAGAGCTGATGTTGCAGAGCTGCTTGCTGTTTTTTCTCAGTGGGTAAACATCCTTACAACTGTTACCTACAGCTGCAGATAGTATTTCCAGTTACAACTGAAACAACTAGTTATGTTCATGTATTGTAAGAGGTACCAAGTGGTCACCTAGTTCCAGTTTTTATAATATCTTCTGATACTGAAATTTACTGCTTGGATTAATTTATGCATATTGCTTGAAATATGACTTGGTAGTCTGTCTTGGAAATGGGAAGGAACTAATTTTTTTGGGTTGCAAATTGCTGAGAATGGACTGCATTTCCACATTTGAAAAATGTGCCGTTTCACATGGAAGCTTAGGGCAGTTAGTAGGAAACCAGAAGGTACCTGCCAGACTCACAGTATTGATCCTGTCCAGATGTTCCTTGTTCAAGTCTAAAGATAGGCATTTTTCTGTTGATGAATTCCCTTTACACAAATAATAATAGCCTGCTGCTTTGTTGTAAACTTACACCTATATTTGCTCTTCCTGTGCATTATCCCATTAATGATGACAAAGACGTGTATAAGTACTTGTAGAAAGAATCTTTCACATTTTTTTCTCCATAAATGCAATCTTTTGCTGAAACAAGATAAGTCACTTCTGCTTTGCAGCTCTTCAGTAGGTTAATTTTTTTTTTCATTTTCTGTCCATTTCCTCATCAGACTGTTCTGTTCTTTCTGTCTTTGCATATCTGAAATACTACCTAGAAAGGCAGAGAAATTAATTATATATTTGCTCATTTTGAAAGCAGGATGGGAGGGAGGGAGAGAGGGAGGGAGGGAGAGGCAAATACAATTCTGACCTCACCGTGTCAGAAATAATGTATAGGCATGAGGAGAAGGGACACTCTTGTAATTAGGAGACTGACTTAAGATTTGACTGTACTTTCAGGAAAGGAAAAAGGCTGATTTTTAAGGATTAACCATCAAATGGTATAAAAAAGAAAGATCATTACTTTTTGCCCATTTTTTTCATAATACAAGAATAGGAGAGCTATCAGTGTTTGAAAATGAAAACTTGAAATTGTTAAAAGAAGAAAGGACTAAGTACAGTTATGACATGAAGATTGTTACCAGAGGAGATTGAATCTAGAAGCATAGCAGAAATTTAAGAAAGATGGTAGGAATATCTAGTTTTACAATAAAACCTAAAAAAAAAATACACCAGCAACTGTAAACAGTTTCTCTTCTTCCTGAGTCTGTAGTTTAAATAACCTCTTACTGATGTGAAATAGGAAGAAACCTTGTCCCTGGCTGTGATGTTTTTAATTGCCTACTTAAGAGTTTTCTTCATTTGTTCTGGGGAAGCTGGAACTGATCATGGTAGGGGTAATCCATTCAGTCCAAAAATGTACAGGGAGTCCTCACTCCTTAGTCTTCTAAAACATCTTGGTAACTGTTTTCGCCTTCAGACACAAATGAGACTACATTTTAGCAACAGTCAGGTCTATACTTTGTTTCTTTAAAACCCAGCTTCCGTGGAACTCATGGTTCGCAGAGTTGAGTGGTGGATAGCATCCTCTATGTTCTGGGTAATCTTGTATCTTCATGTACAGCTCCCAGTAGGAAGAATGATTTTATAGCAGGAGAGAAGGTTTAATGATGCTATAAAATTTTTGTTCAGATTTAGGTAGTCACTCTGTTTTACAAGCTCTTGAGGATAGATTTAAATGGTAATGTGTTTTTACTCTTTCCTTTGGTGACATACGTCTATTTGTTCCCTATGATTAAGGTTTTTGTTATGACATTTAAATCATTTGGCTGAATTACCTAATCCCTGTGTAAGATGTACAGACACAATTTGTCTTTGTGCTTCCATAATAGCCAGAATACACCCATGGTTTCAAGTCTGCTGTTGCTGGTCCAGCTAATCGGTCCAACATTTAGGGTTATCCGGTGTAGGTTCTCGTTGTTACAGCTAAAGTTTATTGGGATTTTTTCCTCAGAAAAATTGACCAGGAGCTGTCTCCTTTTTGGAGTCACTTTTTATGCATTCAGTTTTCATTAAGTTGTGAATTTTCATTGTAACTCACAGATTCTCAGATATTTATTTAGGCCTTCTGTACTTTGTGGAAATAGCTTTTTTGCAAGATGAATAGCAAGAGTTGAGTCCAACTCTTCAGAGAATTTTCTCATCTTTGTTCCATAAGTCTGTTTAATACAGCATTATTTACTGGCAGTAATGTTTTTAGAGCTGTATGTGGCAGCTAGGATCACACAGCTTGTATTGGATGTTTTTCCCCCAGTAATCATGGTATGGGGGAGTCTGTTCTTTGTTTCTATTTAATAGATAAAATTATTGTTCTTTGCACCCATGCTCTGTGATGGCCTGTTGCCTGGGCCTAGTGTTGCTCATCTTCTTAGGGCTTTAGGAGTGGAGATTTTGCTGGGCTGCTGTGGCACCAAGCATCACTTTTCCCCTTGTTAAGGTGGGACAAAACAATAAATCATGGGAAAGATGTCATGCTTAACTGAAGAGTAATGTCATTGCAAAAGTATCTCTTTCTCTTTACTATAGGAGATAAACTAGCCTTTTTGTTTGGTTTTTTTTTCATACATCCGCTTACTGTGGAACAAGGTAGAGAAAAGAGAAAAGAGTTTACCAGGTGAGCTCTTTTCTTGGAGCACAAAATCTGTAGCATATTTATTCTGTTGACTTGTGAAGTGTGCTACTATGTGGCGGTTTTTTGTTTGGTTGGGTTTTTTTTGGTTTGTTTGTTTTGTTTTTCTTTTTTTCTTTTTCGGTCGAGGAATAAGTAACAGAATGGAGTAAATTAACTTCATTGCTCTGTTACTGTTTAGGTTCTTCCTTTGTAAACATTTACTGCTTATATCATAAAGTGGGATTTTTTTTCCCCAACTTTTCTTCCTATCTTATATTTTGTTGGGTTATCTTGTCTTCCTCACCATAATCTATGACAGGATTTGGGATCAGGAGGAGAATGCTGTGGTCAACCGATGGTGACTACTCCAGTGTGTTCCCTATAATTATTCACGTTATGTGTATTCCATAGAGGAAAAGATTTCAGCTACTTTTCATACATTAAAGGTTTATGTTAGCTTCAGAATTAAGTTAAATTTCTAATGTTATACAAGAAGTAAGAAATGGAAGTTCACAGTAAGGACTACTAAGCAGTCTTTACGTTGTCCAGTAGTGAGAATGTATATAAAATATAATACATGGTCAGGATGATGGTGCTTGTGATTTAAAATTGAGGAGTTTTTAAGGAGACATTGAATTTTAATAGTCAATTTCTCATTATGCCTTTTTGGTGTAGATAAAACTATTTAGAGGTGTCTGTGCTTTCAGTGTGTATTTCCTGATGTAGCATAGAAGATTTTTGTGTAGCTGCAATACATTATCTGTTATATCTCTTCAACTATTTCAAAAACACAAAAAAGCTTTCATATATATGAACAGCTCTTTTTCATTGCTTGAAATCTTGTGTATGTTTTCCGGATTTACGACTCATGTCTTTTCAGAAGTCTTTTTATGTTCTTGAAGATCCTTCTAACAACCTTTTAAAAAATTTGCTTGTAGTTGTACATTCCAAACCTTTAGGTTTTATTGTGACTGGGTATTTGTGGTTTTATTTAAATCACTCTCAGTAATGGACTGAATATAGACATAAAACCAGATATTCCTAGCTATAGTGTTGGGAGCAATTTTTCTTGGGTTTGGGCAGATGTTTCCCTACTTATGTAAGACTATTAGACACTTTTCATAATTATATTAGGTACAGTTAGTTTTGACTACTAGGATGTTTAACTTTAGACTGCTTTTCTCTGCCTGCTGCATTGGGGTTAGCTTTTAGTTAACTGTCTTGTAGGGAAATGAGGAAGAGAGGACAGGGAACTAAAACTATGATTTAGATATGTTGTTTAGGTAGAGGTTGTCTAAAACTGCTATGTCCAGAAACCCATTCATATGTATGGGCGCATGTGCTGTTTTCTTTTCCTGCCCTACGTCCTTTCCTAAAAACATTTACAGTTTTATATTGCTTGTGGACACAATTTTTTAAAATTTTATTTAAAGAATGAAACAGTTAGTGTTTTCTGTAGTGTTCCAAATATATATATATGTAGATGGGTGATTGACATGATTTTCCTATACTTCTGACTTCTGTAAAGGGATCCTTTGAATTCTGTATCAAGTGTTTAGCCATGAGACAGTGTTGCCTGTGTCTGATAACCTGGAAACATGCTTTGTTCATTTCCCCAGAAGATATCATGATAAGGTCAATTTTGACCTTAGAACACTCACCTACCATTGATTTGCTAGAAGTCAGTGAATTCATCTACCATTGTTAAATGCTTTCCATGGAGCCCCCTGTGGCGGTAGAGCAGGGGGCTTGATGTTAGTCTCTTGTGCCATGCTTCTCTGTGCCTGGTAATTGGTCCCGGGAAATGGTGCAGCCACAGGTTGTAGTTCTCAGGAAGGGTGTTACAAAGATGGCATTGCCATTTCCTCATTAAAAAGTGTTCTGCAAAGCTAATTTTGCTGCATTTGAATTTGGTCATTGCTAAATACATAAAACTAGGTTTTACATTTGTTAGACAAAAGGCAATAAAGCTGTGTATAAAAATCCATTAGATTTACCTTTCCTTGATAAGAATATGAATTCATCAGACTATGCTTATGTGCCTTTTTTTAATGTGTGTAGTGCACTGAACCATTTACATGAACAGCACATGCCTAGAAGGCTTCTGATAACTCTACTAGTACTGTCTAAATTCAGTTGTTTCTTGTTGCTAGGAACCCAAGTTAGTTTTAGAATTGGTTAAAAGGAGTAGGAAATGGCTCGTAAAGACAACTCTGTAAAACTGTCTAACTACAACTTTTAATTATGGTTTTCAAAGATATGAGTTATCAATTAGATTTAATTTAAGTAAGCCACTTGATCAAATTTTTCCTTTTGTCTATTTTTTAAAATTGGATCTTGTTTAGCAACACTGGATCTGATACTGGATTTTGCCTCTTGAAAGATGGATGAGGGATTTTGTTGCTTTAAAGGCTTGAATGTGGTAATAGAGTTTTTTATTTTGGTTTAGTCAAATAAACATGCTTTCAGAGTAGGTTAGTTTTTATTTAGTGGCAGTTCTTGTTCTATCAGGCATAAGCTGCTTTTGAGTTTCCCAGGCTTCTAAAGGGGACAGTCTGCTGCATTTTCTGCCGCTGATGTAACACCAGCCCCATGTACAATTAATTGGACAATCCCAATCAGTAACAAAGTCACTTGTAGATAACAAAAAGTCTTTTACTTTGTTTTCATTTTTAGGAGTATGTGGTAATTCTGTTCACCTACTGGAATATTATTTACTTTCAAGTTATCAGAAATCTCATTAAAGCTTTGCCAAGTTTTCCAAGTTTGATGTTCTCTTGGCTCTCATCTGGCACTTAGAGATTTGTGTAATCCCAGGTATCAGAAGTGTATTTTTAGTCTTTTCTGTTAATTACAGAATTGTGTATTTAGGAATTGCTTTCAGTGGATGAGCACACTGGATGTGTGGGTGGAGGAAGGTGGACAGTGAGCTTTGTCTAAAACTTTCTCTTTAGAAACATGGTGTGCTGCATACTTGTGCCCTTGCAGAGTTTGGCTCTAGAAATTTTGTTGCACAGGGCTGCACATTTTGCAGTCACTAAAATGTATTACTTTTATGCTGTGGCTAAACTATACGTGGAGTTTGAAGTGTATTTCCAGCTGATATATAGAAATGTTTGCATAACTGATCTGTAGAAGTGTTTCATTTATAGAGATGCAGGAATGCATAGTGATGTGCTAATGAGAATCTCTGGCTCTAGGAAAAGGGCAGTGGAACTAGATTCAGCTTAAAAAGCACACGAACACTTAGGTTTTTGAGTCCTCAAAATTTCTAATTCCACTTTGGGTTATGTTTTCTTGTACTTCTGTATTTTTATGATTTGAACTTCATTGTAAATTTTGGCATTTTAGTGCAATAAGAATTCAGGTGGTGATAAAAAATGTCAATATTTTAATCATGACCAGATTATTTTTAAGTTATGATAAGCTTTCATCAAACACAGAAGAATTAAAATACTACTTAAAGTTTTCTTGTTGGTTTGGATTTTTGGTACCCTGTTAAGCTAAAATAAAAGCTTTAAACTTGCATGAGAATGAAATCTTCTCACTTTTGAACTGGAGCAACAGTTGGCAGCTCTGTAATGAATTAAGTAATGGTACATGTTCTTCCTAAATATAATTTTGTGAAGTAAAGGGAAAAACAAAAGCTCCAACAAACAATAAACAACTGTTTGATGGGATGAGTCATGGAAAGCAAAGGGTACAATTTTGAAAATATCTGTAGAAGGTGCTGTTAAACATTTTCTGTGTGATGCAGGAAGCTATTGTTTTTAGGCAGGTATGGTTAGCTTCAGAGAGAAAGTAGAGAAAATCCTCAAAAGAAGGTCTCGGCCATTTATTCAAACAAAAAACAAAATGAAAAAGGAGGAAAGAGAGGGAGAAGACTGGCCAAGCCAAGTCAATCTTTTGCAGATGATATTCACCAAATTATTTTAATCCACCACAATATTAAATCCTGTTACTAAACAGATGTCAACAACCACTAAACCCAAATGCTGTTTGAAAGACTCTCTAGGTTTAATACCAGCCAGCATCTAAGTACCACTGAGCTGTTTGCCCAGTCCACACACCTCCACCCCTGGTGGGATGAGGAGGAGAATTAGAAAACAAAAAAAGTTAAAACCTGTAGATTGAAAAAAGAACAGTTTAATGATTGAATAATAATAGTAGTAGTAGTAGTGGTGGTGGTAAAAACAGTAACATAATTGTAATGGAAAGGGAGACAACAATAGGAGAGAGAGAAACAGAATACCAAAAAAGGCAAGTGATTCATAGAACAAGGTCTCATCACCTGCTGACCAATATGCAGCCTGTCCCCATGCAGGGAATTGGGCCCTCCCAGCTGACTCACCCCAGTTTGTATATGTGTCTAGGTATGGAGTGAAAGGATCATGGAATGATTTGGGTTGAAAAGGACCCAAAAAGTTATCCACTACTACAATCTCATCACTTTTGCTATGGGCCTTTCACTAGACCTGGTTGCTCAGAGCTCTATCTAGTCTGGCCTTGAAAGCTTCCAGGGATGGGGCATTCGGAGCTTCTCTCAACAACCATTTCCAGTGCATCACTACCCTCACAACAAAGAATTTTTTCTGAATATCCAGTCTAAACCTACTCTCTGTGAGTCAAAGGCTGTTACCTTAGTCCTATCCCTACATGCTTTTGTAAAAATACAGAATATCCCTTTAGCTAGTTCAGGTCAACTCTCCTGGTTATGCGTCGTCCCAGGTTCTTGTGCACCTACTCAACGGCAGAGCACGGGACACTGATATGTTCTTGATTTGGGGTAAGCACTAACTAGCTACAACCAAAGCATAACTGTGTATTCTCTTACTATGTCAAAAACACAGCAGTATACTGGCTGCTAGGGAGAAAGGTAACTATCCCAGTGCCATACCAGGACATACTTGAGCTGAATCTTAAGTTTGCTTACACATCAGAAATGTAATGAAATTTATACTGAACACAGAGGGCCTGGATCTGCAAAAATATATGAAGAAGTATTCTGAAAGTAACTTTGAGGAGCAGTTTCAGAAGTTTACAGAAGCTGCCTGCAAAATTTTCCAAAGGTCTCCAAAGAACTGCTGACTAAATGCACAAAAATATGTCAAATTATATTCAGTTTTACAAAGCTATTAAAAAAATATATAAAATACTGAACTATTCCTGTAATGTATTGACAAGTTATGAACTCATGGGACAGTTAGCGATGCTGTTATCAGGAATTGAATGGAAGCCTCCACTTTACGCAGCATCAGTAAAAGAAAAATTTGCTAGGGAACAGCAAATATGATCCTGATTTACATTGATGTCTTGTTCTCATTTGAATAAGGTTTGCATCTCTGACTGCTTAATCTTTCTTAAATTTGAGAACCGGAAGGGGTTGGTATGGGCTATGGTATGGTAATATGCATAAGTTTGTGTATTTGATTTTAACCTAATCTTTGTAGTAAACATTGCTAGCCTCCTGAAGCAGTATATAAATCTTTGTAAGTTCACAGTAAAATTGCATTCTGATGACCATTCAGTCTCCCCGTCTCTCTCCATCGCCAACAGTTCACCCTCAGTGTTCTCCTTAAAAGTGCTGTGTTTACCTGTTTAATATCCTCATTCTCTTTGTTTTCTTAGTTTTCCTTCTCTTATACTCCTCTAATTCCACCACATATTTTTTGAGGTGTGCTATAGTACTTGAGTACCAAAGTTTTATTTGTATTTTGAAAAGGATACTTGCTTTTAAGTTTCAACAGCTTTTTTGTCTTTGCAGGTGTATGTTTAGGCAATGATGCTTTGAGACGGCTGTGTCGACTAAAGAATCTCTAGAGCTGTAACTTCTATTTCCAGATTCAGCATTATAAAGCTGTAATTAAGATTTGTTTTCTCTCGATGTATTATCTTTCCTTTAATGTTTGTCTTGGATTGAAAGACAAGTGTCTGCTAAGGAAAGCAGGAGCTTCCCTTGGCATGGAAAATATGATCCCCCACCCTTCCCTCCAAGCTATTATAGCTTTGAAATTAAGGGGCTTTCAGGCAAAGATGTGAGAAAATGAATAACAGTTCTTTACTAGTGTGTGTATGTATAACAAGGCAAAGAAACAACAACAGCAGCAGCAACAACAAACAAGAAAAGAAAATCCAATAAAGTCCGTTCCCGCTCTTTAAACACCTCCCCTGCGCTGCAGTTCCGGGCGCAGCCAGCAGGGGCGCCGCTGGCTCCCGGCCGGGCAGGGCTGCGATGGCTGTCTGGCGGCTGCAGGGGGCGCTGTGCCGCGGGCCTGGCCGGCTCCCTCAGGCAGTAATGGCGGATGCAGACGGAGGAAGGGATGGGAAAGGACTCCCTTTACAAAGCCCCAGCAGCAGCCGATCCCGGGTGCCCCTCTGGATAGCGAAAGGAGCTGCAGCAGGAACCTCAGAGCGGTGGCTGGAAGGGCAGGGCGGGCTCACCCTGGGCAGCAAGCAAGAGGCAGCAGAAACTCCACAGCTGTAGCTGGAGCCACAGGGCATCCCGCAGGGGAGGGGTGTGTGGCTACAATGTGGTAAAAAACCGGGAGCAGTGGAGGGCCGGTGAGCAGAGGCAGGGGAAGGGGGCTCGGGGGTCCCGGGATTTTCCCTGAAGCACCCCGCAGATGGTGAAGGATCCTTTTTTTTTAGTGAGGCAGGGTGCCAGTAACATCCCAGTTCAGTGACTGCTCTCATGAGCAAAGGCTCACCCACAGCACAAGAAGCAGAGCAGGGCTGGGCTCCGGCAGCGAGTTCCTGCCCCAGTAGCAGCTCGACTGTCCCACTCGAGGCCAAGAGAGCATGAGACCTAGGAGCTCTGCCTAGCCCAATTCTTCCTGTATCTCTGCCCTTCGGAGAGAACGTTGTTACTTCTTTTGTCTGTCTTAAGTACCGATCGTTATTGTTTCTTAGCAACAAAAATGGGAGAAAATTCTCTAAAAGAAAACAAAAGGAAGAAATCCTAAACCACAACAACGTTGAAGCTCATCTGCCACTTTTTTCTGTACTCCCATACTTTTGGGATGACTCTTTTGGAGTCATCTAACTACCCAAAAAGCTGTCTTGTCAAAGGATCACATGGCAAATTCAGTGTAATGTAGTGTTACTAAACACCAGGCTCAAGATGTTCTGTAAGTTTGTAGCTAATGTTGTGAAAGGCCTGTATAATAAAAGAAAACGTGCTTCTCTTTCCCGATGCCCTACTTCATTAGTACTTGTTTGCATGCACTCTTCTTGTACAGAGGATTAAAATATTTCACAATTTGCACTGTTTTGTCTGTGAGTTTATCTTGCACCTCATTTTAGTCTAGAGTCCTGGTACCATGAGAATTCTCAGTGCATGTATGCTGGTTCACCTCCGGACTCCCATCTGGAGTGAACCAGATGACCTGCCTCCTACAGAAAACCTGAACTCCTGTGTCTCGTTCTTGAGAGGCCTGAATTGCATCATTTTGTCTGTCACTGCTTGGACAGTTCTTTATTTTAGTCAGCATCATACTTTCATATTCTTGTGCATGTGCATGGACATGGAGCACGTGCACCTATTCATGTTCCTAAAGGCATCATACTGGGAGATTGCAATGCAGTTTTCTCATTTTTGTGTAGGTCAAGGTGAATTAAGAGGTCTTGATACTCTATATGTATCCATATAGATACCATTTGGGACCACGGGTGCATCTGTAGAAAATGGACTTCGGACACATATTTTCTGATCATCGTTTACTTCCTTTTGCTGTGCTTTAGTTGACACAAAATTCCTTTTCGATTAAATATAACTGGAGCAAAGTGTTCCTGTAACTGGGGAAACCACAGAAAACTTGTTTTGAATGTAAAGGGAAATTTTAGAGATCAGCTTGCAAAATAAAGCATCAGCAGAAAAATCCACCAAATCACAACATGACAAGAATGGAGATAGAAAATTATTAGAGAAGCAAAAACCATGATAGCAATGTGGGGATGCAGCTCTTGGTAACGTCTTTAGAGAAGGTGTTTCGGTATGGACAGCTAGCAAGTTCTGCTAGGCTGAACATGGTCACTTGTGATTTATTGGTTCAGAGTGGAGGGGCTTGTTGGTGTTGGATGGATGGGGAACCAAAAAGTCACTTGCGTCCTGTTTGCTGTATGAGGAACATTATTTGTTCCTCATACAACACATACAAAAACACTATTTGTATTTTGAAGCTAAATGTTATACACAGCTCAGTCACATGTCTGTGTGTTGTTAATTTCTCCTCATTTCTTTTTGGACTGCCAGTAATATCTGTGAACTCTTGTTTTTCTAAAGCACTGTTTGATTGGTACTTGCAGACAAATTACCTACATATCTAGTTTGGGATATTTCTGGTAGCTTTTCATGTAGGGCCAAAGATTAAGTTGGATTTTAACTCAAAGCTGGAATATACAGGCAGAAGTGGGAAACTTGATTTAGGCACTATTACTTTCTGTTCTTAGAATCCCTGTCTGTTACATTGTAGATGTTTACAGAGATGATAAGATGTGATTGTAACATAAGTGTTGTATGAAGGACTTGAGTATTGCTATGATAATTTAGATAATACAACAAAAGAAGCTGTTGTAGGGATAATTCACAAAAATAAATATTACGATATGTATTTAATTAAATTATATGTTATTTTTAGTATTTAAGAACTTGCTCTAGAAATATTGTAGGGACTGTGCATGTTTAATGTCTATTTGATGCTGTGATAACACTGTAAGGTAACAGACAATACAGTAGGGAAGGCTGAATTTATTTCAGCGAAGCTGAAATAAATTTGTATGTTTAAGTAAAACAAAAGTGGTGTAAAAGCAGTAGATACAATGAAAATAAAATACTATATCCACTGGTTTGTGGATAAATGAAACTTGGAAACAAAATAAAATAAAAAAATTTGGTGTTGTGGAGAAAGTAACATCAGTCAGCAGTAACTGCTGGTTTTTCTTTGGGGGATGAGCAGTAGCACTGTCTGTGTAGTGCAGGGAGGGCTATGACAAGCGATAATCTGTGTGAATAGGGGCGTCCCCATAGTTGATAGTTGACACTGATGGAGACACCAAGCCAGGAATTCTCTTTTTCCTTGGGATTCTTCCCTTAAAGTTTGCTACAGGTGTTATTTGGTTTTGTTTTGGTTTG
>VXAX01000447.1:364598-470898 GCA_013399835.1 Leptocoma aspasia | reverse complement strand
GGGAAGGGGAAAGGGAAAGGGAACCCTGGTTATTCACACAAGTGTGCTGTAAGGAATCAGTGTAAGGAAAAAGCCAAAAGTCAAGTATCACTAGTTCAGATCTCAAATAATTAATTAAAATCTCAGAGTGGCTGAACGTTGTGTGTGAAAAGGAGTGCCATACACGCTGTGCAGGAATTTGAAAGCTTCCAGTCCAAATAATCCTGGTTACTCTGCTCAGTCTGCTCAACCAAACACACAGAGAAATAAAACACAAAACCCCCTCAGTTTCTTTAACTCATGGCAAACATTAAGCTCAGAGCTCTGAGTGACATGGGTGCTGTATCAGCAGCACCACCAACCAAATGAAAGGTGTCAGCCTGACCAATTTATGGAGGGGGGAAAAGTTTGAGAAGATTCCCTCTCTTCACATATGCAAATCTAGGTACTGGGGATAAAAGGCTCAGTGGCCCTCAGGAAAAGCAAGGAGCAAAGATAGGCAGGAAATAGGAAGTGGTTTAAGTCCAGCTCTCCTACAAAAAAGCCAAGGAGCTGAGCCAGCACAAAGGGAGCTTTGGGACACATCCTGACAGCTACAGAGCCTTACCCTGGCAGGGCAAGGAGCAGGGCAATTCTCACAAGGGTTTAGCACGAGTGCTGCAGATGCTGAGCACCCCCTTGTGCTGCTGATTGAGAGCCTGGAGTTGCACCAAGCTCCCAGGGCCCAGACTCCAGAGGTGGCACATGGAAAAAGTCATTCCTAGAAAGTCCAGATGCTGATTTTGTCTGGTTAAATATGACTGAAGAAATGCATGTAACCTCGTGAAACTTCCCTGTGGACTGCAGATTGCTCGGTGGCTCCTGTCAGCACAACATCGTGTCCCTGCACCTGATGAAAGATTTATCCAAGTCTGCTTCACATACCCACAGATCTGCGTCAGAAACACAGAATAATGGTCTACAGAATTATCCAGGTAAAAGTTCAGAGTTAATATGTACTCACTTTGACAACAGATATTCCTTTATATTCAAAAGATTCTTTTTAAAGGTGCATGAAATAACAAAGAAGAGGAAATAAATGGTAAAATCTCCTTTGCTAACCCTACTCTCATAAAAAGGGTATGTCTTAGGAATTATTAGCAATAGTTTGGAACACATTTAGCACCAGAAAATATGCTGGCCTCTCATTTCTCTGCTTAGTAGAAGATGCACTAGAGGTTTAAAAACATTCATCTCAAAAGCCATTCCCTTCTCCTGAGGCAGGAAAGCTCTGCTGGGATGTTCCCCACCCCACTCCCAGCTAATTCCCTATACCTCATTAATATGGCTTTCAGACTGACTTCCTCACTGCAAAAAGATCTTCCCAAGGGCCACAGGTTAATCTCTGGGAGGAGAACCACAGTTTGAATTATCCTGAGCTTTAAAATCTGTCATGGAAGAAGTCTGCGCAAAAATACAAGTACCTCCCCCCACCTTTGAACTACTTCTGAAGATTCTGCAAGGAACCCTTGTTAAACTGGAATCTGAATAGCTCTTTATTGCCACAGCAGCACTTGGTGCCACGCTGCAGGCACCCTTCCAGCTGGTTTTATTTTATCCTGATGACTATAGCAAACAAAAAGGATCTCAGAGCAAGCCCAGAGGTTCTCTGAGGCCGTGCACTACTTACCCCTGTTACAATGCTCTGTTCTTTCCATGGATGGGCTCCCTAGCCAAGGCCCAACAGCTCCAGGTCTCTCTGTAGCTTCCCAGCAGCCGACTGACAAAGCCGTGCCAGCATCAGCTCTGGCGTGCAGAGCTCCAGGCTGGGGGATCACAGGCAGCTGCCCACGGCGGGGCCGCTGGCTCCGCTCCCGGCTGCCGCCGGCCGATCCCAGGGACAGGCCCCCGCCGCCGCTGCCACGCTGCCCACCGCGCAATCCATGGGCACCGCAGAGATTCCCGCGGTGCTCCTGCCGCTCCTGCTCGCTCTCACATCGGCAAGGTCCCGCGGGACGAGCCGTGGAGTTTAACGGGAGCCAAGAGAAACAGGGAGGCAGGGAATGCATGCAGGGATTGTGCTCATAGCGGCTGCACAGCCCGAGAGCAGAGCAGAGCAACGACAGCAACTGCCAGCACGCGTCTGAGAGCCAGCACAGTCCGGGGCGAGCTGACTGCTCACCGGCCCTGCTCTCCCACTGCTGTCAGCCAGCTCTGGGCTAAAGTTCCAGGGAATTCCCCTGCAGCCCCCAGCGCTGCACAGCTGGGATCGGTGCAGGATGTGCGCCCAGTGCACACCGGGGGCTCAGCCCAGAGGCACAGCGGGGCTCTGTTCACTGCACAGCCCCCACAGAAAACAAGCATTTAATGATGAAAAGTTTGCTGTCAAACCCTTCCCTGGCCAGTCAACAGTCTGAACATGTCTGTGTGTCCGAGGGGTCCGTGTGTCACAGAGTGAATGAGACCCATCTGCATCACCCAATATTGCAGATCATTATTCACGGCTCGATTTTAGCATTCAGCACCTGAGACCCGATCAACACTGACAGGGACATCACCCCCTTCCCCACAGACCCAAAAACTTGGCTTCAATGTGGGTTTCAATTTTTAAATTTGAGTGGTAATTCAACAGAGTGATTATTCTCATGAACACCACACCACGTGCTACTGCAATTCCACACCACTTTTTCCAGAAGTCCAGAATATCCAAGTTTAGTCCTTTCTCTGTAGAAAGAGGCATTTTGGGAATCACTAGCCACGGAAGTGGTTCTGTCCCAGCCAGTCCACCCTTGCCTGGTGATGATTTCACCACCAAAGGGAGAGAATGTCATTAGCTCTCTCTTCTCTATGGTAACATGGTAATATTACCATATTTATAGTAATAAATATTACCATAATTATGGTAATATGGAAATATTAAGATCTGACACTTTCCCAGCACAACCTCGTGCTTTTATTACATTTGGTCACAGAGGTTCCTTGTCAAATTCAGGTGCAATTTTTGCAGTCCAAGTAAGAGAAGTTGTAGAACAAAACCAGTTCTCAGAAACTGCAGGTCTTGTCAGAGTCTTCATCTTCCACAAGCCATGAAGAGCTTTTACCCTGAATATGCCAGAAGTCAGTCCTGTATTTCACTTATTATTTTACTGTAGGTGATGTTCTGTTTGAAGGCCATTCTGCTGCAGACTGCCAGTGTCAGAGATGGGCTGGGCAGCCCAAAAATGCCAGGGAATGATCACCTCAGCACCCAGCAGGGTTAGCAGAGTGGTCTGGCTCAGTAACATCACACAGCAAGAACTCCTTTTAAGTTCATGTTTTAAATCTGCAGAGAACAGATTTTCCAAGTTTCTTGCCCACTTTTCATATTTATTTCTCTAACAACGCAGGGAGGGGACGGAGTGTACTGCCCGTTCCATCCCTGATACCTCTGCTCCTGCCCATGGGCAGTTCTCCCAATTTTCCCCATTTGTTGCCGACACTGATAACAAACTTCAGTCTATTTTACATGTCCCTTGTCCATACCCTACATGATGGTGTAACACAAACACCCTTGAGGCCTCAAGAGCATCTTCACATGGCTGTGAAGACAATTAATCAGCTTTTCTTCCTCACAAATGTGAGTGTAGCACAGCACATGCAGGAACATACACTTTTAGTGCAGGAACATAGATTTTTAGGGTAGTAAAATGGATTGTTACGATAGGAACATAAACTTTTCAAGCCTTCTTCACCAGCTGATAGAGATTTCCCCCTCTTCAAAGTTTCTCTTTGTTCTTTCAGCTCTAAAATACCCTCGAGAATTTTTAATGCTCAATGCAAGCTGTTTAAAGAACTGAAAATTAGCATTGTTAGAAAGAAACTCTATTTCTTTCCTACCCAATGTCCTATTTCTCCCAAACCTTGGAAATTTCCTGCGCAATAAACTGTCAAGAAGGCCTTTAACTGTCACATTGGAAAACTTATCAAAAGGTGCCACTGATTGATGTATTTTCAGGTATGACAAGCTGGGAAAATTTATAAAATGGCTTCTCATATCCCCAAAAAAATGAGACTATCGGGTGCTGCAGCATGAAGAAATAAACATTTAGGGAATGTTTATGAAGGAAATCAGTGCCTATAAATTACACAGCCTGGGCCACCCCTGGAGCAGCCTTATTTAGTGCAAACAGGGTGTAATCAGCAAGAATGAGCATTCCATGTGCTGCTCTCCCCTCAGGGTCCCTCAGTCCCTCTGATTCCCTCCTGCACCTGGTTGTTTCTGATAAAATTAGAAAGCAATTCCTGACACAGAGTTGGTGCCACTACACATCACTATGTGCAGCCTGGCCTGTCAAGGACAAAGGAATTACAGAAAGTGACAATGAAGAAAATCTGTTCTGAGGATAGAAACGTATTTGCTGAGGTCAAAAGCATCCTGAAATGACCTGTAAAAGGCAAGAGAAAGATGTCAGAGTGTGGTCCCTACCACACATTATCATAGAATTATTAAGGTTAGAAAAAACCTCCAAGACTTCAAGTCCAACCTTTGAATGAAGAATCAGCATTTATGGTTTATAAATACATGGAGCAGAAAAGGATTTTATCAGTGTAAGACCAGCCTCATAATAAATTTTGCTCCTTCTGATAAACAAGTTCTGGCACTTCATCACGTAATTCCTACCAGAGAGCTGACTTCCTTCTAAGTAGGAAAAAACCCACCAGCAAATAAACAAAATATTCTCATTCCCTCTGCTGACACGTCACATTTTAACCAGCTACGATATGGACTATTCTCTAAATTGAGTTCATTAAATGAAATCATCACTCTCATCCTCACAAACAACATCCAGCTCTCACTGGCACAGGCAGATCAGAAGCCCGGTTTCATTTCCAACTTTGAAATAATTTCTCTTTGATCTCCTTGGTAGTGTGGGTGTCTGTGGACTTGGGGATGAGCTGGGGCAGTTTGGGAGCGCACACAACGTGCTTTACCCACCAGGTTTATGTCTCCATTGTGAAGTTCTCTAGAGGAACAAAGCAAAATTTTCCTTGAATTGGCCTCAGCTCTTTCCCAGAGAAATCACCAACAAATCCACAAGTTTCCCAGGAAGCCAAGAGCAGTGGCTCTGCTGGACCAGAAGGTATCATCCAGGAGTAACACTGTGTATCCTGCCAGAGCCAAACCCTTACAAGCACCTACAGCACCACCAGCACCAGGCACTCACTGTCTCTTCCCCACAGAGAGCCGAACACAGGTAACAAAAAATTCCTTCTGGCTGCAAACCAACCTCTGCTTCCGACAGACATTCCTATCAAACTGCAGGTCTCCACAAAATACACATTTTTCAAAGTCCTCAGCCAAATCTGGAGTGTTTCAAACCTTCTGAATGGCTCGAGTTTAATTTGTTGTTGTTTGGGTCTCTCTTGATTAACACATGTAAATAAAGGCAGCTGGTGTTACCGCTCTCTATTTCCATTTCACACCCTATTAAAACCTGGTTTCACAATGAAATGAAAGCAAAAGGAGATCATTCAGAAATGAATCCTCTCTGGCAGGTCTAGTGAAAACCTGGGGAGAGCCAGCCCCCCTCCTGGCAGCATTCAGAATCCAACATCTTGGATACCACACAACAACACCAAAACAATGCTGGAAAAGGAAATCAAACCCCTCACACTGCACATTCCTCAGCACAGGAGAGGGGAGGATTCTTCTGTCCTCCTGGCAGAAGAACTGTATCCTTTCATGTGCAGAATTTAAGAGATCAAAGTACCAATGAAGACAGACAATAAAGAAATGCTTCTCCTGCACCCAAACTACCAAAAAACAGGCCCCAAGGAACAGCCCAGCCATGTTCGAACACCTGCACCAGTCTGCACCAGGAGAGATTTATCTCAGTGTGGAGGCAGGACTGTATCTCATGAGCCATGAAAGTGCAGCAGTAACAATTGCATATAAACACCTGACAACCTCTGGACACGCTCTGAACCCCAAAAACTCACTTATGACACATACATAAATTGTACTAACTCAGCCCATGACCACAGAAATCACGGTTTTTCCTGCCCTTTTCTACACCCCAGCCCATCCTCACCCCAAGAGACCCCAAGCAAGCATCAAGATGAGAATTTTCAAAACTGGAAGTTCACAATGCTAAAATTGTGAACCTCACAATTCACAACCATCTCTACCAAATCATAAAATCATCAAATCCCAGAATAGTTTGGGCTGGAAGTGACATGAAATCCCATCTCATTCCATGGGCAGGGACATCTGCCACTATCCCAGGTTGCTCCAAGCATTGTCCAACCACTTGAACACTTCCAGGGATGGGGTAGCCACAGCTTCTCTGGGCAGAAATGAATCTGTTTGGAGCTGCCTGGAATTAGATGCAGATAGGAGAGCGCTGCTGTGCTGCATTTCCAGAGCACGGCAATCCTGAGAGCCCTCTGCACACTAGATGGCATTGCACTACAAACGATGGCAGGGACTGGGATAGGATCCTGAATCCTGGAACAGCAGCAGAATCATCCTCCTGCTCCTGCAGCCCCGGGTTTTCATCAGAGTAAAGCCCAGCCCAACTGTGTGAATATTTATAGGACCAAGACAATGGAGACAGCTCTGGAAGAGGAACCAGCACCTGGTGGCTTTGGGCTAAAACAAAGAGGCAATTAAATTAAAGGACCTGCCTGATTCATTATTTTATTTAAAAGAGAAGGAGCCTTGACACAAAAAAAAAGCATCCTTTCTTTCACTGCCTCCCCCTGGACCAAGCAGGATTCTTCCCTTGGCTGTTGCCAATCAATGAGCACAGACACACAGTGTTCCCCAACAGCCTACCAGGTGACCATAATTTATATTTATTTGGATCATTCAAAAACCACTTCCACAGAAAAGCCATGTGAATGCACCGGGAATGAGGTTTTCTACAGTGTTTGTCCATCATTTTTTCACAGGTTGAGTTTATGTGCTGGTGACACAGGTAAGGATATAAACCACTCGAATCCAGAACACATTTAAGCTTATTGAGAAGTGCATTCATCCACAGTCAAAAACACAAGACTAAGGCAGTGAATATTATTTTTTATTCAGCTCTGTAAGATATATACAGTTTTTATCTTCCTGCATATGCATTTCATAAAACTGCTGACTTTCAAGGAAAGTGCATTAAAATCACAGAGTTAGTAATGACTGTCTTTTTTTTCTCTGAGCTCCAAAATCCATTACATTCTGTGGGAGGCCAGTGACAGTTTTACTCCTAGTCTACTTTTCCATTTGCTGGAAACAAGCACATTATTCCTCTGAGGGAACTGAAAATTGATACAGCCCTGTCATTCCAAGCAATTAGTCTCTTACTCACTTTTTCTGTTTTCTCCCCCACTAAATCAACTTTTTTTCCATGCTGATAAGAATCAAAGTCACTGGAAAAAATGCCTTATATACCTGAGATATCAGCAGGAGTGCCAAGGGAGGTGAACAAACAACACAGAACCCCCAGCAACAGTAATTTTGATAGAGGGAAGAGTGCTGTGGGAATGAGCAGCTTAATTGGCTTAAGGGAGTCATTGATCCTGTCTCACTGGAACATTTTCTAAGCACCTTTTCTACTCAGAGTGCAGATACATTTATGCTGTGATTTCTCAGCCTACTGTCATCCAAAGAGGGGTATTTGTGTGATCTAACTGCGCTGTGCTAAGTAAGATTTGGGATTTTTCACGTACAGAGAAGCAGGACCAAGAACTGAACTGGAGCAAAGGCAGGAAACACAGCTTACCAAAGCACACAAGGGAAAAACAAACAGGGACTGGACAGCCTTGGAGCAGGAGCCTGGTTGTACCAGATGTGGAGGTGCAGGATATGAATAAAGCTGAATTCCCAACAGGAAGGGCACTCCTGCCTCTCCTGGGAGCAGTTCTGCTGGAGCACAGCCTCACCAGACCCTTTCCACAAGCAGGACTCGGTGCTGGGCCAGGAAGGAAGGCTGGAGGAAGCAGCACCAACATTCCTGACACTCCAAATGTGGGACACTCTGCCCTCCCAGCATCAAACACCTCCAGTCTGGTGCAGGAGAGATTTATCTCAGTGTGGAGGCAGGACTGTATCTCATGAGCCATGAAAGTGCAGCAGTAACAACTGGATATAAACACCTGACAGCCTCTGGACATGCTTTGAACCCCAAAAACTCACAACACATACATAAATTGTACAAAATCAGCCCACAACGATAGAAATCTCCTCCTTGGACTGTGTCACTGCTTCTCCTCCCCTTTTCTACACCCCAGCCCATCCTCACCCCAAGAGACCCCAAGCAAGCATCAAGATGAGAATTTTGAAAACTAGAAGTTCATTATGCTAAAATTTTATTAGAACCATCTCCACCATATCATAAAACCATCAAATCCCAGAGTGGTTTGGGCTGAAAGGGAACTTAAATCCCATCAAACTCCACATTTTCCACAATCCCAGGTTGCTCCAAGCCTCATCCAACCACCTGAACACTTCCAGGGATGTGCAGTCCAGAACCTCTCTGGGAAATGACAACAAAATGTACTTTTTCAAATGATGAAGTAAGGTCTCTAAGTAAGAACAAATCATGCTGGCCCAACTTGCACAGCTTTATCTTTGCAGGGTGTGCAGGGTCTCCAAAAACCTTGTTCATCAAAAATGAACGTCCCTGTCAGCCTGTAGTGACACCAAGAGCTGTCACATTCCACCCACAGCTGTCTGAGCAGGACCTTGCAGGACAAGGCCAAGGCACAAGGCAGTGAGGGGGAGATAAGTGTTACCACAACCACATCTGGGAACTCATTCCCCACAACAAACATTATTTATCATCTGGCTCAACACCATCTTCTCTTCCTGATAAGAGAAGTAATAAATGAAGGACAATATTCTCCCCTTACCTGGCAGGAGGAAGTGATAAAAACTGAGGGGAAACTTACTCCATTTCCTCCCATGACCCCACAAGTGGGAAAGATCAACAACCACTCATGTGGACAAACCAGGCCGTGTGAAACCCAGCACTGCTGGCACTGAGGCTGTGCCTACATCCCCTGACATGAAGCAGAGGTCAGGCTGTGACCAAACTGACTACTGGATGCACTTTGAGAGAACACAACCACAGCAAGAGCACTTCCCAATAAAGTCCTTTAGCTTCTCACTCTGCCAGACTTGAGCTGGGGGAAGGTGCAAGCAGGATTTTGTGTGCCCATGCATGAGAAATACTTCACATCCTCCATCTGCCCCCACTCTGCTTTTTTAACCAAAGAAAGAGAAAGTCCTTGCCCCACAGCTGGGACAAATCGGACATATATTTTATATCCCACTTCCGTTTTTGTACAACTTGAGCAAGTGCTAAACATGGAACAGACTCGATGGAAGCACTTTCCTCAACGAAAGGGGGAAAGGGGGGCTGGAAAATGAGCAGCAGAGGTACATGGTCAAACTGATTTTCTAAAACAAAAGCTTTTCTAGCAGTAGAACCCAAAACTTCTCCTCTTAGCTGAATGTCGCATAAAAACTTCAGCCAGACTAAAAGTATCTGGTGTTAACAGGAAACTCACAACTCTGGGCTTTACTGCATCTCCCCATCTCTTCACGTGCACAAACACATCCACACACATGGTCCTGTCTCCTGCTGCTCACAAATCCCCATCCTCACAGCTCCAGTGCATCTGCCATATCAGACCTCACCAGCAACAAGGACAAGCTGTGCCCTGCACAACTTCTCCAACTGCTCTTCCTCTGAAGAAAGGGGTGTCCCAGGGAACCTGCAGGATTCGGGCAATATTCAACTCACACAAGCACACAAGATTCAAAATGTAGCTGACAAGTAATTCAGGTGTAGTGGGTCTAAGAACCAAATATTTTCTACATATTGAAAAAAAAAATGACCACACACTGCAGGTGTTTACCTGCTCTGCACAGTAAATATTGCCCAGATTGAAGAGAAACATCTATACAAGTGCAGAACAAGCGTAAGTCGGTTAAGACAAGGCACCATAACCTCCCTCACACACACACGATGTTTTAATATTAGATTTTACATTGATCAGAAAATCCCAGAGTTGTTTGGGTTGGAAGAACCTTAAAGCCCACCTTATTCCACCTTCCAGTAGCCCAGGTTGCTCCATCCAACCTGTAATCAATCCTACAGCTACAGGACACAGAAAAATTAGGATGTGAAGGAACTGAGTGTGTTTGTGACAAAAACATCCAGTGACATTTACAGGAGTTAAATGATTTAAAGAAACTGCCCTGGACCCATGAAGGAAGTTCTACAGAGTACAACCAGGTGATTGTTTACACTCACAGCCACTGCTGTGTGTTCAGCAGTGATGGGGATGGGGGAGAAGAGGATGAAGAGAAAG
Source organism: Leptocoma aspasia (assembly GCA_013399835.1). Classification (NCBI taxonomy): domain Eukaryota; kingdom Metazoa; phylum Chordata; class Aves; order Passeriformes; family Nectariniidae; genus Leptocoma; species Leptocoma aspasia. The sequence goes on along the minus strand of VXAX01000447.1, from coordinate 460,593 downwards.
GACAGAGAAAAGGCCTGTTTCTGCTACATCCTGGGAAACTCTCAGCATTCTGACAGGAATCAGAGAAAACAGGATTCATGTCTTTATCATCAGTATTAACAGTCTTCCTACCAAAACAGAGATGCCCAAACCTTGGTAGAGGTCCAAAAAGGCACCAATACAAGCCCAAAAGTGAGTGGTTTGGTTTAGTTTCATCTCAACCCAATTAAGGAGGAAAATCTCTAAGAAGATGCTGAAACTTAGATGTTTCATCTGAGTCTCCATAAGACTCAGAAATTCCATAATGGTTGATATATAAGGCTCCAGCCTCCCTAATTCTGGCAAAAGGCACTTTCCAGCAAACACAAAGCTGCTCTAACTCAGACATTAAGAATAAAACAATTGACACCACGGTCACTGATTTTCAGTTCTGAAAAGAAATGAGTTTGGGAAAGAGACTGAAATGATCACATCGAAATCTTAGATTTTAAGCAATTATGGGAGAAACTCAAGTTTCTTTAAACAAACAAGTTTCTTCACTCTGGTTGAGAAAGCCTTGAAGATACTTGTACATTTAAGGGATTGCACAGAAAAATCCCTAAGGAAAAGTGAGACTTGTTTTGAAATTTTTAATCCCCACAATTTTTTATCTCATTCTATAATTTGGTGATATTATTTCTTAGAGACAATATGATGGAAAAACTGTATTCTATTGTCTGTGGTTGGTCCTGATAATCTGGGAGGTCCTTCCAACCTCAGTGGCTCTGTGTGAGTCCAGGGACATCAAACTCATGACACTGCACTGAAAGGCATCCCATGCTCTGAAATATTAATTGTAACCTTCTTACTACCAAAAAGTGAAGGCAGTGGGGATTTTAGAGCTCTTCTGGTCAGCCACAAGATGTCAAAGTTGGATTCCTGCTAAATTTTGCCTAGAAGTGAAGCTCTTAGTTCACTAAATAAGCCCTAGTAAGGACTCACAGCCAGTCAGTGGGGTACAACACACAATCCTCTGGAGTAAGAAGAGAAAGACCAGGAAAATCAGACTCTCCTGAAGCCAGGAACACTGTGCCATCTAACTTGCCACATTCCCTGACACTCCACACCATGAGCATGTCAGCAGCACTGGCTTTTTTCTAGGAATTACTTGAAAATGTACAGCAAGCTCACAGGCAGGCCAGCTGGGCAACATGAAGCTGTATTTTCCAGAACACAGGTACACACAGGAATTACCCTAGTACTTGCCTGTCACAGGTTATTTATGTCCTGTGCAAGAGCACTATATCTGGTATGGATCCAAAATCCCAGGGAAGGAGAAAAAATGCTGTCACAGATAAAAAAAATGCAGCTTCTGTATGTCGACTCAGTGAAGGGCAACAAGAACAGCACACCAAAATGCCTGAAATCCATGGTATTAAAGAAATTATCTTGGAAACCCTTAAATAGGATGAGCTTTAATTTTGTGAAGTAGTTAATAAACAGTGTCTTGAATTTTTGATCTGTCAAAATCTTAATTGGTTGTGTCCAGATGACGGACTTGAAGATTTACAAGGTTAACTGCATAAAGGGTCACAGGCAGATCTGTAACTCTGTTTTCATTTTTAACTTAGAAAATTCTGCCAAAATGCCAGAGGCAGGAGATACAATAGTAGAGATACGAAAATAATATTTTAACCTTTAAATTTCCCAGATGACAGTTCAGGAAAGGTGGGTTGTGAACAACTTGAGTTACACCAGAAACAGGCTCATGTCCTGGGAACTACCCAAAAGCTTCTCAGTGGAATTGGAATTGGGCTTCTGGTTTTTAAATATTTAATTCACTCTCCAAAGGGGTTAGTGTAAGCCTGCCCCTGTGCAATGCACTCCTTGGAAGCTCCTATTCTCCACAGAGAGGTATCACCCTGCAGCCCTGCCCTGGTCCCAGTTTCGGCACATTTGAAGGGAAAAGGGTCTCTGGGATTCAATTCTTGCCAGTGTCTAAACCCACAAGCACAAAGACAAGAGTAATGGCACAACCCAAGCTGGGACAGCACCCTGGTGTCACCTGGGCTGGCACTGCTGTCACACTGAGTGTGACTCATTAACCCAGCGATGCTCATTAACCCAAGTTAAATGGCCAAGCCCTTAAATCACCAGGCAAGGGAATTAGTGGTCACAATGACAAACCTAGGACCTCACAGAGGACAGCCCTGCTTCACACACCAGGACAGACACAGAAGCTGGACCTGATGATCCCTGGGGTCCCTTTCAACTCAGAATATTCTGTCGTTCTATGGAAAAACAGCACCTTGCCAGAACAAGGTCCCAAGCTGCTCCATACTGTGGACAAACAAGACATTTAAACCTTTATTTTGCTTTCTAATATCAGTATTTCAGTTAAGATTTGTACTAATAGCATAGTAGTTTCCAAGAGAAAATAATGAAATAATGACTTACCAGCAGTTCTGCGTAAAATAAATGTTCCTCTACAGCAAACACTGATACAATAACTTGTCTAAATGGGCACAAAAAGGATGTAAAATGCCCCAGCCCTTCTCACAGCTCAAACCACTTCCAGCCATGGGGCCAAGCACATTTAAATGTGAACAAACTGCTGTGGGACACTGGAGCACACACACAGAGCCTACAAACCCTACAGCACAGGGCCTGTGTGGAAGGTGCTGCCATCCAGATTCATTTCTGCAGGCAATTCAACTCAGTGTTACTGTTGCAGACACAGTTTGGTTTACAGGGGCTGTTTTATCCTTACTCTGATCATCACAACTTGCAAGACACAGACACTCTAAATCCTAACAGAAAACACATCATCCACACCTTAATTGTTTTTATAACAAGAAAATAAACCATTCATCCATATGGTGCACCACCAAGAATTGTAAGAGCACATGGGTATTTTGTTGTTAAAAAATCCAAGACTTCCTTCTCCCCTGGGTTAACTTAAAATCAGAAATGGTATATTCAGAACATTATTTTCCAGACTCTCTGAGTGAACTGATTAATGGCCAAAGTTCTGCATCTTTGTGACATTGGATAGGCCTGAGAAGTTCAAGTCAGCTGGGAGAGGAAAGCAGGGCTCCAGGACCAAACCCTCCCTGTGCCCCTGGTCAACACTGACCCCAGCAGCTCTGCAGAATCCTCTGCTGTCTTTGAATTCCACTTAGTGGAATGTAGCTGGAAATTGAGGGATACAGGGAGGCTTAAAAGATGGATGGATCCCTCAAAGGGATGAGGGACCAGGGGAAATAAAGCCCAAGACAACTGTCCAGGGTGTATTCAAAGTGCCCATCAGAGCTCAGTGTTCCTGCTAAAACCCATCAATAATTCAAAATGCACCAGCCTAAGAACTCACTCCTCCACAAAGAGCTTCCAAACAAATCCAACCCAGCTTTTATTTAATCTGAAAGCAAATGGCAAAGCACAACACTAAATCAAACCTTGAGCCAGGGGACTCTGAACCACTCTGATGCTTCTCAAGTCTCACACTTTTTATTAAGCCTCAATAACCCTGAGCTCCCATCACCTCAGCAAGCCAGCACCCCTGTCCTGATTTGACAGTCCCCTCCTTTCATGCAAATCCTTTCTGCCCCAATGCTCCAGCTCCCAGTGGGTTCCCTGCCCATTCCAGCACTGCTATACCTACAATTATTGCAGGACTTAGAAGATAAAGAATTATTAAATAATTTAGCAGCATTGCAAAGTGAATTCCTGGGCTCAAGCTGTAAAAGTAACAGAAGATGTTTTGATTTTTGAACTACTTCAAGCTAGTAAATGGGTACCTGGTCCAAAATCAGTTCTTTTAAAGGCTGAATGTTTTGACATGTCGCATTTGCAACAAATAAGATTCACACTTAAACACCACACAGAGGAATTACAGAGCTCTACTGCAAGGTAAATCAGAAAAATTTCGGTTGGGGTCTAAACATAAACTGGTAGGACCAGGCAATACCACTTCCCCAAGAAGTGCATTTTTCTAGTCAGTTTGTTTTATAACCATATTTATAAGTTTCATCAGTTTTCCAATAGAACAGAATGGATTTTAAGGCCTGTTCAAGGACTCTGAACATATATAACATATATGGCATTATGTATTTTTATTTCCAACTCATAAAACACTGGATTTGTGGGTGTCTATTAAGGAACCATCTTCCCGTTAAATTGTAATTTACAGAATTCTGAGTGTGATGTTTCCAAAAGCTCTCTATGCAGTCAGAGTTGTCAATTCTGACTGCAACTCCCAAACCATGCCCTGTGCCTCCAAAAAACATCTGATGGAGCTTGAAACATCTCTGTGCAGATCTAAACAAGCTTCTCATAAAAGGTTCTTCTGGGAAATGAACTAATGGAAATGAAGACATTCAGGATGGTTGTAGGGAATGTCTTGCACATTAAAAATATGTCCCAGAGTAAGTTTTTATTAATATTTCTTTTACTCATGTGGTCGGGTGGAAGCAAGAAATAGTGAGTAGAATAAAAGTCTGTTCACTTAGTTTTAAGAGATAAGAGAAGTTTAACTTCAGGGGAGGGGGTCTGGAAGAGGCAGTGAGATAATCTCATGCTTCTCCATGTAGTATTTGATTTTCAGAGCCCATAGCACACATCCAAATGTAATGGAAGCATTCCCTTTCCCTTAGATGCTTCTTTGCCAGGAAAACAGCAGTCTGAGTTTGCAGGTTCTGCTGAGAAAATGGCCAGCAAAGACAAGCCAGAAGAAGTAATTGATACCTTTGGAATTCTGAGTCAAGATCAAAGAGCTCTCTGCTCTGGATGCTCAGGAGAGCGGAGGGTCAGTGCCTTGCCTGCAGGATTGGGAAGCAGGAGACTTCCACCTTCTGCTCACACCCCACAGCAAGGGATAAAACCACAAACCCACCAAAGCACACAACCTTCTCCAAATGCCTTCCAGACATCCAACAGTCCGTGTAGGGGTAGTGTGTGCCTGTGTGCCTGTTACTCCTTTGAAAAAGACAAAATCTGCCTGAATCCAGCCCCTCAGGAATGTTTATGTTCACAGGAAATCTTCTGCCCAAATCTCTGTTTTACAAGTAAAACAAACAAAAGTGTGGTGTCAGCTGAGCACATCTAGAAATACCCTCTGTGATCCCTGTGCAGCTGCACATCCAGAGCCCTGGCAAAGGACAGCAAACACCTCCACATGGAGCATCCAAACACCAGGAGCCCAAGTTCTTCCCCCTCCCCACAGGACAGCTGGGCACAGGACAGGCCAGTGACAGGCTCATCCTGAGCACCCAAACAGCTATTCCCTGATTTTACACTGAGAGAACATTAACTTGCCCTGGGGTCCACATCTGTTCATCAAGCCACATCAAGTGCAACACTGTAGTCCTGAGTGAAGCAATGCTGATGTTCCAAGACTGGAAATTACCTGGAAACCAGATCATGGAACCACCGTGAGGAAATGGTCACAAGGTTCAGCACACCTGGAGACAGAGGTGGAGCACATCTGCTGCGTTCAAACATCAAGCAGAAAGATGTCAAAGCCAAGACAGTCAACAAATGTTGTGGGATCAGGTTACATACTAGACACAGAATTACAGAATGCCAGAATGGTTTGGCTTGAAAGGGACATCCAACCCAAAAGCTCATCCAGTCCCACCCCCTGCCTTGGGCAGGGACACGTTCCATTAGACCAAGCTGCTCCAAGCCCCTTCCAACCTGGCTTTCAACACTTCCAGGGATGGGGCAGCCACAGCTTCTCTGGGCATCCTGTGCCAGGGCCTCCCCACCCTCACAGGGAGGAATTTCTCCCAACATCCCATCCCTCCCTCCATGTGCCAGTTATCCCAGCCCTGCTCCCTCAGCAGGGAATGAATGAACACATTCCTAGGGCAGGGCAGGGCACACACCACAAGGAAGGCTGAGCTAACGGATGAACATTTAACATCCCCAGCCTGACTTCCTGCCCCCGAGCTGCCAATTCTGTCATCAACCCTCCAAACTCTGGCACCTGAGCAGGGTCTGAACAAACTGCCCTTTCTGTAGGCAGGTACAGGTTAAACACAGCATAGGAATGCTCCCACAGAAGTTTGGTTTCACAGCTCATACATCCTCTGGCTTGACAAACCTCCACAAGAGGGGAAACACAGAGCCCTGCTCCTGTAAATCTCAGGGATCATATCTACAAGGCAGTTATTAAATCACTCCGGCCTGGCATGCTGGCAGATCCATGAGCCCAGTATTACGCTGCATTTTAACACCATTCCTGGTAACAGGACGGCTGGCTACAGACAGAAACAGACAGGATTCCATCTCCGTTCAAGCACTACCGAAACAGGCATTCTTTTTCTGGAGTCCACAGAACCTTTTCAAGCTTGTAACGTATTTTAATTATATATACAATACAGTGTTCCCTTTTTTTTCAGGTCGTTAAACTGTAGAAAAGAAAAATTTTCCAACACAACTGCATTCCAGTTACTAATTAAACCAATTTTAACACTTTTCTACAACATACTGGAAAAGACAATTTATGGGGCTGGCAAACAGCAGGAGGTCAATGTCAAAATAACAGCTGGGCTTATTACAGCCACTTGAAGATTTATTCATGCCATAAAACAGCCACAATGAACCCTACAATTCCACAGACAAGCTTGCTGTATTTACAGTGGTAAATGCTCGAGAAGGGAAAATAAGCTGGATTCCTGCAGGAAGTCTCTGTTTTCTGTCCCAAATGGGTATGTTCTTCTGCGGAGATATGGATTACTCCCTGTAAACTCATAAAAACATCCTAAAGAAAAAGGAGAAGGTAAAAAAGCCCCAAAAATACCTGTTGTACTGAACCAACAGGTAAAAGTCTCATTTGCTTGTAATACTTCTTTGTGGGTTCTAGCCCATCCTTCCACAGGTATAGCTTCATGAGCATCTTTTTAAAATAAAGAACATAGATGGAATCAGACACAGCTGATCAAGATAAATAAATCCAGGGAAATATGGAGTCCCTGTGAGAGGCCATTCCATGAGCTGAGCAATGCCACCCCAATTGCATTTTCCTTTTTAAAAAAAAAGATGAAGCACTGATTTCAGAACAGTCAGTCAAAGGGAGCAAAGGGTGTAAAACACCTTCAGAATGACTTAGCATTAAATCCACACAGGAACACCAGCCTTGATGTCCTTCCCGCCCTGAGGATCAGAGTCACAGCTCCACCCTTGAAGTTATCCTTCCATGACAGAACCCACTCTGGATTTCTTCCCATCTCACCAGGGGAAAAAAAGAGGGAACCTGGAATTTCACAGGTGTGATCTTGTTCCGGGGAAGATTTTTTCTGAGGAGCTTGTAGCAAGCTGGAAGCAAGACCAGGAAACAGCAGAATCCAAAAACTGAGGTGAACTTACTCGAATATTTTCCTAGCTCCTTTGGCAGCAAAAACCTTGGCCCAGAGACTCAAAATTTTTGAAATTTGTTGATCTTGGCAAGAGGCTGTGCCAATTTTCAGGGAGCCAATTTGTGGCTGGAATTATTAAGTTAATAGAGGCAGTTTCCACCTACACTCTGAATAGTTTTTATATACCCCTGTCCTTAAAACAGCCCTTGCAACATCCCCACCATCACTTTGGAAGGCAATAGGAAAGAACTCACATGGAGAAAACAGGGAATGGGAGGGGAAGTCCTCAGTTTAAAGAAGGGGAACATACCAGAATCCAGCCAGGTAATTCTGTGAGGAGATTAACAGCATCCAAAGATGAAGGACTGAAAAGGGGCCTGTCCTGGGGTGACAGGACATTTTCATACTTTGTATCCCAATCGTTTTTTTTTCCTTGTTCCCATGCTCTAAGTTTGTTTGTTTAGCCTTGCCCCTCCCCCGGCTGCTAGCTAGGGGCTTTGCTTCTGCTGCTAGCTTAGGCTTACTTTTGCTTGCTTTGCTCTCTTGTTCTTTTTCTTGCTTTTACTTGTTTTTTTGCTATTTTTTTTCCCGCTTTTGTTTTTCCCCTTCTTTCCTTCCTCCCCTCCTTTGAAGACATCGGACCGGCTTCGGGCCCTGATTCAAGAACGTCACGAGAACCCCCCGGAGTCTGCACCTGAGAGAAGCTTTGGCACCTTTCCCAACAGAGACTGCTCACCCCCCTCTCGGATTGGTGAAAACATTTGTTGTAATCTTAGACTGTTTTTTCTTGTCTTAGGGAGTGTTTTTTGTTGTTTCTTAATAAATAAGTTTTTTCCACTTTCCCTCTGAAGTAATTCCTCCCAAACCCGGTGGTGGGAGAGGAGCAGAGTAGTAAAAGTTTGTTTTTCCTTCAAAGGGCTCCTTTAGAGATTTTCCCCTAATTTGTCCTAAACTAGGACAGGGCCCCTCTTCACACATAATCTGGGTCTACATCTCACTCAAATATTCATAAAGACAAAGGAGAACACAGCAAAGTTGTCTTTCAAAGCCCCAACACACACCAAAATTCAGGCCAATTTTTATGCTTCTTACTGAGAACTTGCATCTTTTAGAGGGACTGGGATGGAGAACTGCTGTTTTATGTTTTGCCTTTAAAATCAATACTTTTTCCTTCTTAAACACTTCACAAAATGAGTGGGATAAATGATATTGCAGCCAGGAGCCACTCATGCCGCCACTCATGCTCCTCCTGACTGCCATGCCCTGAAAGCATCATACTCACAGAAGAGCTGGGGACAAACACTCCTGCACTGCAGGCACTGAGCAGGCTTGGGATCAAATCCCTGATGGAGAGATCCAAGCTAGGCTGTCCCACCTCCAGCAGATATGGAGCAGGGAGCTTCCCCATCCCTGTTGTTCCCAGCTCATCCACAAGACTCCTTTTAGCTGTGGCACCTGAAACTATCCCAGTTAACCCCAGCCAAGGGCATCTGGCCAGGCTTTACCAGTTTTGTTTCCTCTGCAATCCATCTTAGGAAAAAATTACAGAGACTCCTTCACAAGCACATTCGCCCCGTGTTCCGCCTTCCCTGGAATATGATTATATAAAAGAAAAAAAGGCAAACCAAAAGAAGATGACCTCAAAAAGGATCTTCTCAGCAGGCTTTGCTGACAACAGGCACAGAAGGACCAAGCTGCTCTTCACAATGTTTCTAACTCCTAAGGCATGACAAGAACATCCAATTCCAGGGGCAAAGCCCAGCTGCTGCTGGAGGCAGCCCATCAGCTTGGCTGGAGCGTTGCAGAGGCATTCCCACAGGACACAATTCCTGACAGGAATTCCTGGCAGCTGATGGCTCCACAGGCGGAAGTGATTCTGCCTCAAATACTTCCTTTACCACTGATAACACAATTCCTGCCACAGCCCTGCCAAGGCTGTGCTGATAAGGAGAGATCTGTACCCCAGTCCTGCTCCCACAGGGATTTATTTTTAGACGTCAGATACAGCAAGGCAAACACAGAGATTGTGCTGTTTGAAGGGATAATTCTGTGTCAAATGCAAGATGCTGAAGTGATATGAATGTGCATTACAGCCCTTGCCTTGAGCAAATGGCTTTTGAGGGAGCAAAGAATATTATCTGGGAAGCGTGGAACTGATCAGCTCTCCATATTCCAGTACCAAAACCTACTCAGTTGAAGATAATGTCTTCATTCTTTCAAGTGCAGAACAGAGTATTTATTCCTGGAAGTAGATATTTAAGGAATTCCTAATCACTGTTTCTCCTGTTTATATTAATGGCATTTAGTACTAAGTAAAGTAAAACCATATTTCATAGAATTACAGAATATCCTCGGTTGGGAGAGACCACAGGGACCATCCAGTCCAACTCCTGGCCCTGCACAGACACCCCAACAATCCCACCCTGTGCATCCCTGTGAGCATTGTTGAAACACTCCTGGAGACTTAGCAGACTTTTTTAGCATATAATTATTGAAATACATTAATATCTTCTTACATTATAAAAGAAATTTAACTCTGTTTCACTCTAGAGTCAGTTCTTAATGCAAGCAAAAGGATATGGGACTCCATACCCATTTTTCTATCTCACATATTTCAACTTGGGGAATTTGAAGTTGCTTCAATAGGTCCCACAGAGTTTTGATGAGTTCTTTTCAGTTATTTATTCATAAATCTGATAGAAACCCAGCAGATAAAAAACAAAGCTTGTGCTTGCTAGATGCAAAGTGCTGATGTTGAACAGTGGGCATTTTAATCATTCCACAGGTGTAATTACAGACTCTTCTGCACAAATGCAATTTAACCACTTGGAAATGACCTTCTATTTGTACAAAGATTTTTCTGTAGACTTACCACCAATGTGTTCAATGAGTGAGAACCAGGTCAAAAAAGTTAAAGGGGAGATACCTTGTATTTTATGCAAATTGAGAAGAAGCTAAATTAGGAAAAAGGTAAATTGAGAAGAAACATTGCATCTCCTTGGGAGATGGACCATGAAGAAGCTGAACCACAGTTCTGAACATTTATCCCACGTCAGACTAAAACACATCTATGAGGAAGAACCTGGATTTTCATTAGAAATGAAAAATTAATGATGCAGCCCTTAAAATAAATATAGTAATGAACATAAGGTATTTCAGCAAAACACCAGTGAATTTTGGGCACTGATGCAATCTCTAAGGCTTAACCTGTCGGTACAGCTTTGACATCACTGCCTTTGCCTGGCAACCAGCAATTTCCTGGGATGCCACACATGCCTGGCTGACCAGCCACAGGTATGGGTAAGATATTGCTGTTGGAAGCAGTGTGGAAGGACATTTCTGAAGAGAAAAAGCCCCTCAAAATGCACCCAGCCACACTAGCATGGTGCAAGGATAAGAAAAGAACAAATCCCTTTTCATACCTCTCAGCAATTTAATTTAAAATTATCTCATCAGGTGAAATGTCAGGCTATTAATACCTCCTGCACCATGAGACCATATTCTAAGTGACATAAATGTTACAAAACAACCGGAAATTTGGCCAGGCTGTTAATAGACAGCATTACACAATTCCTGACATGGACAGATAATGCTGTATTTCTACTATGCAAATTTCTAACAGTGAATAGATTTTGAAAGCGGTTTACACCCACCACCCCTCAGATGCAACTCAGTAATTCTCTATTAGGTGCCAAGCTGTCACTTCCCATCACTCCAGCCCACTGCTATTCTCTGCCCTACCTTGGGAGCATAAAGGAGCCTCCAACTTGATTAAAGTGCATGAGCCCTGTGTGAACCTATTTTTAAATCTTCCAACTAATGCTGCTGTTGTATTAACACCTTTCATTTATTTTAGCATTAATACTGGTATTATAAGGAACTGCTGCAATGCTTTATCTTTTCGCATTTCAGCAGCAAAGCTCTTGTTCTCAAAGAGATTTTTCACCATATAAAAAAGTCCTGACACTGTGGGTATTTATCAGAAACCTTGCTTAGGAAAAGGAAGCAATTACAGGCACAGAGGGCCTGAGTCACCTAATTTGGGCACAAATTTTGCTTTAGGTACACAAATAGCTAAACATGTAGGGTTTTTCAGAGGCAGATGTGGTGGAAAAAGAGAACTGACCCTTCAACACACACAGAGTCTCAATTCTATGACAGTTCTTCTCATGCTGCCACCAGCCCCTGTTTTCTTCCTGGTTTCACAGCAAAGACAGAGAAAATAGCTCAGGGCTGAGATAACCAATAACAGCTCAATAACCAATATAATTTTTATTTCCTGTGCTACATCCTTCCACAATTTTTGTTTTTCAGGCAGACCTCCTCTGGTTACAGCCTCTGGTCTGGTTGTGCCAGGGGACCACTGAGCAAGAGCAGGGGAAGCTGCAGAAGTAGCAGTGACACCACAAAAAGCAGTGCTAAACCACTCCTGCTTGTACGAACTTCCCAGCAGAACATGCTTCAGAGAACATGCTTCAGGAAAACCTGGAAAGGATGTATTACCTGACTTTACTTCTGCCTCTCACAAACATAAAGATGAACCCCGCAGGTCTGCCCTGCCATCCTGAAAACACCACAGGAAATGCTTAAACTCACAAAAGAATTAATTATTGGTCATCAAAACAATGTGCCATGCACAACTTGTGCTCCCTCTCCAGTTGCACATTGTGCTGAACATCCCTGGATGACGAGAGGGAGAACTCAGAGGACCACAGGATGCAAAAACCACACCTGTGTGAACACAGACCTGCTCCAACATAAAACTTCTCTCTGGAATTACTGAAAAATTAGTTGTGTCAAATCAGCCAATTACCAGGAGACAGAAAGCAGGGACATGGATCAGCCACACTGTTCCTACACACAGAAAATGAAAATAAACAGTTTTCAGCAGAGTGAGGACTGCTCCTGCGTGCCCATTTCCCAGGGGCCTCCATGGGAACTGAGCTCTTTGCACTCCATTTCGTGCCCAGTACTTTGAGTCTCTGGCTCTGTCAGTGTGTGCCTGTGTCTGTAGAGCCCACACACCAGAACCAACCCTCCCAGAGCCACCCAGAGCTGTGAGCAACAGCAGATCCCAGCTCTGAACAGGACCCAAGCTCCTTCCCAGCTGGAATTTTACGGAGACAGAGAAAAAACCCAGCTGCATAATTCTGCTTGCAAAAGTGTCAAGTATGGCAGCATGAAAGGCTGTAAATAATTCACTCGGTATTACAGGAAATGTTCTACAAATGAAAAGGTTGTAACCTCCTTTTGGCTACAAGGCTGGCAGATGCTAGAGGCATTCCTGCTCCTCTAAGTGCAGAATATAATGTGTTCTGTTTGTGAGAAACTCCTGGGTCTCAGCCCTCCCTGGAAAATGCTTCTGCCTGTATTCCTGAGGGAGGGATCACAGAGGAGCAAAGCCTGCACACCTCCAGAAATGCAGCTCAGGCTGACAAGCAGTTTCTGGTATTTTGATGACACAGCTGCTGCAATGCACAATGCAGAGCTAAGGGAAGGGGTAAATTTGATTTATTTATATTTACATAAATACATTCACACAAATTTTTAATCACACACACACTCAAATCAAAAATACACACACAGTGATTACAGATGACTCAAGACTGAATGTTTGATACAGTCTTAAAACAGTGACATCAGCCAAATCCAGTGGAAATAAAACCATCTCCCAGCTCAAAGGAGAGCTCCATGTCACTGAGTGCAGATTCTGCCAAAGCACATAGAAGCAATTCCAAATGAAGTTGCTACAGCTTTAACTTCTTATCAGTAAACATTTAGCAACAAACTAAATAAGCCTCAGTGGAGGTCCCTCAATGCCTCCCCACCAGGTCAGCTAGCAGGAAGCACAGGGTGTTTTGTGTATAAGAGAAATCCAAGACTCACCTGTATGTTGCCAAAGTCCACGTTTTCATAGTGGAAATGCGCACACTCAGCCATCTTCGGGAAGTGCCCCTTTGTAAAGGATAACCTGGAGCACACCAAGAGCACACCATGAGATGGATGCAGACCACTCAACAGAGATAAACAACAGGTATTGATACAAAACAACAACTTTCTCATCCTAAAGCCAAGGAAACACAGGGATTTGTTGATGTGATGCACCAAAACAGTGGGGAAGGGAACCGAGTGAGAAAGGAAAGCTGAAATGCCAAGTGGCTTTTCCACTGCATCCCTACAGAGCTGTGTGACATTCCAGCAGCACCACATCCCATTGCATCCCTACAGAGCTGTGTGACACTCCAGCAGCACCACATCCCATTGCATCCCTACAGAGCTGTGTGACACTCCAGCAGCACCACATCCCGCAGGCTTCTGGACATGGAGCAGGGACAAGCAGCTGCACCTCACAAATGCACATCCACAGCCTTACACGAGACACAAGGAAAGCAGAACTTTACCTGTGAAAGGCATCACAGCCCATCAGTCCCGGGGGGATGTATCTGAGGGTGCAGAACAAACTCTATTTATCCTTTGCCTTTTGCAAATTCAAAAGTCAGGCATAATTACTTCCAAGTGTCTCCAGTCACACTGGTGGCTGCCGGGGAGCTCCTCTGGCTCTGCAACACGCTCCTGCTTCTGCTGAAGCTATTATAGACTCCTATAGATATTCCTGGTGGTGAGCCAATGAGATTGTCATTATCTAGCTCCCCCTTCCCACGGGAATACAAGTGGGAAGTGAGATGCAGCATCTGGCTGCTCAGCACTGGAACAAAGAGCCATTCCCCTCTCAGCAGAGCACTAGAGGGGTGAGCTGAAGGCTCAGATCCATCAGTCTCGGGGAGTTCTGCTCCTAAAGTCAGCATTCTTAGCAAAGTAATACTGATTATTTCTGATCCCTGTTGCTGCAAGCATAATGACTTGGTTTACAGTCTCTGGGAGACAGGCAAGAGACAGAAATACAGCATGAACCCATAGGAAAAAAAAAACAAACTGGGAGATCAGGAAAGAAAAAATATCCCTTAAAAACGGTGTAAAATCCATTCAAATGAAGTTACAGAGGGTAGAATGCAAAAAGAAAAGAGAAAAAAAAATCAGATAAAAAATACATATAGGCAACCCACTTGTCCTAGTTTAGCTTTCCAGAGCATACGGAGACAGGGAAAATTATCTCATTTACACATTGCCCGGGCTTCTTTTGAGATTTGTCTCTATATGTTCTATTGTGGGTCTTTTTTAATTAAGCACTTTCAGGGAGAATCACTAAAGGAAATTAAAAACATTGCAACAGTGAGGTTCAAAACTCTACCTAGCTTTGTTTCTATGGCCAGAAAGAGGATAGTGAGCCAGCAAAACCTCTCATGCCCAGTTTTAGGCTCCATTAGCTCAAACTGCCTTAGTTCCACATGGATTTTGGTTGCTCTGCTGAAGATACACCATCACAAATTGTTGCTGAATGCCCCGCACTGTAGCACAACAGCCAAAACTCAGCACAGCAAAACTGGAAGCCCAGGAAAGACAGGAAAATCACAGAACGCTGCTCTTACTTTTTCACATTCTTCACTTTCATGCTGGCTGTGCTGCCACAGGACCGGAGCGGCAGCTCCCCCGGGATGTCCGGAATGTCAGCACCTCTGGCCTGCAGGGAAGGAGACAGGAAAAGCAAGGAAGTTAAAACATGGCTGCAAGCTCTGGACTCTGCCTGCTGAGCAGGAGCCCCTCTGCTCTGCACGGGGGTACAAACCTCAGATGTGCTTAAGTTGAAATTTGCCTTTTAACCGGGGAAAACTGACCCCTGGGATGGGGATGAGGGAGGTGACAATCTTCCTGCCCCAAGCCTTGCTAACCTTTGGGGTAACTGTGAAGTCCAGTATTTAATTCATTGCTACTTCTGGTTTCTAAAGCGGAGATTTTCAGAGGTGGGAGTGAAATAGATATTCCCAAACTCTGTACTTGGACTCCTCATTAAGTACCTGATTTTCCAGACATCTGTGCATTTAGACTCAGGCAGAGCCACTGCAAAAAGCTGGACTGCTCACACAGTGGAAAACAAGTTAATGACAGAGCTGCTTATATGTGGGAGGTGAACTTCTAAAATAGATGTTTGAAGCTATTGGTTTAAGTGCTTGAGGATATTAAAATTCCTTAATTATTAAAATTCATTTACTTCAGTGAGGCCAGAACTCCAAACTCCCTCCTTTCTGTTCTGTCATACTTTCCCATCCCCTCCTTCCTCCAGCTGCCTTTGCCTAAGCCATGAGCTCTGCTGGGGTTGAATTCTCCATCACAAGAGACACAAACACTCAGCTCCATGGGTTTCTCCCACTGTGATCCAGAGGAATGAGGGGGTTCAGTGAGGCTTTTATGGAGAGAGCAGTGATCAAACAGCAAGACCAGCACAGACTTCACAGAGAAGGAGGAGAAAAACAACTGATGCTGGCCACAGATTGCCCATCAATGATGTGGGTGACACCAGCTGAATGAGCTTTTTCTGCTTTAAACAATGCACTAAAAACATGAACCATGTCCCAAAGAAGGAATGGTGAACTAATAGGAAGGAAGGAACTTCAGTGTTACTTCTCTTACAGGCCTGGAACCAAAAAGCATTCCATCAAATCCCTTTTCTAATGACAGGAGCAAACAGATGATTGCTCTGATGTTACATCAGTCCCAATGGTTCCAAGCTGGTCCAGCAGAAGATCTCTGCACAGAGTTGGATCTGTCCCAAAGTTGTGACTAATAACAGAACACAGCTGCATTCTGCAGTGAAATATGGAGAAATTGGTCTCCACCCCCCAAAACTTTACATCTGGACCACCACAACCCAAGCTAGCAGCCCACGTGTGGGATGAACTACAGGACAATCTTTGTCACCCCTCCCTGAAGCTCCCATTTCACCCTGACACAGGTTACCTGTACCTGAGCTTCACCACATCACTGAGAGCTGCAGTGAGTAAGTCAGTGTCATTCTCCTGCTTGTTTTCATCAACCAGACCAGCGCCAGAGAGAGAGGGATTCATCCCACTGAACCCCAGAGAGGCACAGGGGTGAAGCTACAACCATATTATCCATGTGAGGGTCCTGCTACAGTCCAGGGATGCTCTGGTACTTCCGGTCCATTCCCCTGCTTTAGACAGCGGGAGGGGAGTCCTGGAATGGTTCAGGTTGGAAGGAACCTTTACAGATCATCCAGCCACTCCCCCTCCCCTGGGCAGGGACACCTTCCACTATCCCAGGCTGCTCCAAGCCCCATCCAGCCTGGTCTTGGACACTTCCAGGGATCCAGGGGCAGCCACAGATTCTCCAGGCACCCAGGGCCTCACCACCCTCACAAGGAGGAATTTCTTCCTAACATCCCATCTAACTACTCTCTGTCAGTTTGAATCCATTCCCCTTGTCCTGTCGCTCCAGGTCCTTGTCCACAGTCTCTTCTCCATCTTCCTTTCTCAGCCCCTTCAGGCTCTGGAAGGCCACAATTAGGTCACCCTGAAGTTACTCTTCTCCAGGCTGAACAATCCCAATTCTCTCAGCCTCTCCTCACAGCAGAGCCGCTCCATCCCTCTGATCACCCCAGTGCTTCCTTTGGACAAAGCCAAACAGGCTGCAGGAGCACCCACTCCCCTGACACAGGGCTCCAGGCTGAGCCTGGCTCTAAGGAGATGAACCTCAACAGCTGCAGTCACCCACCAGCAGCTGCACCCATCCAGCTCCTGGTGCTTCCAGCACTGCCCTTGGAAAATATACTCTGAGTGAGCTCCACCCTTTGAGCACCACTGAATAAATCTGAATCCAGGTCTCTCTCTCTCCCAGCTGCACCTTCCACAGCCCTCACCACAGCCAGTGCTCTGACCCCAATGTCCCACAGCCCTGCACAACAGGCACAGCCACTTACCAGAGTAGAACAGGGACAGTATTTATGCACTTAAATAAACCTGCTCTGGGCTGACTGGCTTACTGAGCACACAATCACTTCAGGATGTAATAGGACACTTGAGAGTCTCATTGTCAATTTTAGCATTAAGAGGATCACCAATTTAATAAACCTTACGGGTCTTTTACATAAGAAAATAACTAATTACAAGAATAAATGTGCCATTCTAATAAGCTGCTTTTAGGCCAAGCTGGATGCACTTGCTTAATTTTCTAAGGAGCAGAATTTCTGTAGGAAGAAAAGTAGTTTTTCTTCTCCATCAGCAGTAGGAGCTGGTGGGATATAAAAATGGATAAACAATCTGACAGAAAATGTGGGCTTCAAGCCAGTTTGCAGCAGCAGGCAGAGACCTCCCTGGATCTGACTCAAAGCAGTGTAGGCAAAACTCACACCTCCAGGAGCCCAAAATGCCAGCACTTCTCCTGGAAAAGTTGTATTATCCTCTCCTTCCCAGTGGAGTTAAGTCCAAACTGAGCTGGATTTCTGCCTCTCCCATTTCTTGTATCCAGTTAACTGGACAGCAATGAGATGCAAGGCAGTAATTAACTCCAGGGGCTTTTCCAGTTACATCTGAGCTCCATGGACTGCTGCAGAACAACAATCTGACTGAGGGTCACAGTTGAGGCAAAAGCACAGAAAGGTAAGGGCACAGAACTTATGCAAGCTCAAATCCTTATTAAGACGTAGCAACGTGAGAAAAAAACTTGGTGAAGAGAGAGATACCAAAAAAGAAACATACTGCAATTTGAGAAACTGTATTACTCCTAAATAACCACAACTGCTTTCCATTCAAACCAAAGATACACAGCTACATAAAATAGACTTTACACACTATTTTGCACCTGTTTTGATGCAAAACTTGGCATGTAGCATGCAGGTCACTCTTCCCTCAAAACACAAACAAAACTGTCCAAATGAGATTTGTCATCATTTGTGCTTTGTGTCACAGTAATTTAATTTTAAAAATCATTTTGAAACAGTTGGATTATTTACATCTGAAAATTAGCTACCTGGCATCATCAGTGGCTTCTCACTTCCCTATTTTCTATGCATCGCTGTGCTGTGGAAACCTGGTAATTGCAGAGCAAATTTGTTTATGCAAATTGTTGAGTCCCGTTTTCACAGCTGAATGTCACTGCTGTATCAATCTGCTCCGGTCCAAAACCTGGTAAACAAATTAGAGCTCAATGCAGAACTCAGAAACTGATTTATCAGGAATCTCAGTCGCTTACCTTAGCAGGGAAGGCTTTGGAGCAACACCACTTCACCAGCTTGCCCTGAACCAAAATTCTCCTCCCAAAAGCTTTACTTGTATCAGTAGTAGTTGAGACAATATTGCAGAAAGTCAATAATTTGTCACAGATACCCGCAGGGACTGCCAGGCAGGGAGATCTCACTAAACCCTTCCTCTAGGGAGGAGGAAGAAAGCCTGTCTGCCTGTCCAACCCTCCCATGGATCACAGGATCACAGAATTGTTAAGGGTGGGGAAAGGCCTTTCACATCAAGACCATCACTCACTGCCACCACTGTGCTCACCACTAAACCGTGTCCTAAGGCTCCACATCCACACGTGTTTTGAACACTTCCAGGGACAGTGACTGCCCTGGGCAGCTGTGTCATGGCTGGACAGCCGTTTCCAGGAAGAAATTGTCCCCAGTATCCAACATGAGCTTCCCCTGACACAGCCTGAGGCCGTTCCCTCTCCTCCTGTCCCTGTTCCCTGGGAGCAGAGCCCGACCCCCCCGGCTGTCCCCTCCTGGCAGGGAGCTGTGCAGAGCCACAAGGTCCCCCCTGAGCCTCCTTTTCCCCAGGCTGAGCCCCTTTCCCAGCTCCCTCAGCCTCTCCTAGGGCTCCAAACCCTTCCCAGCTCTGTTCCCTTCCCTGGACACATTCAAGTGTTGCTCCTAATCTCCCTGGAAACCCAAGAGCAGAATCTGAGAGGTCTCACAAATCAGGCTGTTTAGCTTTAAGCATTTGAAATTTCTAGTCTTTTTATTTATAGACATGATTTAGAAAACTTCAGCTTTGTGCTCTCTAGCACACAAAACCTTGGTTATAAATAATTTACATCTAACAATTCCACGGCATAATATGAAAGGATTTTCTCCTAAAAAGTCTCCTTGCATTTATCAGAAAACATGTAAATCTGTCTCCCTCACATGCAGAGATGTAACACAATCTGAAAATATTGTAAAAGTCAACACAACAGTCCAGTGTACACAATGTAATGAAGTTTCCACCTTGGTATCCTCAACAGGGGAGAATATTGGACCAGTGCAGAACCCACAGTCCTCCTGGTGCTGCTTCTGACTTACTCCGGGATGCACAAGAAACCCTGGAATCCCACCAGTAATCCCATAGCTGGTTTTCCACAGGACTGCAGAAAGACCCCTGAGGAGGCACCACAGACACACCTCAGCAGGTGGCTGAATCCACGTGAGATGTCTGAAGGCATGAATTTAATCCAAGGTTATCATAAAGCAAGAATAACTGTTAGACAGGCACTAACATTTATACATTTTCTATTGTGAGTCTCTCAACAAAACTAGTTTGGAGGCACCAGATTGCTCTGGATTCTGTCAGCACATGGCCTTGTTTCTAAAAACAGCAGAGCTGATTCCAAATCCTGCTTGGTTTCCATGACAGTCTTTCCTTTACATCATCTTCATTTCCCCTCGATTTTCTTGGAGGGAAAAATTACAAAGAGAGGAAAAAAACCTAAACCCCCTTTAGAGCTCTCAAAAACCTTGAAGCTTTGCTTCAGTTTTACCTCTTTGCTGGAGAACAGCAGGGAACAGAAATGTTTCAGGAGAAGTCTGTAAGGAGCAGTAATTTCTTCACTTGGCACAAGGAGGAATGAAGAGGTCTGAAGTGGGTGCTCATGTACAAGGACATCAATAGATACCCCAAATTTTGGGTACCAACTTATCACACAGAGCTGGCTCAGCATCTACTCCATCAGAGTTTGCTCTGCAGCACTAAAAAGAAAGTGTCCCACAAAAATCCTTGCTCCCTGTGAGGTGGAAGGTGATGGCTCCCTCAACATCTGCTCTCAGGAATTACTGGCCAGAAACTCACCTGGAGCACAATGAAGGAAGAAATGTGGTCCATCTCAGCTTTGACTGTGCAGCCTTTAACACACTTCAGGGAGACAAAGCTCTCTCTGCTCTTCCTTCAGACGCTGTGACAACTACCCTAGTTCTCCACAATAAATAAATAAATCAAAGAAGGAAAGGGAAAATGCTCCACTAAACTGAAAGTCACCATGTCTGAGTTGCTCCAAATAATTCCAAAGGAAAGGTCCCAATTCCGCAGCATTTATCCCTAAAAGGAGTAAGATGTACTAAGCACAGCAAGGCTACAACTGCATCACTGTTTTGAATGGCAGAAATATATGGGAATGGATAAAGAGACAACATTCACCCCCAAAATGTCAGAGGTACAGGGACAATATGATGAAAATACAAACATTTGCCAAGTTCTTCACTTTCCATGGATTCGTTTAGTGGAATAAAATGCATTTCTTTAAGTATTTTCATACAGCATGGCTCTGTCACATTAGCACATTGCAGATACATTTTTCAGAGCTGCTTAAGATATTTGTACACATTTAAAATAAAGAAGCAACGCCCAGTTTAGGTACCCAGGTCTGACAATGCCATCTTAAACAATAATATGTACTACAGCAGCTTTACCAAAAAAGTTAAAAATAACATTAAATATCCCCCTCCAATTCTGCATTTCTTAATTGACATGGGAGGCTGTGGTCTCCCCATCCCTGGAAGTGTTCCAGGCCAGGCGGGACAGGGCTTGGAGCCACCTGGGGTAGTGGAAGGTGTCCCTGTCCATGGCATGTGGTGGAACTTGATGGACTTTAAGATCCCTTCCAACACAAACCATCCTGTGATTGTGCGATTTTAAGGATTAACCTTGTGCTGTTCGTGTTCTCATCAGCAGAGCGCAGCACGGGCACATTCAATAACACCCAGCACAAGGATGTTTTCCAGAGCGAGAAACGCTGGAACCTTTTAAATTTTATCCTTTTTTTTTTTTTTTTAAATTGAAGTCATCACTTAGCTCCTTCCTTAGTGCAAATATCCTTTCTGCCTGGAGGGGTGCTTTAGGTGCAGAGCTCAAGACCAGGATGGCCTAAGTAATTAGAGGTAGTATTGACCTTTTAATTTAGCTCTCAGTTTGGGACTGTGGAATGTGCAGAAACACTCACCTAGCCAGAGATGCCTTTAAAAACTCATGGCAACTGAGATAATGGGATAGAGAAAGGAGTGAAAAAATGACAAGTGCTTACAGTAAGGAAACTTGGAACATTGGCAATGCACATTCGTAATCCCATGTCTAAGAAATCTGCATGCAGTAAAGACATTTGAATGTGTATCATCTTGTGAGTTTAGAACTTTTAATTCCATTTTTTAGGTTCCAAATTCCGAATTGCTCCAACCAGTACTTAGTTCATGGTATGTATAAAAGGGAATTCTTCTCTTTTTTTTAAAGGACCACACAGAACGTGTTTCTTCTACTCCCAGCATCTCCACGAAAAAGAGGAAGAAAAACAAAAAAACCCAACACTTTAAAGCATTGCCATGAGCTGGCAAATTCAGGGAAACCTCTCATTCAGGAGATTCAGCATCACAGAGGAGCTAGTTCCAGGGCATCCATTTACCACAGTTTAAAGGATGAGCCTGGAATGAGCAAAGAACAATTTCTTAACTATTTGTCTACTGTGTTTTCAAATAAAGATCTGCAGCTCACGGATATGTAGGCAAAACCTTCTCCAGCTCCCATGTAAAACCACTGAAGTGGAATCCAAGACATGGAACAAGCAGCTTGGCAGCTCTGAGCACCTCCTTTGGCACTGCCACTGTCACTGTGACCAAAATTCACCTCTGCACAGCAGCATGGTTTTGTGCCATGGCAACATTTCCCAAGTAAGCCTTAAAGAGACACAGGTATTTTTGCTGATTCTCTGCAAGTGAATCCATTGCACCCAAGGGGTGCTGGTGATTTTCAGCAGAACAGTCTCACACTTGTGTTTTCCTTCACAGAATCCACAGTTTTAAGGCTAAAAGGGATGCAACCAAGCACAAGTGAATGGTCAGATACTGAGGACAGCATTAGCATGATAACTCAGTAACAGCCCTAAGTTTGGATCTGACATTCCTATAGTGAAGCCTGATTACCATTCCCAAAGCCCTGGGCCCAGGAGCTGCAGGGTACAGTACACAGCCTCATGCAGTGGCTCAGGAATGTACTTTCTTTAAAGAACAAAAATCCCACATACAATATGCATGGGAAAGGCAGACAGGGTTAGAGTCCTGCTTCTGTACAGCCTACAAAATAAATTACAGAGAAAAGCCACAGAAAATAGAACATCACACAAGAACAATACTTTTGATTCCAGTTTCTTGTTGGTAAAAAAAAAGACCCCAAAGATCCCAGCTACTGTTTGATGCACAGAGAGAGGAGGGGATCCTAATTATGGCTTGGCTATAAAAGGACAATTGGAGCTTTGGGTCGTTATTGTAGAAAGCAATTTCTCATCACATAAAACACAACAGAGATGGATTCAGGCTCAAACAAGCAAATCCCACTCTGGTAAATCCCCTGGCCACAGCCAGTGATTATGCAAATAACAACGTGATGTTATGTTATAGGTATAAATTGGATTAGCAACTCAGGAGTTGTCCCAGTGCAGCAGCAGCAAGATGGGGAAGGTGGAAAAAACAGCAGACTGACATTCAACCCCAGCATCTGAGTCAGTACCATTAACAGGAATTTATATTTCTGTGTGTTAAGCCAACCTGGGCTCAGCTTTTGTTTATAGGAAAGAGCTGTTTCCAATGGCATGAGCACAAAACTGGGATTCACTGCACTCCCTGCCCAAAGCCCTGTGACAACACAGCAATGTGAGGAATGTGTCTGACTGTAGCAGGCACTTTGTACCACACACTGCCCATAAACTTCTGACCAACACAACAAAAGAGTCACGTCATTAACTCTGTCCAAGGGTACAGGGAAAGCTCGGCCTGGGATCACACACCAAGCTCCACAAACTGGGCAAGACTCCTCACTCCTGCCCTCCCACCAGAGAAGGTGACATGTGCTGGAAACGGGAGGCGACACTGCTCTCCAGAAATGACCTGGTGTCACTCAGATGAGGTCAGAACAGGACACTTGATGCTGCAAGAGCTGGAAAGATGAATAATGANAGCAGCCTGGGATAGTGGAAGGTGTCCCTGCCCATGGCAGGTGTGGGACTGGATGTGCTCTAAGGTTCCTTCCAACTCAAACCATTCTATGATTCCATGAATAACCTGTGCCCTGGCAACCACAGTATTTGATCAAATCCCAAAAACATCCTGCAGCCTTACACCAACACAGCAGTGACCAGTACTGTGCAGCAAGGCAGAAATGTAGGGAATGATTCAAATAAAAATGTCAGGCTAACAGTTACCAACATCTTCAGGGAATATTTCATCATTTTATAATTAAGAAGGCTGAATCATGGCAAAAAAAAAACCCCACAAAAAACGCCTAAAGCCTTCAGAAAGACAAACTTTTACATGATTTGTTTGTGTCTTGGGCTTAAATTGGGGTGGGGAATGGAACTCAATGGACTCTTGATACCCTTTAAAAACTGTTCCATCTTTTCCTGCATTGTGGTAACTAAGAAGACACTGATTGGACACTGATTTAAAAATAATAAAGACAGTTAAAATGAACCACTTATAAATAAGACACTTCTTTCCCTTCCTAAATGTTCCACCTTATTTTTAAGCAGCTGGGACTAGGGAAAATGATGACAGTAAATAAATTGTTTTATCTCCCAAATAAGTACATTTCAAACAACTGTGGCATTTCCTGTAACCTGACAACAAAACAGACATAGAAAGAGATTAGCTTTGGAACAGGGTAGGAGGGAAAGAGGTGGAGGGTCATGACAGTGTAATCCTGACTCCAGAACTCAGGGTTGGGAATAAACTGGAGTAGAACAACAGCATCCCCAGCACCACAGGAACTGCACCACCAGTTACAGCAGCCTGGCTGAGCCAGAGTTAGGAAAGAAATGACAAACAGGGTGCATTAAAATTGGTGACCATGGTGCAAAACAAACTACTGATCCAACCTTAGCAAATTCTAAATCATTCCTTCATTTTGCTGTATAGAAACAGACTTCCAAACAGATATTTACAAAACATAATTTGGATCTCCTGGCTCACCACTGTAGTGCCAGAGTGCACACACTGGAAAGGCTTTAAATGTAACCGGAAACCATTCCTACTCTTGCCTATGAAAACTCAATTATTACTATGAATTAATACTTCCCGCCAAAAATACGGTATCCATTCTGGATTAATTGAACTTATTTAATTGGCAAACCCAAATGGAAGCCAACATGCCAATTAAGTGATTGCTCCAATTTCCGAAGATTCTCAGGAACACGCTCTGTGCTGGGAGCCAGCCTGTGAAATGAAAAGGCCCGTCTAACCAAGAGGCAGAGAAAGAACCTCATACAGCAACAGAAACCCTTGCCAAAAGCTTAACGAGGGAAAATAATGCTAGATTCATGCAGCAATAACAAGGAAAGGCAAGTTATGTGGATTGAAAAGGAAATACAGGTTACTGGTACAATAGCAGACCAGAACTGCTTTGACCAAAATATTATTGCACCTGATGCCTGCCTGGTGTGCTGGCCTGTCCCAAAACATTTCTGTCAGATCAGTGCCTGTGCTGTCCACACTTCCTGCACTCCCACTTCTACTCCACCCTTACTTTTGTTATCCCTATTCCCCAGCCTGAGCTGCAGCAATTCACATGAAAATGCTGCCCAGTGCTGGACACAGAAGACACACTGCAGTTCCTGCAAGATTAACACAGTTCTGACTCACTAACCCAGACAAGTCAAGAGCTTAAGAACCTTGAGCAGCACAAAACCAACCTCCAAACCTACAGGTAACATTTTCCATAGCATTTAAGGTAGTGATCCCTCAGACTCAGAGCCAGAAGCCAAATGCTGGAGCATTTAGGTGGAGAACTATCTAAGTCAGGCTCTGGATGCTGTCAGGACTCATGGAGAATTTAGACAATGCCCTCAGCACATTGGGTGGGGTTGTTGGGATCCTTGGCCCTCCTGTTCAGGGCCAGGAGTTGGACTCTATGACTTGTGGGTCCCTTCCAGCTCAGGAGATTCCATGATTCTAAAGTCCATTTCTATTGACTTGTCCAAGCCCTTTAAAAGATAGCAGAAAAACCCCACAATTTCAGCTTCATATCTCCTAAAACTTCCCCTTGCCGCTGAGAGCTTAAAACTTTGGACTTTTAAAAAGAACTTGCAGCTGGGTAGTCGGAGTTAAAAAGCACATTTTTCCCCAAGGTTTTTTTTTTCCCCATAATGTGGAACCCATCTGAGAACAGGATCAGCCTAACAAAATTCTGTGAGTGACTTCAGAGCTCCCAACCACATCCTCAGCTGTAAAATTCCAGTGTTGGTTCACACACATACAAAGCATGAAGAGACACGGGGGAAAAAATCCAAAATATCAATTTTAGCATGTTTAAAGGTATTATATCTACATATCTCAGAAGCTAAAATTAGATCATTTCAGTAAACCACTATTTGGAAATCACTACAGCTTACGGGGCCAAACAAATGGATTTACCACATTCCTTTTTATGCAGATTTTTTCACAACTCCTGGAGGTTAGTCTGCATCAGAAACAGGCCTGATGTTCTGTGAATTAAAAACCAACCAACAAACAAACATTAATTAAAAAATAAGTCCTTTGTATTCTATTTTTGGCATCTATCCTTGCAGAAGCCCCACTCAAGACCTGGGGCAGCACTGGCCAAGTGCTGTACAAAGAATAGGAAACAAACACATGGACATAAAAATCTTTCTTTAAACCCTTACAATGCACTAATCTCTGCACACATTCATAATTGCATTTAAAAATAGTTTTCTCCTCACTCATGTCCCAGATTTAACAGTGATATATTGAGGTCTCATTAAAAAGCCTTTATTAGCTTCACAAGCCATGGTACCTTCCCTCTTCCCTATCTGGTATCAAATGCTTCAAATACTACGGATCTCAGAACCCCTCTGACCTAAGAACTAAGATTATTCCAGAGACTTCATAGGACAGGCTCTAGCCCTGTGCCTTTCTAAAGCATTTATAAGCTTGCATTTCTACTAAGAAAATACCAACAGCAAAAGCCTAAAATGGTGATGGGTACCAGCTGCAGCTGCTGCCTTCTTGCACACTTGTCAAATTCACAGATTCAGGAGAGTCTTCTATCTGTAACTTCAAGGTTCCCCTTTTCTAGGCACCCTGATTCTACGTGAGTAACACCTGACTCCAGCTGTCACCTCATGGCCCTGATATGGACAACAGAACTCCCAGATCCCCTGGGATCCCACCCAGAGGTGCACTGGGGGGAAAAAAAACCTTCCATGGGCTTAGAGACTCATATTCTGAAGGTTTCCAAAGCTGAAGGAACTGGAAAAGTGCAGGAAAAGTGACTTCTTCAGAAGCACACAGAGAATCACAGAAAGCCTTGAGTTGGAAGGGATCTTAAAGCTCATCTCCTCCCACTCCTGCCACAGGTAGGGACACCTTCCATTCTCCCAGGGTGCTCCAAGCCCTGTCCAACCTGGACCTGGACACTTCCAGGGATCCAGGGGCAGCCACAGCTGCTCTGGGCACCCTGTGCCAGGGCCTCACCACCCTCACAGGGAACAATTCCTGCCCAATATCCCATCCATCTCTGCCCTCTGGCAGTGGGAAGCCATTCCCTGTGTCCTGTCCCTCCATCCCTTGTCCCCAGTCCCTCTCCAGCTCTCCTGGAGCCCCTTTAGAACCTGGCAGGGGCTCTGAGCTCTCCCTGGAGCGTTCTGTTCTCCAGGTGAGCACCCCCAGCTCTCCCAGCCTGGCTCCAGAGCAGAGGGGCTCCAGCCCTTGGAGCAGCCACAGAGGCCTCCTCTGGACTTGCTCCAGCAGCTCCAGGTCCTTTTTTGAGTGTATTCCCCTGATCTCCAGTGTCAGATGAGCACGGCTCACATGGCACCTTTCTGTGTCAGCACATTTCCAATGGGTGCATAAATGAAGATTTTTGTATTTATCTCATCATCTTAATCCTGCTTCGCTGCAAAGTTTAGACAAGTGGAAGACAAAGGTGGCAGGAACAGAAGGTCTGTAAGCACAGCAGCCTGATGGGGGGAGCATTGGCTCAGTGCTTTAAAACAGTGCAACTCCCTGAACTCATGAAGAGGTGAAGGAAATAACTCAGGGGGGCAGTAACATGTGGTAAATGTAATATTAAGCAGAAATATCAATTTATGCCAAAGTTAATGCAGGCTGAGGACAGCTGTTTTGTAGGCTCATGTGAGATATACCATAAAAAGGCTCTTTCACAACTTCATTTCTTGTAACTCAGAAACAGAGCACTCAGCAGGGTCTGACAATGAAAAGATAACCCTTTCCTTTAAAATAGCATTACTGTCTTGGAGAAACGTTAGAAAATCCATAAACTGCAATTTTCCTTGGCTCACACAGGGCTTTGCAGCTCCAGAACTCAGAAGTGTTTGATGAAGAAAGTCAGTATCATCAACTGCATTTTCTGAAGTGGAGCAGAGGCAGAAATCCCAGGATGTGTGAAGGTTACCCAGCAGGTGCAGCACAGTGGGAATTGGGGGCCGAGACAGACAGAAAAAATGTGTCTAATATACCAAAATTCTAAAAATACAGAGCATGAGTCGGTGGGGAATACAAAATATAGCAATGCTTGGCACACAGGCAGCTGCCTCATTACCCAGCTCCTGGGAACTCTGTCCAGCCAAGGCTGCCTCTCCTTCAGCCTGGACCTCACCTAAACACAGAATTGCACCAGAAATACTGAGGAAGAGACGTCCCTGGATGTCTGGAAGTGTCCAGGGCCAGGCTGGACAGGACTTGGAGCAGCCTGGGATAGTGGAAGATGTCCCTGTCATGGCAGGGGGGTGGAACTGGATGAGCTTTAAAGTCTCTTCCAACCCAAACCATTTCACAGTTCTGGGATTACCCCCAAACAAACCAGGTCTCCAACACAGAATCACTTGTCCTTCTGCTGAGCCACAAACACAAAACAAGCAGTCTTAAAAAGCAAATGAAAGTATAAATAATAAACTAAAGAAGACAAAAGAAGTTGCATCAAACAAAGGACTGAAGCTACTCAGGTGCCAAGAATGAACTGGCAATGACAGAAACATTAAAAATAAGAGTTTCTGTCACTTATATTTACAGTATAGGAGGACATTCAACCTCCACACATCTAGAAAGACCTTCAGTTTATTTCTTGTTAAGAAAAAGCTCTGGAAACAAAACACTTATATAAATTAATAATAAGCCCTTTGAAAAGTATTATAAATAAAAGTGGGGAAGAAGAGTAGGGATGACTTGTTCATGTAACTGTGAATGCATAAATGGACTTTGCTTAATAAAAGCATGTACCAAGGCAAAGTTCAGGAGACAAGTGCCAGGACTCCCCCAGCTCTCCACAGCATCCCTTGTCTCAACCTTTTCTCGCCTGGTAGAAGGTGAAATTCACGTGAGGTGACAAAGCCTGGTGCCCGTCAGGGCTCCAGCAGCAGCCAGGGCAACCAATGGAGGGAACTTCTCCAGCCCTGCATCCTTCATTCCCTGGGGGCTGGGGCTTCAAGCAGCAACAAAACCTAAAATCTGCATTTTCAATGACCACTAACCAAAAATTAGATGTACTGTGGCACTCTGAGACAATCACATACCATGGAAAAAGCAATCTCTGGGACAAGGCTGAAGCAGAGGCTGCTAAAAATGTAAAGTGAAGGAATAGAGTGAGGGAAGAAATCTCAGGCTTCAAATAATCAGGGAAAACGCAGAATATTGAAGATATGCTGGTTAAACAGAGAACACTGTCAGTGCTGAACAAGGTCCTGCAAATATTTACATCTAAATATTGCCCCTGACTGGAGGTAAGGAAAGTGGCAATTTGATTAGCACAACACAGTCAACACAAGCAAGAGAGGTTTTTCACCCCTTCTTTACACTGTGTTCAGAGGACCCTGAGGTCAAACCAACCCTGTGAGCACTAATCCAGCCACTCTAAACACAGGTTCAGTAGCTTTACTGTCCTTCATCACACCAAGTCACTGTACAGCAATCCCAGCTG
The DNA here is from genome assembly GCA_013399835.1 of Leptocoma aspasia. NCBI lineage: Eukaryota > Metazoa > Chordata > Aves > Passeriformes > Nectariniidae > Leptocoma > Leptocoma aspasia. The sequence continues at coordinate 431,207 of VXAX01000447.1, read as the reverse complement.
AGAATTTCCCTGTTTATCATCCTCTAAATCTCTTCTCCATTGGACCAGTCAGTTTTGGCATTGCTGGCACAGAGCTGTGCAACAGGGCACGTTCCAAAAAGTGATTTAATTGGGCAGTGAGAGGAGCACGATGCAGGATAAAATAAACACTAAGCAATATCCACGAGCACAACAGCCTCAAGCAGGTGAACATTCCCTTCACTGCAAATCAACCAGGAGGAAAAAAAAAAAAACAACACCAAATAAGATATGCCAGGAAACCTGTGTCACAGGTGAGGACACTGAATTACAACCTGACAGCTCTGAGACACACCTGGAGGTCACAGACAGCAGCGAGGTGTACACAATGACCCCCACCAGACTCCAAGGTGTGGGAAGCTCCAAGCTGGGAGCAGGTGCTGCTGCCTGAGCAGCACTGATGGGAACAGACAGTGCTCCCAACTGTGGCCAGGGTGGAGAGAAGGCAAAAACAACCACACACAAGGAAGGAAAAAAATTACAAAGTGAAAAATGCAAAAATTGACAGGCTGGGAGAGCTGGGAGTATTCACCTGGAGAAGAGAAGGCTCCAGGGAGACCTCAAAGCTCCTTCCAGGACCTAAAGGGGCTCATAAATAGGCGGGTGAGAGACTTTTTACAGGCAGAGGGTAACAGGACAAGGGAGAATGGCTTCCCACTGCTGAGGGCAGGGTTAGATGGGATATTGGGCAGGAATTGTTCCCTGTGAGGGTGGCGAGGCCCTGGCTTAGGGTACCCAGAGTAGCTGTGGGTTCAAAAACCCCCATGTATATTAAGGTAATCCAGTTGTATATGGCCCACTGCCCACCTGAGTGCCTTCTCTGAGATGAGAAGAGCATCTTTGTGTGTGCTTCTCTGCAGCTCCGGTCCCTCTGATGGCAGGTTTGCTCCCAGGCTGAGGTTTTATTTACATAGACTTAGCCAGCATTTTGCTAAAATCTAATTTTTTCACAATGCTACATGCTTCAAAGAGCATGTTTTTACAAGAAGTTCCCCTCATGCTCAGAAGTCTTGCTGAAAAAGAGGTTAATGCAGACTGAAAATCATTGTGACATAATGGACCTTTTAATTGGTTACGAGACCTGCTTTGGGGCACGTATTAATAGGGCAGAAGCGTTGTGAAAGCTCCTTCCCTCTCCTTGACAAACTGCCAGAGGAAGGGAAGCGTTTTGGCCTTGTCCAAAGTATTGTGCAATCCATTTAAAAAGCTGAAACTTAGGGAGTACAAATAGAAGAGTGTTCAGAATGGAAAATAATGGGAAGAGGAAATGTAGCCCAGGTGTTTTACCATGGCGCTGAGTGTCTCCTCCCAGTCCGGCCTCTCCCTGGGATGGATGCTCCTCTGCAGCTCTGGAACAAAGTCATCTTCTTCTGCGTGGACAGAGGACTTCATCATTCTGGAAAGGACAGAAGTTGGATATTCAGTGACAATTCCTAGGTAATCTCACACCCAGTCTGTTACAGTGCTCAGTTATGTGACAACATAAAATTATTTTACACATCCAGAAATCCCACAGACTCCTGAGTTTCTCCCACTTCCTCATTATACAAGCAGGACAAGAGTGTAAATTCGATGGAGAGAAATCTGCACTTCCTAACCAATCAGTAGATAATTTTGTTTAATCACTGCATAATTTGCAAGTCTCACAACACAGAAAAATGCAGAGGAGAGATTTCAGTCCACTTCAGAAAAACGGCTCCTATTGCCGAGGCCAACAGCAAAGGAAACATACATTTGTAAGGAGAAATACACACATTTGATTCCTCCTTTCAGGAGGTTTTGCCTGAAATGGGGATAAGTTTCCAAATCTTACTCTGATTCCACATCCCAAGGCCTGATCCATCACCTCTCATCCCTTCCTGATTCTATCTGAAGAGTGAGCACGTCAAATCAGCCTGATGTGACCAAGTGAAATTTTTCTTCAGATAAAGAGCCATCTTCCAATGTCCTGTGAATATTCCAAGCCTGCACAGAGATCAGAGGCTCAAAATGAAAACTGAGAAAGAATTCATAACAACTCCTCAGCCCCTCCACATGACAGCACTCTGTAGATATGTATTTTTTTCACTTTCTGTTTGTGAAAATGTGCCTTTGCGTAGATTATGGTGTAAACTTGAAGTACCAAAGGCCTGTTCAAAGTCTGGTATCACCCATTCCAGTTTCATTAAACATGATATTCAGGCAGGCTTTTATTCCCTTAATAGATCACCACTTACGTATTTAGGATAAGCATTTTGATAATCAGCAGTGCAAAGGCATGGGCAAAAACGGCTGGTTTCGAACCCTGCTGATTTATGCACCACTCGACTGAAACAGGCTTGGTGAAAGCCAGTTAATAAAACTCCTTTGCTTCAGATCCAATATGTGAAGTTCTGAAACCCCAACATGCTGCTTGACACTGGGCCAAATCATTTAACTCTGCTTTGTTCTCTCCAAGAGGGTTAAGGATGAAGTAATTAACACTGCAGTTAATGGCATGGCTGGGTTAGGAATTACAGCCCATATAATTTCATCCCCAGCTTTGTGATCATATTTCTGCTCCAATAAAAAACACATCCCAGAGAAAATGAGCCTCAAAACTGAAAGTCACAACGCCCCAGGGAAATGCTGCTCACTGGGTCTGTGTGTCATTCCCACCCTAATCATCACCCACTGTCCTCAGGAGGGAAAAAATGCACCCATCTCAGGAAAGCTGCAGAGAACTGAAAAAAATCTGCATGAAAATGCCATTATTGGGAATACAGAGGTGCAATGTCAGCTCAGAAAGGAGACCTTCACCTTTGGAACAGATGTTTAAAAGAATTTGGAGGTTGAAAGACTAAAAATTTGCTGCTTCAATTTTCCTTTGTATATTGAGAGGAGGAGACCTGGCCTCACAGCCCCAGCTCCACCACAGGAGAGGTTTCCCACTTAACTTAAAGCAGAGGAAACCAAGTTATGCAACTCAGAAACAAGACATAAACCAAAAAAAGAGAGAGAGAAAAAACCCTCAACTTTTTAAATCGATGTCATGATTTTGAAAAAGGCTCACTACAGGTTTCTTGAGGATTTCTAGATGTTGGATTTTGACCACATTGCAGCTGAATAAAAAGACTCTAAACAAATTATACCACAGCAAGGTCAGTCTATTTCCCTGAGGTGATTGAATGAAAGGAAGGGGGGTGTGATCAAGACCCACCTTCTCCAGCAGTTAAAGCAATCAGCTTATCAAAGTGCTTTCTCAGTTTAAAAACTTGAAAATAATGGGACTGCATTTACATCTTTATCAGCACTTGAGAGTACAAATGGACTCACTACACAGCTTCTCAGGCTCCTGACAATTCCTGCCAGATTTCTCCTCTGAAATGTGTTGGCTGCAGTGGTGAGAGTGAGTGCAGAGTATAGTTCGTCCTATTTTAAATAATCCCAGGAATCAGGCGCATGTTCAGGGTCTGTACCCTCCCACTGGATCAACATGGATGTCACAGCACCCAGCTCTTTTTACCACGCTCCAATCCACCTACTCACATTATTTCTTTAATCTATGTCTATAAAACTTCCACGATAAACTCTTCACAAACCCTTCGCACTGAGATCCCAAAATGCAGTCCCATTATTCTTCCAGTGAAGGTCTTCTGGACTTTACTGCAAATTTGAAAAACTCCAGATGCAAAATTGAGCCTTTAAAACAGTCAATTCTTTGAGCTTTTGCCAGACTTGGAATATTCTACTGCTGAGGGAAATTCAAACTTGGTCACAACATCACAGAAATAGTGGAAATGATACTGAAGATTTTCTCTCTGACATAATTATCGGTACTTAATAACCATCTGTGCACCCTTATTAATTTTTAATAACCGCTATTTAATTCCATCTGAGACAAAGAGCAAGGAAGGCTGAAGATGCTGCAGGTACTATTAGTCCTTTATGGATTAAGTCTGGTGGCTTTTTCCTGCCCATGCATGGCTTGGATGAAGGAAAATAACTTTGTGAACTTGCAACAATGAAACAGGGAGAGGAGTAGGGGCAGAAAGAGGGGAGAGTAGAATGAAAAGCAGCTTCTGAACACACTCTCCTTTTTACAATGTTTCCTCTGGGCATGTAAAAACTCAGAGCAACAGCTGGGGAAGGAGCTTTCCTACCAGCCGGGCCTATGAAAACCCTGGCCTCACCCCAAGACAAGCTTGGAATATTATCTCTAGGTATAATCACATTCACACATTTTTATATGCATGTGCATTTTGCATATTTGACATTATTTTAATTTATATAATAAATAAATAGCACAACATACATATGTCTGATTCACCACACATGTCAAGCTGTAACAAGACAAATTATCTTGTTTCTGCCATGGATTCTTTTCCACAGGAGAGGAAAATACTTCAAATCCCATGAGTACTTACACAAAACACTGACACATGGATCTTGTAAACAACAAAGGCCAAACCAACTAAAGGAGCTGCTCTATAACAGCTCCATTTGGGTATATATATTTGGGGCAGATGTAAACGAATGAGCCATCACTACAAAATTTAATCCTGGCCATTAGAATAGAAATAGAATTTTATTTAAAATGCCACTTCCTCAACCTCTCAGCAGCTCTGCCCTTGCAATGAAATGTGACACTGTTATATTAATAAAAGTTCTGGTGTACAGAGGCCATTAAGCAATTCCTCTGCAGATGAATGAACCCTTCTTCATTGTAAATTGAGAACCAAATTTACTGGAACAAATGTTTACAGGACATTTCACAAAAGGCCCAGCCCACTTTCACACCCACCCTTTGAAGTTCTCTGGTGGGTCAAGTTGATTAATTTACTTAGAACTTACATATATTTGTACATGACACAAGTGTATCGAGAAAACATCTCATGTCCTTTTCCACCTTCTCAAATCCAATTAGCTGCTCCCATAAATTATGGTATTTCTGTGCCATATCAGGAATTAAAACCCTCTGGTGCCTTATCAAGCATCAAGTCCTACCTGCTCACACTAAGTTGTGCCACAGGCCAGGACACGCTTACAGATCTATAGTGTGACTTGTATTAAGTAAACTTTATCTCAAGTAAATGTAAACTTTTTAGTAAATAAATAAATAAATATCCAGCTTGACATCCTTAAACTCTACAATTACTGCTTATTTATAATATTGTAAATTTTAAATACGCCTTTCACTAGACGAGAACCTCCCGTATGGCTTTGAAGGAGTCCCACATCCACAAATCCAACATATTTTCACATTTCTGTTTGCATAAGAGAGAAAGAATCACAAAAAGGGGGTTTGTGGAAAGAGCTTCTCAAGTTAATCAAGAACAGAACTCTTAAAACATTGTGGGACCTCTACAAGAATGTCTGCTCCCATTATTCCAGTTCTTTGGCACACCCCACTGCCACAGCAGAGGCGTAACACAATTGTCATGGCTTTGGTGCCATGTGACACCCCAGTTAATGGCAGGACACAGGATGGTGTGAGAGCCCTCCCAGGCTCCTGTCAGAGAGTTAATTGCCTGCCTGGCCCATCCCAGCCGGACAGGCAATAGACTCCTTAGATTAAACGCCAAATACGATTTGGAGTTGTCCTCTTCCTTGGGGACATCAGGCACTGCAACTTCTCCTGGCTGCTCCCCCCACCAGTAACTTTTCTTCCTGACCTCCAGCTGAGAGGTGAGAGCCAATGAGAACTGATTTATTAGTTTATTATTTCTTTCACACTGTTGCTGTGCCTGGAGATTGCTCTCCCGATGGAAAAGCACAGCTCTGCCCTACAGAACCAACAATTCAAGAGGATTTAGAGCTCCACAGAAGGTGATGCTTTCCAATATATAAAATTTACCTCAAATTTTACCTTAATTAAGGGCTGTGCTGACACCAGCCTAGACTGAAAACCAACGAGCTTCAAACACTATCTGATAAAATCTCGTGTTTATTTTGCTCAAATAATTTGCACAAAAGGCAAAAATAAACCATCCTAGCCTGGGTGGAGCATCCCTGTCCTTCTGAAGGTAACAAGTAGACTTTTAATCTCATTACTCTCAATCACAGTTTGGAAACGTAATCCAGCAGTGAATCAACAGAGAAATACCTTGAAAACTCTGCTTCAGAGGGTTTAAAATAAATCAATCAAGATGTAAAGTGGGTGTCACCCTACAATAAGTGACAGCAGAATTAAGTCAACTTTTCATATCTCATGGTCTGCCCATTGCCACCAGGAAAGGGAGAAAAATTATTAAACAAGAACTGAGATTTGACCCGAACTTTAAAAACACTTGGGCAAGAAGTTGGAATCATGTGAGAAACCATGATATATGTTTGTTTCTGACCTCAGACTTCTACTACAAACACACACAAAAATTAGGAAATTACATTAGGGAGATGGGGAAACCACCAAAATGTGCATAGCCCTCTCAGCTATGAACTCTCTCTGTGTCCATGAAATTAAAACTAATACAGTGGAAAGGAAGAAAATAATCACACAATATGGAAAGCAGAGATAGCTCACAAGCCCCAGAGAAAATGAAAGAAGAGATGGGAATTCAGCAGGCTGATAGTGCTGACCTGATGAGGATTTAATTTCGCATGTTACAAATCAGCTTTGTCAACACCTCCCTGAGTACATTATGTCCATCTGTATTATAAAAAACAAGATTTCTGAAGTCTGACTCCAGGATCACACAAGACAAAGCTGGAAAAGCCTGGCAAGGGTATCTCCAAGCCCACCTCATAAATAAACAAATGCTAAATGGATTGTGTTTAATCCTTGGCCACAGAGTGAGAACCTGGCACAACTAAAGGGTTGCTGCGATTGACTGGACAACGTTGAAAGCTGTAACTGCTACTTTTGATGGAAGTTCATCATAGGAGAACCAAAATCCAATTAGTTAGGAAGGCACTGCACAGGGAAAATCAGGAGAGTAACACTATATTACAGCAAGAGAATATCCAAAAATCACTGGAATGAAATGTCATTCAAATATCAGCACAGAGCAAACTGGATTTCTCTGCACTCTGGGTGCTCCAGGGATACTCATGATGCATTTATTTATTTATTGCCTGGTTCTGAGTCAAGCTCAGTGGGTTTCAGCCTGGGGAATGTGGGTATGTGAGGGTCTCAGAACTGCAACTGTGGGCGGCAGAAGTCAAAAAATTAAAACAAGCTCACTGTGCTGTGCAGCTGTTTAGTTCATGTGCCCTTCTCATGGAATGTAGGGTTCCCTGGCAGCTCTATCCATGTGCCTAAATAAAGGAGGCTGGGAATCTCTAAACTATGGGAATAAGAGGTCTGAGCAGGATCAGCACTGTTACAATGAAACATTAATCCCATTTAACTGGTTGTGATGGCTTTCAAAAATTAACCATGTTAGTTACAGCCACAAAGGTAGGTTTAAAATGCTTTAAATACCAAATGTTCTGTTTTTCCCAATGTTCAAATTCCAAATTCATGGCAAAGCTATCCCAGAGAGCCTGAGGTCACCAATGCAACAGGGCGGCATGGAAGGGCTCATGGAATCCCCAGTACCAATCACTGTCATTCAGCAACAGAAGGCAACTGGTCACCACAAACCACATCACACAAACTTTTAGTTCTGGGCTTTCTATTCCTACAAAGAATTTTTTTAAAGAAAATAATCACTTCCCATTCGATATGCATCTCTACCTGTTAAATGAGACTCTGAGCTGCCTGAAATTTCTTTCTCAAAGGAAGGGGAAAAAAAATGTGGGGTTTTTTTTTTGTTTTGGTTTTTTGCATTAACTTCTCTTTTAGATGAAGAATACATGAACTTAGAAAAATTTTTTAAAAATTAAATATAGGAAGTTTTAAATAAAGATCTTTTTGAAATCAGCACTATCTCTTGAATAATTTTTAAAATGCCAGGGTGGACATGACAACCCTTCCACTGTGTAGGCACCTCTGCAGAGGGAAGCAGACGAGGCCAATGGCACTGCAGAGATTAATTAACATATTGGTTTCCTGCTCTCGTCCAGCTCTCTGGACATGCTTAAATATAAGCTCCAATATAGTCAGACAATTATCTTTGCTCAAGGGCTTTACTGTGGTTTCAGACTTCCAAATAGACATCTTGTTTATTCATTTGCAAGAAGATTTAAACCACATTTTCAGAGCTCTCAAAGAAAAGTTGCACAAACAAGACCAGAATACCTGGAATTCAAAACCTGTGGACAAAAGGGCAAGTCTGGGCAGGGCAATTCCCCTTTTAGCAAAAAAAGGCATCTTCAGGTACCACAGGCAGCCTCTCTCACCTTGGGAATCAGCTTTTTATCCCCAAAACACTGAGCATCTCCCAACCCCTCCTAACCCCCACTGCATAAGCAAAGCCCTAAACCCAGGGGGGAATGTGGCTTTAAACTGAAAAAGGATAAATTTAGATTAGCTATTTGGAAGTAGTTCTTTTCTTTGAGGTTTAGACTGGCACAGGGTGCCCGGAGCAGCTGTGGCTGCCCCTGGATCCCTGGAAGTGCCCAAGGCCAGGCTGCACGGGGCTTGGGGCAACCTGGGACAGTGGAAGGTGTCCCTGCCCATGGCAGGGGTGGCACTGGATGGGCTTTAAGGTCCCTTCCCACCCAAACCGGTCCAGGATTTTGTGATTCCAGAGCTTGAGAGCACTGCCTATGCTCTCACACAGCCACAGGGTTCTCCCAGAAGGATTCTGGCATCACTGGGCGGGTTCCAAGATACCAAACAACTGAACATTTCTCCCACCTACTGAGGAAAGGAAGGATGATGGAAGAGCAGAAGCCAACACTGTGCTATAAAACCAACCCTCTGATTGTTTCCTTTCCTCCAAGCACAGTTCTGTAGGTACACAGTAAAATCAACCCCAAACCACCTTCAGTAAATCTCTAAATCTGAAAGCAGCTAAAAGCAATAGACTCACCTTCCTTTGTTCTACTCTTCCACCACAGTTGTGCCAGCCTCTTGTTTCACCTTTTATGTCTCAGCTCAGTAACATCCATCTCCAAGTACATAAGTGAGTACAGAGAGATGCATTCCATGTTCTGGAAGGGACTGGAACATGGAACTAAGAGCTTTGTGCAACTGGGCTGTAAGGATCTGCATTCAGGTTTTGCATAACTGGCATTTATTTAAGCACTTTATGAAAAGAATAAGTTACTGGAACATTCAGCTTTTACAAGCTCAGAGACATGTTCTTAGTTATTAAAAAGCTTTATAAAAATAATCACAGAATCCTCATGCTTTTGCATACATATTACTGAACAAACCTGCTTTTTTATTTGGCAACACATAAAAGATGTTATTTTTAGTAGGTGCTTGGCATTTTCTTTCAGAAGAATACAGTGACAGTCAATAAAAAAATTGCTCTGGAATAGGTTTCTCTCATCATTTTGCCCAGGATGAGAAAAAGAATTAGGAAATCACTGAATAATCAGAATCACTGAGCCCTGGCTTGGATTTCTTTTGTTTGACTCAAGAACAAGTATAAAAGTATTTTTAAAAATACCTCTAGGGAAAAGGGCACGAACCTCTTATTTACCATTAATAAACTGCTACAAGCAGCTCTAAAGCTGGAACACAGAAGGGAGATGGGAAAAGATGCTGCTCCCGCCTTTCTGCTCTGCCAAGGAGTCTGAACTTGGGCACATCAGCAAAGGTTCCTCGTGGGGCAGTGGGATGTCTTGCCTTGGGGCCTTTCCCACTCCCACTGGCTGTGGTGGAGACGATCTAGACCCCACAGCAGGCTCAGCCTCACAGCCTGTCCTCACCCAAGTGATACCAACAGGGACCTCTCACCAAGCTCTCAGTCAGAAGCCGTTCCCCGCACTTCCTCTGCAATCTCCTCTTTTTGTTTGTCTTGGTAAGACCAACCTTTCTCCCAGCCAGACCTTCTCAATGGCCAGCAAGTGCTGTTCAGCCCCTTCAAACCTCACCATCACACAAAGCAAGAACAAACCCCACCCACCCCCAGCTGATCCAAATGCAGCACACATCAAAGGAGACCCCAAATTGTACAGAATTACCTAAACCTAATCCAAGGACATGCATCTGGGCTCATCTGGGGTTTGTTTGTAGTTCAGTGCCAATGCAAAGCCATAAAGTTGTTGCTAAATGACAACTGTTCATAACATGAAACAATGTTCAGAACTTGCCCAGTCAAGACAGCTGCTGAGCAGGGAAACCTTTCTCCAGCTGAAAGATTTATATGGATCCAGACACCCACCCAGAGCTACACCTTCTATCCATCCAATACATCCAAACTGCCTGTGCATGTGGTTATGGGGCACTCTGTGGTACAAACCAGGGGAAAAAACCCAGCTCAAGCAGACTCGTTAGTGAATTCTTACAAGGAAATGAATGGAAATGAACTCTGGCACACCAGAACCTGAATAGCTGAACAAATAATAAAAGATAAACATAAGCAAACAAATAAAGAGTAGCTCTGTTACTCTGACTTAAATAAATAGTCTTAAATGATGGGTGGTCCTTGCATCATATTTATAACAGCCCTCCTCCAACCCACCTATTATCACTGCACTTAGTGGTATCAAAAGCAAACAGGCGGCTGCTCATTCCTTTCTCCATCCAGAAATCACTACTTATATATTTCACTATTATTATTCCTATTGGATAGCTCCTGACCAGCTAAATGGAATTAAATGGAGGCCTCCAACTGCAGCAAGTCATCATGAGGGACAGATTTAAGCAGGTGGGGAATGTGCAAAGCCACGCTGTAATTAATTCTCAACAGCACAGCCGTGAATCCAAACAATTAATGATTCCCTGGGCTCACACCACTGGGACAGACCTGTCCTGCCACCCCTCTGCACAGGTGTTTCTGATGCAGGGAATGGGAAGATGAAAGTGGGAGGGGTGCAGAAGACACAGAGGGGACAAGGAGAAGCCTGAGAGCTGCAGACCTTCAGGGGATCAGTGGTCAAACCCTCTTGCAGTGTCTCAGAGCACATTTCCCTTCAGTGACAACACACCCAGCACTGATGAAGTCTTTAACAATCAGAAACACATTTACTTTGGCTTTTGGAATAATTTACAATTGTTAATTAGCATTTTCAGTGAATAATAAAACCCCTAATAACCAGGAAAAAGCTCCTCACTCTCCCTTGCCTGGCTCTCAAGGGTCCAGCTGTAGCCACTACTGTCCCTTTTCTCCTCGGCACCCAGCGCCAGACAAAGGCAGCCAAGCTGCTCTCACGGAAAGGCACACACGGCTGCTCTCAGTGGAAACCCTGCTGCTTGGTTTCCTGCTGCCTCACAGATGAATACAGAAAGAACAATTAGCCAAGCCTTCAGTCTAATTTAGATGTATTTTTCTTTTTGGAGGGGAGACTGAGAGATGGTACATCATAAACCCAAACCTTAACTCTAAAGCTGCTCAGAGGAGCACAACACTGAAACACCAGGTGCAACCTGTATTATATGGATTTCTGAAAATAAACAGTGATTCCAGTTATGCTAAAAGCTGTACTTGGATATGCCAGGAGACCATAAAACATCAATGCAAGGACTGCCTACAACAAAGCAGGCAAGAGGTGTGTAAAGAGAGTATCTCCATCCATTTTCCAAAAACCAAAGTAACTGACAGCTCACCAAAGTTGTCCAGTGTTTCAGAGGAAGACTGGCCCTCAAGTAGGAAATAACTTCAGTTTCCCAGTCCATCACATAAGGAAATATCAAATACCTTATCAGGGTCTGGAGGAAGAAGAATCAAGGCTCAGGGAGAACAATACCCTCCTGTGTAGGGGATCATACCCTGCTCTCACTCACTCCTTGCCATGAAATGTTGTATCCTGATGGAGCAAAGACAAGAGCCAGCCCAGCCCCCAGCAGGCAATGAGGGCACTTTCCTGAGGAATATGAGAAGCCTCTCTCAGAGATGGCTCAGGAGTGGAGCTCTGCCCTTTCCCAACCTGCACCTCTGAGCACGGAGAGTTCATGCAACACCTCCTCCTCACTTATTACTTTATTAACTGCTTTCAAAGAAGAGAAAATGAGAAGAGAAAGCAACACGCTATGCACAGAAAGACTGACCAGGATCACTGAGCAGGGAAACTCTGAGCTGCAGAGAGCAGCATCACCAAAGAGCTCAGAGCCAGCACCTCCACCAGGCAGCAGGCTCCAGGGACACAGCCCTGCAAGGGTGTTCCCCCAAGAGAGCAGCTCCACCTCCACCTTATGCCCAGCAGAGAGGCTTGCCCATATCTAGGGACACTGCCCTGGAGGAAAAGTAAACCCATTCCACACAGGGCCACATTGTGCTGGGCCAGGAGAGCTGGCCAGGCCCCCAGGAGCTGCTGGCAGATCAGAGCTCCAGGGTGGGGACACTTGGTGAAGCCACAGCAGCACTTTGGGTCACCTGCACCGGGGCTGTGGCTGCACAGAGAGCTGATGAGGGACATCATCACCTCAGAGACCCCTTTCTGACCTGGGCCACCTCCTGTCCTGTGAGCCCCAGGGGACCTTTTGCACATCAAAGAATCCCAGAAGGTCTGGGTTGGGGGGAACCTTAAGGATCATGTAATTCCAACCTCCTGCCACAAGCAGGATGCCACTCACTAGATCCAGTTGCTAAATCAGATTCAGGATCCTGCCTTGCTGTCAGCCTGTGTCTCCTCCTACTAAGTGAGAATCTGGACATTTATCTTTGCTTTGCAAATGCTGGAGCCAAGTCCCTGGGCATGGAGGGGGTTCAGTGCCTCATCATGCAACATCACCCTAAACCCCTGGGAATGCCAGAGATCAGGAAAAAATAATAGTTTTGTTGGTTGTTGTTATTTCTAATTTACTGGGGGAGGGAAAGCATCTGAAACACAAACACTTCCGGGAAAAAATTACAGGTCATATTTGTGTTTTAATTTTAAAAGCAAACGGTGAAAAGCAAATAAAAGGTAAGAATTACAGAAACAACTTGTGACTGAGAACAAGGATATTTTAAAACTGGAAAAAAAAAGCAACCTTTTAAAACAAAATATTTTAATTGCACTGCTTCAAATTTTGTGGGATTATGAAACCTCTTTAATTTTATATCAGGCCAGACAAGAAAGTCTCTGAAATACAACCCAATTTTAAAGGCAGAAGGAAGGAGGGATAAAGAAAGAGGAAAACAGCGAACTATATATTCATAGTCAAGACTGAAAAGATACTCAAAGAACAGAGGCCCTCTCTAATACATTATAGAGAATGAAAAATATGAAAGGTGTTGAATTGCCTAAGCAGATGCCAGCAGGGCAATGCATGGAAAATCAAAAGCAAACAGGGTTTCCTTTCCCCTCAACTTCAGGAGAATGTGTCTGCATCCACCAGCTGCCTCTGTGCAAGGAAAATGAACAATTTCAAAATGTGAACATCACAGGAATAACAGGTCCCTCAGCACAGGACAAATCCTGTCACTAGAACATGCCTCACTCACCCTGATCACAGAGGGATACCATGGGAGCAGCACTGCAGGAGTGCTTGGATGGAGTGCTGGTACATCACATGCAGGACAAAAGCAGAAAGGGACGTGACAACTGAGTCAGGACTCCAGAAAGCAAAGCTCACAAAGGACTGGTGAGCTGTGCAGTGACTCAGTAAGAAGGAAAAAAGGAAAAAAAAAACCCAAAAAACAAACCACCAGGTGATAGGCAAGTCTTCAGTAAGGACAGGTACCATAAGAAAGTACGTAAAGTAATAAAGAGACAGAAGCAGAGCTCCCAGGCTGGAATTCTGCCTGTGTGCACAGAGCTGTCTCCACTGCTCGTCCATTCTGATCCCCTCCAAGCACACCTCAGCAGGCAGAGGAGCAGGAAAGCCTGGCTTTCACTCCTGCTGCCTCCCAGCACCTGGCAGGCTCACTGCAAAGGTGCTCTTCTTGGTGAGCCATGTGAAAGGAAGCTACAGCCCGGCCAGAAGTCAGGAAAGCACAGAGCAGACAGAATGCCAGCCTGGGGAAGCCAGGGAAAGGAGCAGGAGAGTCAGCCTGCTGCCCTGCCAGGCCCAGGAACATGGTCAGGACAGGAAGGTGACAGAGCATCCCTACTCCTCCTCGGTTGTCCTCCTGAGCATGAAATTCCACCGCCTGTTTCTCTTGCGTAACTTTCCAGGAGGGCTCTGCCGTGACTGTTGAGGTTCAACAGATCCTCCTGGAATGGTAAGATTAAATGTAATCTGTTAAATAGAGAAAACGTGCTCCAACCAGATGAATGAGCAAGACAAGCTGTGCAGATTTCACTGCTCAGTTTGAACATATTCTCACTCACACTCTCCTTTGCAAACCTTTATGCAAATAGCTTTTCAAGAACATTTAATCCTCCACCCGCCGAAATTACCACAGCAGCATCACTGTCCCTTCAGTCTGGAGCCCAGAGAGACTCCAAGGCACTGGGCAGCTGCCTGGCCCAAGCCAGGTGACATTCAGTGATATTTGAGCAGATGCTCATGTGCTCTGCAAGGCAGGAGGAGAAAGGAGATGTATCAGGTAACTGCAACTCCTTTCCATCATTCCTCCCTGGCAAACCCAATCCCTTGAAAAGCACTGTGTCTTATCTCTGCCTTTTGAATCTCACCTGGCCTGGTTCCACTGGTGTCACTTCTGCATCTCTGCCACCATTCTGCTTCTGCACCAGGGTAAGAAAAGAGGAAAGGATGCCAACAGCTCCTCTGTGCAGCAGAATAACTGCATAATTGTGTTGGCTGGAGCAGGGAACTATTAAATCAGAGGGGAGGGGAGAAAAGGGCAGCTGAAAGGTAACAGCACTAGAAATGATACTCTAAACATTCTCCTTTGCCATCTCACCACCCCTGACAGCCAACACAAGCTGTGAAAACTACTGAGAAAATTAACCCCTGCAAGGCAAGGAAAGCTGGAGCTTCACGACTGGCACACAGAATTACGTGTGTTAGAAGAGCTGGCAGTGAGGGATCAAGGGGGACCCTGGCCTGGTGTATCACAACCAGTTCTAAACAGTTCAAAACAGGAAGCCAGGGTGAGGACAATCACAACATCCTCCTGACATCTGTGTCAACACCCAGCCCCCCCAGCACCTCGAGCACAGCTCAGGGGACTCAAGGGGTTGGGATGAACAAGGACAATCCTGCTGAAAATACAACCCACCTTTCAACCCCCTTTCAAAATACCAACAGGAATAAAATAAAATTTTTCCCTGAAGTAATTTTTCTACTTGAGCCATGCAGCTCTTCACAGTTAAGTCAAAATGTTCCTGTAAAACAGCTATTTTTGTTACTCCTTCTTTAAAAATGGTGTAAATAATGCACAAGAAGACTCAGCATTGCCTTAGTCAGTGAAGCCTGGAATAAAACCCAGGAGTGCTGGCTGCTTTCTGTCCTCCACAAAAGGCTTCTCTCCATAAAACATGACCATGGACATTTTTTTAACCCATGCTGACAACCTGTTTGCACACAAACACTGAGGACAAATATTCCTCCTCCCAGGAGCTCCCAGAACGCTGTGCTTTGGGGGAAGGAGTTTGCTGGGAAGGGCTAAGGAAGCACGAGGTACATGAATTGTTTATTTTTGGTATGACTAAGGTAACACTTCATTCCAGTTGCATCACAGTAGAGGCTGGAATATTTCACTGCAACCTTCAATTGTCGTGACTCATGCTGTCAGTAATAAAATACCCTCTTGGGAAAACAAATAAATAGACAAATTATTTGGTTAAGTACCCACCAGTGAAAGCACACTGTCCATTATTTTGAAGGCATTCAAAAAGGTTGCAGGTGTGATGGCCTAGAGCATGTGATGAAGGGATTTACAGCTTTGTCACTTTGACAAGCAAAAAAAAAAAAAAAACCAACAAAAAAAGCAAGTGTGGAGCAGCTTTTGAGCTTTTGAAAACATTTGTCTCAAGCACCCAAAGGGTCGTCTGGAAAATGAAAGCATTTCTATTCCACTGGCACTTGTGCAGAGCAGCAGGATAATGAAGTGACTGGACTATTGCCCTTCCCAAAGCAATGAGATCTGGCTGAAAGCAGCACACATTAATCTCAATGCCCAGGGAAAGGGCACAGTGCTCTGCCAGCCTCTTACCCCCTCTCTCAGTAACCAGGATCATTTTAGAACTGACACTCGCAACAGAGACTTTTTAGTGCATAACGAATAACTCGGCAAAAAGAGAAGGCTCTGAGAGAATGGGTAAAAATATAGTGAACAAAGGAGTAAAATGACAAGATATAATGCAGCCTCAGTGAATAGGGCAGCCTGACAGCAGCACTTCCAAGAACTCTTGGTGAGGATGCGACTTACAGGGCCACGGAACAGGTAATGAACCATCCTGGAAAAGCACATGCTCCTTGCTCCCACATCACCTCCACACTGTCAGAACACTCAGAAAAGACAGTTCCTCTTGTCATCAGGGCAGGGAAAAGCCCAGTGCAACAAAAATGACCTGTAACCATCCCTAAATTTCCTTGCCAAAGAGGATTGGGATTTCCTACGGCCATGATGAAGGCGTTAGAAACCTGACTGATCCAGGATGAGTCCCTCTCAGGTCAAGGAAAGGTTCATTCCCGTGCCAGGCTCCTCTCCCTGCTCTCCCCAGAATGGGGCTGGTGGCTCCCTGCAGGGATGTGACTCGGTGATTGGTGTCTCCCTCTCTGCTCCCAGGCAGTTCACAGAGTGAGACTCTATTCCATGTGACAGCCCAAGCCACAGCTCCTTCCCTACTCCGAGGATTTTTGTTCCCAGAGACAAACGAGCTCACTTGAAATGTTCTCTGCAAACTCTGTGAAGAAATTGGGAATCAGTTTTTTAAAATATTTTTTCTTTATTTGGAAAAACATTTCATAAACCATGGAGACACAAAACAGGTTGGGTTGGGAAGGATCTTAAAGACCACCCAGTGCCAACCCCTGCCACAGTTTTCCACACGCCTTCCACTATCCCAGGTTGCTCCAACCTTTGGACACTTCTGGGGATCCAGGGGCAGCCACAGCTTCTCTGGGCACCCTGTGCCAGGGCCTCACCACCCTCCCAGGGAAGAATTTCTCCCCAGTATCCCATCCAACCCTGCCCTCTGGCAGTGAGAAGCCATTCTCCTTTCTCCTGCCACTCCAGGATCTTCAACTATCTCTAAGCTATCTATGTGACCTCTTCAAACTTGCTCTGCTTTATTTTTCATGCAGCAACTGAACAGGCAACACAACCCAGACCTGATGCCTCCCATTATGTCATGGAAAACCCACAGGAGAGAGCACCGTTAGTGAAAAAGACAAACCTTTCTGTTCCTGAATGGAGACTGATATCTTTTTGTATTCCCATTATATAATTAAAGCTTTCAACACACTTGTTTTATTGTAAATGCAGCAGTAATTAAGTATGTTCTCTAAAAATAACATGATTTTATTTTCCCTTACAAACAGATCCAGTGCACAGCTAGAACAGAAGATTTTCCTAGCTTCCTGCTAGACCACACTCACACCATGCCAACACTTCCCACTTTCCCAGCTCCCACAAACAACCACCACCAACCCTTTGCACAAAAGCAACACAGCTGGGAATGGTGACAGACGACAAGGAACCAGCCCCTTTCTCAGATCTGATGTCTGTTTTCCCCTGACACGCTGCCACACACTCATTAGTGCACAGAGAGCCGGTCAGGGTCAATTCACTTCTGTTAGCACACTCAAGTATCAAAAAGCATCATTTTTATGAAGTTCTGAGGCTCATGACAGTGGCAAAAAGTATCCCTTTGGTGTACTTGCTTTTCCTTCCTGTTCTGTTGGCACAGAAAGTGTCAAACATCAGCGGGTGCTGTTTCTCTGATTTACTGACTTAGGGAGTGTTTTAGGACAGCTATGAAAGGGGGAATATTTGGGAAAGGATATTTGAGAGACAAGGCATCAGTAGTCTTATAAATACTTTATTTATGGCACCAGCAAAAGCAAGAATATTTCACCCCATCAGAGTATATACCTGGACATATTCTAATGTACTCATTGGCTGCTGGCATTGAATTTCTTATTTCTCCAAAGAGAGCTGTATCCCAATTTTTAAGAAATACACATGCAAAGGTAAAAATCAAAGAGTGGGCAAACAACAGTATCCAGAAGGACCTGCAGTTTGTTTCAATATTCCCCCTAACAGTGCTGAACATACGAAAGCTTCTTCCCAAACCAGTGTTTCCTGTTTGCTCTCTGTGCTGCACAGGTGACTGAGCTCCCTGCTGATCAGCACTTCCAGAACCTGATGGATGATGATAAAACACCTTTAAAACTACTGCAGGAATCTCAACACTCTGGCCAGAGCTTCCCACACATGACTTGGCAGCCAAAGGGGCTGGAGCACAGAGAGCTCAGCAGGTGACACTGCCAAACTCCATCCAACACCACAGCATCCATTTCATCCAGAACTGCACAACTCCTTTTTACCAGGAAGCAGCAGTCTGAGGTTATTTCCCATGAGCCTTCCTGCTCCTGCGCACCTAGACTTTGCTTTGTCCTTAGCAGGCACCAAGGAAATTTCTGTGTCTGCACAAGAGAGAATGGGCCAAAAACCTTACCTTCTCTTCTTTTACGAGCCACTGGGGATTTGTGAAAAATGTTCCCTAAACAGAGGCACATCCTAATTCAGAAAGGGGCCAGGTACTAATTAAACATCCTGTGTGTGCAGCAGCAAGGGTTTTACATCTCAGTGGTGTCTGTTTCCAATGCCATATCCAATGTCTATTCCTTGTTAGCCGTAATCAGATCCAAAATCTCATTTACAAAGTCTGCATCAGGCACTGTTGCATCAGAGCAGCACCTTTTCTCCCGGTGTCACTGTGGAGTTCATGAAACATGTTACACACTCCAAAGTCAAGGTGGTATTTCAGTTATTTCAACAGGATACACAAAAATAATCAAAAAATACAGCTCCAAGTTGCTGTCATATCCCTGTGGGAGGCACAGAATAACTCCACAAGGCAGGGAACGTTATCCCAGTGCCTTTTCCAGTACCTGAACCTCCCCCTTGACCCAGGCAGAAGGGAAGATGAGGTTACCTGCTGATTCTCTGCAAATATTTATAAAGCCCTACACAGAGCAGGATATGCTGCAACAGAACCTCACAAATCTGTGTGAAGCTGTACTTGAAATCCCCTCCAAAGAGAACAAGAAGTGTGTGCACATTTAACAATATGCATGCAGAAAAAGTGTCCTGCTGCTGGTTTTCAAGGAGCTGAGGAGAAATGGGGAAATATTTTTACTGCCAGACTAAGCCCCAGGACCTACAAGACCTGTATAAATGTCCTTGGGACTGGCCATGACCTTGAACTGTAAGCACATTAAAACAGTATTAGAATTTCTCACCATTTCACTGCAAGTCTCTCAGCATTTCATATTTTCAAAGCTCTAGTCATGGAGACAAACAGTGATGAAATATTCTCAGTTTTCAGTATAATTATTAAATTATCTTGTGGAGGAAAGGTGAACAATATGAGCCATCTTGCATTTAAAAACTCAAACTAGAGAGCAAATAAAATTTTAAAAAAGCACACCTTGAAAGGCATCATTTTTAAAGTCAGAGTTGTGACTTTTCATAACTCGATTGCTGTTTTTTAAATTCTGCAGGGGTCAGTCCTACCACAGATGAAAAGTCACTGCAAAAGGTGAGCATTTCTTTAAAATGAGTCCTTGGGTGCAGAAATGAAGTGTTTTGCTCCCTCTGCTCAGGATCAGGGCTGGGAGTCAGTGCTGGACCACAGACACCCTTCACTCCTCTCTCCCTGAGGTGGCCCTGGGCAGACAAAACCCAACATCAATGGACATAGGAAAAGCCACAACCCTCCTGGGAGATGACAGGAACATGTTTTAATCAAACAAATTTCAGGCACAAGTGCAAACTTATAAAAGGTCAGTTCACTGCACTAGAAAAAGCAATCAAGTACATGAAGGAGAAATCCATACTGCTTCCACTCATGGACTTGTTTTCCATTTTGGAAGGGAAGGGGAAGGGGGAAGGAAGGGGAGGAGATGCAATATATACAACTGCATTTTATCTTTTTCACTCTACTCTTGTGTATACATGTAATTTTAGTAATTTTTAGTCCGTCCCAAAGGTACTGCACTCTCCTAACAGCACTGCATGGCAGCTCTGAGACAGGCCCTCTCTTTCACCCAGCTTTATCTCATTCCTTGATCTAACAGCTGCTCCAAAAGCCAGTCAGATCTGCCAATGCAGCACTTGTGAAGGAAGAATAGAAAACACACGATTATCTCATATCGCTCCAGATACTTTTCCTCTTCTGATGCTAGAATTAACCCCACTGTACACAGACACGAGGACTGAACACAAAGAAAACACATAACTGAAAACACAGTGGAATTTTCTGTTGTTAATTTCTGCCATGATGGTTTATAAAGTGTGAGGAGCAGAGTTCACAGGGTGTGAAGAGGTGAGTTTATAAGGCATGCAGAGAGTAAAATAAAAACCTGAAAAATAGTTTACAAAGTCAGCTTGAACTTTTCCCCTTTAAGTAATGTTTTCCAGCAATTTGCCATCACAGCTAGGTGGTGTTAGCACCCAAGTACATCATTTTTAACACCCTTCCTACTGCTCAAAGGAGCAAAAAGTGCTGCAAAGGCCCAGGAGGAGGTTCCAACCCCATGAACCTGCAGGGTGTGTTTTCACCATTGTTCTAAAGCCACTGAAATCTGCAATTATAGAGCATTCCTCATGTGTCATTAAACCTGTCTCCACAGAATCCAGAGGAAAAGTGCGTGGTAAAATCCCTAAGTGGTACCTCACTCTCTCAAAGAGTTGTGCTCCAGGAGGTAGGGGTTGTTCTGAAGCACATTGGTGCTAGAGAGCACAGGCAGCAGAGCCATTGATAACCATTCATTCTGCACAAATACAGGCAGTTTTGGGTGCTCCGGCTGCAAATTAACCCATCCTGGGTTTCTGAACTCACACAAAACTCATCTTCACAGCAGTTGGTTTGAAGCCCTTCCCTCCAGCCTCACAAGCGAGCCCCGCCGAGCCCTTTGTGCCTGCAGCCGATGGTGACTGCTCAGGGCTCTGTGCTGGCAGGACTCAGCACCAGAGCCAGATCCAGCAGCAGCTGCATCCCTGCTCCTGCTGCTCCTCACACACGGCCCAGCAGGGCCCGAGCGTTCCCAGCCCTGGCTCTGTGGGGCTTTCCGGGCTGTTCCTGCGGCAGCGCAGGCAAGCACAAATTCCACTGCTCACTGACTGCATGTTGGCTCATCGAAACCTAATTCACAGCCTTTGTAACCATTCTTGCTCCGACATTGCCCCGCCAAACAAGACACGAGAAATGAGGAAAATCAGAATCAAGGAGTGGAATTCAACAGTCCTGGAAGGGAAATGTTTATCTTCACAGAGTCCTGTGGCCAAGTGGCTCAGATTTTTCCCTTACCAATGGTTCCAACCTGAGCACTGAACTGAGTAACAAATTCTCAGGGAAATAAAGTTCTCTCCTGAAATTCATAAGCAGCAAAGCCAACACCAGGATTGATGTCATCTGCACACCCAACAGCTGTGCAGACCCTGCAAATCCCACAATTCTTGCTAAAGGGACAGTGACAGCAGCAGCCAAACACCTTCTGTCTACCAGACCCAAAGGGAAAGAAGAACAGAACAACAAATAAAAGGAGTTTTGCCTTTGTCTGTGAATTTTGAGATTTAAAAGTGTCTTGAATATGTATTTTAAATGAGCAAAGAGGTGATCCTGAGCATAAAAAGCAAGAAAAGGGATTGGAAAAGGTCAGGATAAACAGGCTCCATACAAAACAGAACACTGTATTCAGGGTCTCTCGGCATCTGGAATTATTTGCGAGCAGCTGCTCCTGAGAAGTTCCATGTGTGGTCAGGCACTGAAAAGGGAGAATGTGCTCAAACCCAGGGACATTTGCTGGAGAAAAAGTTTTCGCGTGATTTGTTTGTCTCCAATGTTTGTTAACACTGAAGAGTGGAGAAAAGCTGTATTATTTCTGCAAGTCATCAGTCCTGCACACAAGGGAAAAGGCAACATCTCCGCCAAGGTTCTACTGCTCCAGAACTAAGGAATAGCCTTTTTTGTCAACTGCAGAAACACCACTGGGAAATTGGGGGAAATTAATTAAAAATGAGGCATGAACTTTGCACAGAAAAGGCTGTAAGCTGGGCAGATGACCAGCCAGATCTAACACAGAGATTTGGGCAGGTTTCCACGAAGTATGTGACAAAAGTGTTATCACCTCAACAAGGCTAAAAACACTACATAAACAAAGCCCAAGAGCACAACACAGCTTCAGAATCAGTACTTAGTTGGAGTTTTAGTTCATTCTGTGCTGCTGAAATACATATACATATATATATATATATATATATACACATATATACACGTGCACAGGAACTGTGACAGTTCTCCTTCTTCATTTTGGTTCTGTTTTAAAGAAAAAGCTTCCCATTTTGCACTCAGAAGCAATCAATCATGGATGCTTTTATAAGCAGGGGAAAATATAATTCAGGTGTCCATCTGCATTCCTAAACCAGACCAAGAATTGTGTCATTTTAAAACAACAAACTTCATTAGAAACAGCAAACTTTTTCAGGGTGAAGCTGGTAAGGAAAGCCAAGACAAGGAGGTAAGGAAGTTCCAACTGCTCCAGGACAACACTGTGCCTACACACCACATTAACTGTGAGAGAAAAAGGAAGGAATTGGTATGTCTAACATGTCTTTTTCCCCACAAGAACTCCACTTGCGGTGCTGGGAGCTGTCACAGCAGTTTTTCCAGTAGCATAATTACCTCCCTATGAAACTTGCTTCCCTCTCCAGAGTCCAGCAGGGGGAAGGACAGGGTGTTTGTCTTTTCTTTCCAATAATGAACCCCTGGCTGGCAGCCTCAGCAGCTCTGCTGTTTCCCAATCTCACGCTGGTTCCAAGGCTGCAGATGGAAGCTCAGTGCCTCCATCATCCCAGCAACAACATCCCAACATGTCCCATAAAGAACAACTCTGGACTTTGCCAGAGCAGCCCCCACATAGAAGCAGAGCTCTGACACTTTCACAGCTTCCCAGGAGGATTTGAGGATTAGATATGGAAGAAGCTTGTTAATCTCATCATATTGCAAAAAGCTATGAGCAACCATGGCAGTATTAAACAAATTAGTTTGTACATGAAAAAGGTCAACACAGCTTTGGTTAACCTTCTGGGCATGAATTTAATGGCTCTCTGCAACCACAAATACCAGGATTTAAGAACGACCATCCTCTGAAATTGATATCTGGGGTGTGTTTGCCTTGTTTCTCCCACCATTAATTGGGAACGGAGACTCCCAGCCCATGAAAATCTAAGTGTTTTTATGTGTGCCCAGAAGCAGCTCCCCTGGTACCACACAGAGCTGGGAAAGTCCCTATAAAAGAAACTGTCAACACTGAGCATCAGATGGGACCCTGCAAGATGAAGACACCAGCATAGTTTCCTCTTCTTTTTCTATTTTTCACAAGCTATGCCTTGTTTCTGGCTAGACAAGTCCTCCAGCCAGCCTGCTCCCCTCTCAGTGTTCCAAATGAGACCAATTTAACCGCAGAAAAGGCTCAGATCTGCTCCTACACTCTGGCTGTTCCCTGGGCTGACACCACCAAGAGCTGGTTTCGCAGTAGATTTTGCTTATGGAAAGTATGTTAAGAGGAGTCACTGCCTTTATCCTCACAGGAGAATGCCCGAGTATCCAACACCTGGTATCAAATTTGTTACGACACGTGCCCAAGTTCAAAACCCACTCTTGTTTCACCTGTAGCAAGGGGTTTGCTGGACGCCTGATGCCGTTCAAAGTTCTAGTAAAGGAAAACATGAAAATCCGGTCCTGGTCCCTCTTCCCATCACTCCAAATTATGAGATTTGCTCAGAAACCATGAAAAAAAAAAGTACCAAGTAGTTATGTGCTTTTTTAATTTACCTTTTGACTCTCAAATGCATGGACTTTGGGTTGCCAAAAGCTTTCTCCTAGCACATCTTTATTAGAACACAAACAGATTTTCACAGAGCCACTGTAGGCATATGCACTTAAAATAGTTGGGTATTTTATGTAAATATTTTTTTTTAAAAGCATGGCATGCACTGGCCCAGCACATTTACACTCCCAAAACAGAAGCCAGCACAGTGACACTGCAAAGAGATACAATGCACATTTACAAATGACATTTATCTCATACAGCAAGCAAAGCTATTCCACTAAAGTATCAGTAAGAGCAAATGCACAGAGAATGGCAGACTGAAAAGGTTTGGAAATATTGTATTTATTATTTCTGAAAAAGGTTTGTGTGGTATCTTATGTTTCACTTTTAAAAGGACAAAGCCTTCTGAAATACACAAATGAAAACAAGTGGCCAGAGAATCAAGTCCGTTTGCATGGTTAAAATACTCCTTAAGGGCTGAAATCTCATCTGCCACATTCCAGTCCTGAACAAGGCTTGAAGCACTAATTTATAAACCCAGGGGGAAAAATTTGAGAAATCCTTGACTATTCAAGAGCCCTGTGAGTAGGAAAATCTCTGTATAATGCACAATGAAAGGCAGAAACCCCAGCTCACTGGCGTTCATTAGTGTCACACTTGGAACAGGGACATGCACCCGGTGATCTGGATCTGGTGGAGAGTCACAGTCACAAAACTGCCCCTTCCAAGGGTGGTAAAATCCCACCAGGGCTGCACACTGCACTAAATCCATCTGCCAGGAGAAAGCAACCACCACCACTGCCTGTGTATCAGCTCTGTGTCCAGGAAAACATAATCTCATTCCAGAAAAGCCACAGGATTCCCCAGCTAAAACTGCTCCCAGCCTGAACTGTCTGAAGCAAGACACAAAGAGCTGAGTTTAACTCTCATCAATGCTAATGAACAAGGGCTTTCTGGTCTTTAACATTATGGGAAGTATCAGGTTAGAAGTCCTTCCCCAAGATGGATTAACTGGAGAATTTAGACCTTTGAGGAGCCTCGGAGTGAACCAGGAGTAAGTCTGTAACCCAAGGAGCAGCAATGCTGTGTCACCTCTGGATGCTTCAGGAGTTTAGTCAGGCGTGGGACCTGCTGACAGGAGAGGCAAGGCCCAACCCTTTATAAATGCAGTAATCTGACACAGATGATGCAACACATCCAGCCTGTTCCTGGGCACACCTGGCTCTGCCTAATACAGCCACTGCAACCAAGGGTAGGCTCTGCCACCACAAAGCTCCTTGGACCAGACTGAAAGAAAATTGGAACAGATCTCTTAGCAAGTACTGCACTCTTACTGCTATTTTACCCACGGGAGGAAGCAAACTAGATTAGATGTGGATTGCATAAGGAAAGGCAACTGACAGAAAAGCAGGTGTTACATCAACTCCAAGGTGTCTCCAGAGGTGCTGGGATAACTCATTCCACAGTCACACTTTCAGAAGGAGTGAATACGCGATGTAAGAGAAGCTGGAATACAAATGGCACCTTTAAAGCAAGGTACCAAGTTCAAATTCGTACCCTCCTTCTCCTGTCATCCCAACTCTAAATTACACTGGATCTTCCCAACAGTCAAAGCTGGGAGCGTGAAATGCACCCAGGTTATGAGGGTTATATTTCAGCTTCTTTCTGGATCCCAAATGCAGGCATGTTTGCAAGTTCCAGAAACAGTACACACAAGCTCCTTCAACAAATACACAACAGCAAGCAGCTGAGTAGCTGCACAACTCCATCCTAAGGAGCTGGATGGAATTCTAGAAATGCCCACTCCTTCCCAGCCCCTGCCACTACATACTGTCACTATTCCCAATATTCAAAAAAACACACAAAAGGTGTACATCTGCCTGTTTTTTCTTTTTACATGAAAAGACACTGGCGACTACCCTGCTCTGACTCAACAGCTAATGAGCTGCCTGCTTTGGTCTTTATCCTCAGGACTGGTAAGCTCAGATCCCATCCCAGTTCTCCTGCTTTCCACCCACCGTTTCAAACTCACCTTATTTCTCCTTTTCACCAGGGATTCTGTAGGGTTTTTTCCTCTTTTCTTCAGGCTGATAACTGAATGGAAGCTGGAAATAACATTCCTTTTCTTCAACATAGGTGAAAACTAAGGGTTTAATTGCCTTTAATGACAACTATCAGGAGCAGAGTATCAAAAGATTAAACTGTGGTCTGTGACACAAGAGCATGAAGTTTTCATAAAGTATCAAATAATAAGGAGAAACGCAGTTCAACACAAAGGAAGATTAAACCAAAAAGCTTGACAAAGCGGGATTAAATTATTATTTCTGTATTTTTGATATAAATACTGAGGATATGTCACACAGGACATTGTTACACTGGTTGTTGCAAAAAGACCTGGGGGAGCCAAGGACGTGCTCACTAACAGTCTGATAAAATTGTCCCCTCCTTGCATAAGGCAAAATGAATTTTTTTTTTTTACCATGGAAAGCATCCCAGGGGGCTGGAGCCTGGGAAAGCTGTGTGCCAGAGCTGGAGGGCACACAGAGGTCAGGAGGAGAGGCAGCTCAGCCGTGAGCAGGGGACGTGCCGTGACACCCAAGTTACCTCAAGCTGCCCATGCCGAGCACCAGTTCCGAACACCAATGCCCCAGCCTGGCTCGGAAGATGTTCCCCATCCCGGGAACACACATGGCTCTGCCCCTCTCTTCCTAACCAGTGCCCTGGCACGAGCTCAGCACTGCTGCTTTCTGTCCCTCTTCCCTCCAGCCCCAAAGCCACGGTTATGGGTAGGGCAAGGACTCTGCAGCCCTCCGATGTGCCACTCGGATGTTTTTCCTCAAGGAAATCTGCATCAGCACAGCACATTCACTTTGACATCAATAACCAGCAAACTCCCCACACTACGAGCATCCATCAGGAGCACTGAAGTGAGAGCACCAAGTTAAAAATACTCCTATAATCCTGTTAAATGCAAGCTTTGCTTCTAAAAAACAATACCAATTTTATCTCTGTGCTGAAAGGCAGGACATGAGCAAGAGATCTGCCTTCAGAGAGCCAACCATAATAAGCTCATCCTTAGTTCTGTCATACTCTGGACTCTCTGCACAAGTGACAAAAAAAGGAGATGTCACTGCCAGAACTAAAACCTATTTAATCTGCGGACTTCAGGGATGACAAGATCCATTCGGAGGAAATCTGCGTAGATTTTATCAAACCACTGCTAAACTGTCTTCAGCCAGAAACCTCATACTGCACATACTGACATTGCCAGCTTCTTACAAATATCAGAGCTCTCACTCCCAAGGGAATTCACACCAAATACAAATCCTGTAGCTCCTATTTACAAATTTGTCTCTGGTAAGCATGTGGCTCTATCCTTGGGTAACAACATATTGCCAATATATTGCATTTTGTGCTTTTTCCATGACAAAGGAAGCTGGGGAGTGTAAAGCCTTCAGCATTAGTACACTAGACACAGTTAATTTTTAAATACAGTTTTGTTTCCAAGTAAGTGGAACCAAAATTTTCCAACTACCTTTCTCACAGTGCCCAAGTCAAACAATGAGCAGATATTCAGCAGCAGCTTTCCTAAGGATAAATATTTCAAGGAAGAAAGAAAACACAGACAAATTCAAAGAAATTTTGCAGTACTGATGTGAGCTACTCTCCCTCAGCTTCTGGCAGTGTAAATGAAGTAGGAGGAGTCAGCATAAATTACCAAGACTTTGTTGATAATGTGTTAAACAGTGAAATTAGAGCCCGCGCCTCCAGCTTCTGGCACCTTGGTTCATAAATAACGTCTGGTGTGGTGCCTTGATCTGTAACCCAGGTAGGAGGTAACAGCAAATTTTAAATGATACTGGGTCCACAACTCCCTCTTTTTTCCCCACCAGTAAATATTTATTCACTCTCAGCCCTGAAGCAGAAAATCCCAATTGAACTGCAGCAGCACCAGGCATACTTCCTATCAAGCACAGCACAAACCGGAGCCCAGGGTGAAGGAGATGATTTGCCCTGAAGATAATCAGCACTGCCTCATTCTCCAAGAATTTTAACAACACACACAAGATAACCTGGCCCTCCAGAACTATCGCTCCTAAGCCCATATTCCATCAACAGCTCTCAGTTATCCATTAGAAAGGAAAAAAAAATACACTCAGCAAAGAGCCCTTATGACTACTGCTGCTTTCACACAAAGTACACACTGTGTGCTCCTCACTGCTGTGCACAGGATATAGTACCTTTTTTTAATAGAAAAAATGCATTTTCTGTCACGTTGATAACCGCATTCTACACACTTTACTGGAAAATGCCTCAAGGACTGCTGTCACAAAAATGATAGGATGCAAAATTAGACTTTGTCTGCTTTTTCCATGCTAGTGGGAGCTACACAGCGTAATGTGGCTGAAGCAGGCAATTAACCTTTCTCCATTCAAACGCACAACCACTTACGACACACAGTCATTTACATGGGTTTAAAAATAGAGCAAATATTAAAATGAACTTGCATTTGCTGGGTGGAAACGCCACGTTTGCCCTCCTCAATCCCGCTCTATATTTTTACTAGGCATCGCCGGCTCTGACCAAGTGTGAAACAATTACATCCCTCGGAGATACGGTCTCAGCACGCCATGGATGAGGGTTAAAATAACGGAGGGGAAGGGAGGCTCATCCCGGAGGAGCGTCCTGAGGGTACGGCTGGCACTGACCTGTACGATCCATCGAGGCCGCTCCCGGCTCCAGCTCCGGCGGTGCCCGCGGCGAGCGCGGCCGAGCGGCTGCCGGGGAAGGCGGCGGCGGCGGCGCCGGTCCCTCCCTCCATGTTGCGTGTACGGCACAGAGCGAGCACAGAGCACAGAGCGGAGCACACCCAGCACACAGAGCACGCACACAGCCGCGGCAGCAGCCGGATGGAGCTGCCAGGGGAAGGAAGGGCCAGCGGCTCGGGCAGGGGCTACTCCCGCGCCAGCCCCGCCGCGGTGCTCCGGAGCCCCGGGTTTAACCCCCCCAAAAGAGGGGTGCTTATAAAGGAAAAGCACAAGGCAGCTCGCGGGTCTGGGCTCCCATCCTGCCCTCCCTCAGCAGCACCGGTTCATGTTTTCCTGAGGCTGCTTCAGGCATTTCAGCTGTAACCCTTTCCCGGCTGCAGGAGGAAAAGGCATCTCTTGTCCTGAGCACCTCCATCCCTGTCCCTCGGATCCAACGCAGGGATGTTTTCACCTGCTCTGCATGGTCCGACCCCTAAATAACACTTAAAACAAGTGACCAGTAAGGCCCATACGAGCAGGAGTTATTACCAGTTCTGCCAACTGGTTAACCTTGGATATATCACATTAATGTGTTTGCTGTTCTGCTTCCTCCTTTTGGAAAATAGGGTAATATTTACTGCGTTCCCAGAGGAGACTTGTAAGCCTTAAATCTATTTCTCTGTTTATGCAGCCAGTTTAAGAAGGAGCTGTGTAAAAACTGCTATTAAAATTTTTAGTTCATACACCAAACCAGAAATGAGAAATAATTATTACAACCCAACATTCAGATCCCATTAAAAGACTGAAATCCTTCACCAGACCACCAGTGCAGCAGTGAGGATGATGAGCTCTTCATCTGAGGCACTGAGGT
The DNA here is from genome assembly GCA_013399835.1 of Leptocoma aspasia. Lineage (NCBI taxonomy): Eukaryota > Metazoa > Chordata > Aves > Passeriformes > Nectariniidae > Leptocoma > Leptocoma aspasia. Next base: position 401,719 of record VXAX01000447.1, on the reverse strand, counting down.
CTAGCAAATAAGAGGAAAGCCTGGATGATGGATGACCCTCAGTCCTGGCTTGGCCATCAGCTTGTTGTGTGACCTTCATCAAGTCATTTTAATCTTTCTGTATCAGTACAGAATGCAGAGCTGTTCTCACTTCTGTGAAATGGCCCAAGAATTTCTGTATTGTTTTCACTGCTACTCCTGCCTGAAGCTCAAAGGTACAAGCTAGAATTTGTAGCAATACAGTCTATTGTCTGGCAGCAGCCCATGGAAACTCCACGTGGAATCTAAAGGTTTTGCACATAGCTCCTTTCAACTCAGTAGGATGTTGAGGGTTATCAGTGTATGTGAAGATTTGGGGGGGGGGGAAGGAATGAAATTCTGTATGCTTTTTGGACTCAGCAAGACACCAAGTTCAGAAAGACAAAAAGATTTCCAAACCACCTTTTTGTTTAAAATTCAACAGAAGAAGCTGCACAACCCTAAATTATACAGAACAGTCCATATAACTGTTCTTTTTTAGTCTGTAATGGTTGGATCAGCCCTGCTTGCTAAATGCTGTATAACTGAGTCACAATAACCCTGCTGTATAACTGAGTGACAATAGCCCCGTTCATCAGCCCTGATGCCTAAGGACACAGCCAGGCCAAGCATGAGCTCAGCACTTAGAGGAGACAGGGAAGATTCAAGCTTGGCAAAGCTGAGCAAAGTCAAACAGGTTATACCCGTTCTGTGCCTAGAAAGCTTAATGATCCTTTCCCAATCCCTCTTTCCCAATGCTAATTTTTCTTTGTTTCACCAAAACAGACATGCAGGAATGGGACAACCTAAAGATAGAAGAACTTAATAGGAAACAACATGTCCATTTAGGAAAAAAAGCTGTTCTCATTTTGCATCAGTGGCTGCTGGGCTGCAGAAGCTGTTTAAACACTCTTCCTGGAGTGGAGTGGTCCTGGAGCCCCTGGACCCCTCACCTGCAGCTCCCAGTGACAGAGACCAAGGCATACTGGGTGGATTTGTCCCAGGGATTATAAACCTCAACTGGTGGGCTTGACCTCTCTGACTTGAGTGGGGAAATTAATTCAAATTCCAAGACAGGAGAAAACAGAAGCATACAGAGAAGAGAAGGATTTGCATGAAGTGATGGGGACAGAGCCAGAGCAGAGGTCCCCAGTGGTCCAAGACCCCAAAGCACCAACAGAATGAGAACACAAGGTGAGAAACCCTGTGGAAATTCTCTACCCAGGTGTACTACAATAAAATACTGCACCGTAAGGTGACCACAGATAGAAGATAAACCTCTGTGTAAGGGAGTGAGACTAAAACCTGGTTCCATAGTTCCTGGTGAACAGTGTTCAATCCAAGCTGAATGAAACAGAACCAAAGCAAAACCAAAGCTGTCACTTCAGAAAGTGATAAAGCATAAAAGCACACCAGGCACTGTCCACACAGCATCTGCTACAGCTTAAGGTCTACTACCCCGCTTAGAGGAGTAGAAATAGCTGTGGGGAAAAATTAGGGAAATGTATTCACTACAGCTCCAGGAGATTCTTCCAACTACCTGGAACTTATGACAAGCAGCAAGAAGGCACGTTTCAGTGCAGAGATTGAGCACATGCACTGCCTCCACAGCCAGGTGTTGGGGGCATGGCAGAGGATTGTGCCCTGCTGCTGTTTTGTGTTTCCATGCTGAGATCCCACCTCCAGCTCCTCCTGCCAGCTCCTCTCTCCTCATCCAGGGCTACCTGTTCTCCTGCACTTTAGCTACACACCCATCAAGGCCAGAGCCTCTCTTGCTCTTTATCTGTACATTTTTCAGTCCAGCACAGCCTTTTTCCAAGGCCAGGGCTCGGGACTGTACAGCTAAACAGTAATACGGATTTTGTTTCACAGCTAACTAGAATTCACCAGTTATTTGGAACACTACTCTGCATGTCCAAGTGTCACATTTAAAAAGGTCTTTAAGACGTCTCTTAGACAACCAGGCTCAAAACTGCTATGGTTTGATGTAACCTCACAGGTTTCCTGCACATGGGCTGGGTTCTTTCTGCTGAAGGTAAGTTTTGACAGTAAGGGATCATTTTTCCAATGCAGACAAGATCTCTCTCCAGTCAGCTTTGCTTTCCTTCTATTTAGGGCTTGAATTATCACAATAAGAAGTGACACAAATTGGGAGTTTGTTGCTGTTTGTTCAATTAGGAGAGCAGAGTAGAGAGGTATCCCTAACTGCAAGCCCTGATTTGCTGTTAAAGTAGCAATTGGCTTGGAAACATTTTATCTCTTAATCCTTGGAGTAACAGGGCGTGGCTCAGAATCAAATTCAAAACAAATCTCCAACCTGGAAATCTGCTCTATGACACGGTTGCACTCATGACCAATTTATTTAACTTCAGGTTGATAGAGCTAACACGGATAATTTGATTACATAATAATTCAGCTTTCTACCACGTAAATAAATTTTGGGAAGCTGCAACAGCAACTCCTGTTTCAGGCAATTCTCTCCTAAGAGAAATTTCTTTCAACCACTTAAGGAACAGGATTATGAAATTCTTTACCACTTCTCACCTCTGCCAGTACTTTCTTTCCACCTTTGATAGTTTCCCTGAGTTTAAACACTATTCCATTTAAGAAGATAAAAGTGCCAAGCAAGAGAGGATTTTAAATATAACCGCTTTGATTGCTTGAGGTTATCTAGGCAAAGAAAGACCAAGGATGCTGCAAGCCTTCTTCCCTTGCTCTTTGCATAATTTTTCATTAAATTAAAAATGGATTGCCATTAATAATGTATGCAGGAGAAGACATTGTAGGATTGCTTTTGTTTCCAAAAGTAAATTAATTTAATGTGAAAAGAGTTGAATGTTAAGATATACAAATTTTTGAGTAAATTATTTGAAGCACCACCATTGTTGTAGGGTATTTTACAACCACAATTTTAGCTGATGTGCTGCTCAATACGCACTGAAGCAAGTTCAGGAAACAAAGACCAACTGGACAGCTGGAATCAAGAAACTAAAATATTTAAAGGAAAATCTTGCTGCTAGCCCAAGAGAACTATTTCATTGCTAATTAACGATATAGGTCACAAACTGCTCTCTTCTGAGGATTATGACAGGACATTTGCCTCCCTCGGCCACAGAGCGCAGTTGTTCAGGGCCTGTTTAATGTAACTTTATATGAAAAATGGTGGTTTTATACCAGAAGAACTCAGTGAATCACAGCACAAGAAAGAGAAAACCAGGCTGCGCTTTGTGACTGACAAAACATACATAAAGCCTTTCAAACTGTGCCCACATCAGAGGCTCCTCAGGCACAGCTAGGGTTGGATGAGCCTCTGAAAGGCTGTTTGCAGCCTTGCTCCCACATGAAGGCAAAAGTGCTGAGCAAGCACCTCCCAATCCCTGTCCAGAGGGACATTCCTGCACATTCTCCTGGGCAAGAGCTACGCCCAAGGCTACACTTCAAATACAAGTGTACTGCCACTGCTGCACACCTCCCACTTCATCATCTTAAGGGTCATTTACCCAGCTATGTGTTATTGCACCTCCAGGACAGTTACTGCATCTCCAGACCTCTGTCCTGCTGAATTCCTTGGTATAGACCTTGGGTTTGTGATGCCCAACCAATCTGCTGCACTTGTGTTACTGATTTCAGAAACTGCAGAGTGTATGTGTTTATCAAGGGAAGGAGAGGAGAAACATTTCAGGGTCTCGGTGAAAACCCAGCCCTGCAAATACCTCACAGCAAGAAGGTGATTGGGATGCGGAGACCAAGCTCCACTCACACTGGTACATAACATGGGACATCTTCAGCTCCCAATCAAGCCTTGTGTTTAAATGTGTCAAATGTAGTTTTTGCTACAACAGAGACGGTAAAAGGATCACTCAGCAGCACAGTCATTGCTAGAGATGCCAAGCAAACGCATGGAACTGAGTGTCCCACCTCTCCCTCCTAAACCTGAGCCACGCTAAGCCATCAGGTTTTGTACCTGTGCAAAGACATTGGCACATTCTGTGGCACTCCTGCACAACCCTAATGCTGCAAAGCCTGACACTCCACAGTCAAGCTCACACTGAAAACTCAGATCCTTCCTTATGAGTTTGCATTATAAAATGCACAAGTGTCAAGCTCCAATAGGATATTCAGACTTCAGATAATAAACAGCACAAAAAGAGGAAGCTAAGGAGCCCCTACCTGACTCCAAGTCCTGCATGGCACACACAGCATGCATTTTTAAGTCATGAACCACAAATCTTCACTAGTGGAATCCCTGCCAGAAGAAGAAAGAGGTACTCCCTGCAACTTACTGTTAGCAAAACCTTATTCCAGGGTAAAGGGAAACCAGCCTTGTGGAGCAGACACTCAACTATATAAGTAATTCCAGCATTCCCACACTGCCTTTCTTCCTTCCCCCAAACAGTCTGAGCAAGCTGCTGCTCAGGATAAGTTTGTGCTTGTCCTGTGGTGCTGTGCCCAAGGTGTGCCTCTGTGTGTGATCCACCTGCTCTGTTCAGCACTCTCCATAATCCCTCAGCACCTGCCCTCAGGGAATGAGCAGGCACTCAGAGGTATTCCCCTCAAAAGTGTCTTAGATGTGGCAAAAGAGAACTTTGCAGTGCAAAGGAACAGCAACCTTTGTTAAAAATTTACGTTTTCACAAGTTCACTATGGAGAAATAGATCATCAGTGTCGCGGCTGCTCAGGAGCAGCTCATTCCTTGGACTTGTTTCCACTTGGCTTAAGACTTGAAAACCTGGCTTAAGACTTGAAGTCTCACTGAGCCTTGAGAAAGTGCAAGATAAGCTACAAGGACAAGAAAAACTCCTGAGGGATGGAGAGCAGAGACGTGAGAGGGAAGCGTGCACAGTAATTATCACACACAAGGTCTGGGTTTCTCCAGCCCTGGAGAAAACAAGAGCAGGTTCAGCAGCAGGGAGAAGCAGAAGCAGCTCAGGGGAAAGAGGTGTTTGAGCTCCTGACACTGCTGTGAAGAGCTCTGCCACCCTTAAAACTCATGGCCAAGAGAGAAACTCTGTTCATTAAAGCTGTATGACAGAAGGGGCCCACGAGGGAGAGCCACAGTTTGAGACTGAATGTGGTGGAAAGCAACCAAGTCTGAGCAGTGGGGAAACAGATCAAATGGCAGCAGCACAGACACATTTCACTGCCCCCAGGTCACAGCTCCCCCAGGTAACAGCATCTGGCCCCCAAAAGACAGCAACTCATGGAGCAGCTTCTTCTCCACAGCAAGAGCTCTGCACTAGCAAGGACACAGAAAGAACATCTTGAAAGTGATTTGAGCATCCATATATCTCTAATCAGAGGAAACTACACAGGAGTTGAAAAACTTCAAATGCTTCCCCCATCTGTCCATCCCACTCCTTTCTGAGCATCATTCCACATTTGCCCAAGATGCTTTTCAGCCAGGCTGCTCTGTAAGTACAAGCTGATCCTCTCTTTTGTCATATGGACTGAAAAATTTGTGTCAGTTGTGAGCGCTGTGGACAGTCCAGACCACTAGAGCAGTGCACCCTTAGGCTGCAGGGAGGTGTCCCATGGGACTGCACAGTCCCTCCTCTGTAAAAGGAGTGATCCAACTCCACGCCTGCACAGCAGGGAGCTTCTCATTTGGAAAAGCTGGGAATTGCATTAAGCATCTCTGGTGTAGCTGTCAGGCACTTGGTGTCTAAATACACAGTGCTACAAAGGACTCCAGTTTGCTTTTTCCCCAGTGTAAAGCTGGCAATGAGCTGCTCTGGTTTTATATTAGGCAACCATGACTTGACTCACAGGAATACATTGTAATAGCTCTAGCAATAATTCTGCCTCTATCTCACCTCAGTCTCCTCTTGGATGAAAGCTTTTATTTAAAATATCCCCCAAGACAGTTGCAAGGAGAGAAAGAGAGGAGAATTTCTGTCTTCTGTGTCACTGTCTGCTCTTATCACAGGCATCATTCTCCTTTCATTCTGACTGACCCACTCTGAAACAGGGCTATAGTTTTGCCTGTTCAGACATTAAAGTTTGCAGATACTGTGGTTTAAGTACCTCCATCTGTACAATCTCTCAGTTCTATTCTTTCTAATCATGTGCAGGCAGCTAAACCTTCCTTTTCCACATTCAGCATCCAAGTAGTTCATCTAGTAAAGGACATTGCTGATGTCTTCCATGTGGAAAGCAGGGAGTTGAAAGAAGAGTAGTGAAGAAAGTTGAAAGAAGAGCTGCCTATGTAACCTCTCAGAGCTTGCACTCAGTGTCATGTCAAGTTCCCCACATTAACCCATAGAAAGACGAGCACTATTTCCTCAGACATCAGTGATTTGGGACTGATGAGGAAGTCAGGGCACACATCCCAGGAGGTGAGCCTCTGAATCCTGCAGGAAGCTTTATTTGACTGAAGCTGGATTCTGCACAGACACTACTGCACAGGAAGATATCTTTATACGACCTCTGCCTTGCTCTTATACTATTAAAAGACATTTTTGCAATCATTCCTCCTCTACTTAAGTGTGTTTTAAGCCATATCAAATGCCCCAAAACCTGACATCCAACTTTCAATTTTGCCCTGCTCTTCACATCTCTCTTCACTGCTTTACTTTATCAGGTTCCTACTCAACCACATTCTCTTTTTCAAGTTCTCATCCTTGGCTTCCTGCTCTCCGCCTTATCAGCCCACTTTCCCACTCACACCCTTCATTGTCCTGCTGTTACTTCAGCCCTTCCGAAACCACTTATCCATATTCTTCTTTCCATTCTTTCACTCCTTCATTATCACAAAACATCCTGTTATCTCCTTTCCCAAGCATTGCTTTCTAAGAAACTACTTTACCCTGCTACAATTTAAAAATCAAGTCTTTTCAAGCAAGTCTTGCAATTTTTAAACCTATGGAGAGAGGTTGGAAAAAGCTGAGGAACACCGCTTGGGTTTAGTTTTTAACACTGTCCTTCTACTGCCCCTAAATCAACATTTTATGGCAAATGAAATGCTAACAAAATCCAGCCAAAGTTAAATCAATTATCCAGAGGTCTTGACACAAGCACTGACACCCTGACACCAAAAACACTTGACAAAGTAGAGGATTTGCTCTGCCAGTCATTTATCTGGACGTGGGACACACTGTAATGCTAACAGAGATTTATTTTTTTGGCTCTGGAAAAACAGCTATGCAAAGCATTCCTTCTCCAAGTACAACACAGGTGACACTCTCTCCCCTGCTCTGCAGCAAGTTTGAAAGCTAAAGAAGGGAAAGAAATCCATTTAAATCAGCCAGGCCTGCTGAGGGGAGACAACACACGGTGCTGTCAAAGTGGGAGACACAGGAGAAGCAGCAGGAAAGATCAGCTCAGTATCTCACACAAAATCCTGAGAGTTGTGCACCACAGGGTAGACTGGGAGAGGAAATTCAGAAATTCTTAGAGTAAACCTGGATTTAAAGCTTGTGTGTCAAGCAGCATCACACAGGTCACCTCAGATTGGGAACTCACCTTTACACAAGGCTTTTTCCAGCTGTGTAAAGGTATTGGGGCTTTTGGGAGGTAAATAAATGAAAGCCATGACAGAGCTACACTGGAAGCTCAGGAGTGACTTGGAACACTCTGTTGACACCTGGATGTGACTCTGACAGCCTTGAGAAGCCTGTAGCTACACAGAAAGTCAGGGAGCTCAGAAAAGCCCAGGGAAAACCCAGTAGCATGGATAGGAGTGCTCAGAACCCTCCGGAAGAGCCTGTGGTCTGCGCCCAGCACTGAAGCACCAGTTATTTCCAAACACAAGTAGCTGGAACACCCCAAATAAATGAGATGTGGAGCTTGTCCTTCACAGAAGGTGCTGCCTCAACACGGAGAAACAGCCAACAGGACAGAAACACAACATGAAGGAAGTTCCAAAATACAGATGAAATTTCTCATTGTTCAGGGATAGTCTTATCTTCACCTGCAGGGCATTTATTTGGTCAGTCACAGCTCTGAATCTGCAAATTCTCCTCCATTCCAGTGCCATAAACACATGAATATTCTGTTTTATGAGGCTTGACTAATATTCATGGAAACTGTCACTCACTGTCTCTCTCCCATTCTGACATTCACTCTGCATCTAGAAGGACAAGATCACTGAGATCCCCAGGAGAGCATCGTTCTGCTGCTACTGGGGGGGTTTATTTTTGTGTTTAAACATTGGAGAAGGGGACAATGCATGGAAATGTAGATCTTGTGTTATGTAACACAAATGTTGTAAAGCAAGAAATGCTGCTCCTGCTCCTACCCCCAAGGAAAACCAGTGTACCTCCAAGCTTTAGCTCATCCTCCGATGTTCCAAGGTAAGGATCAATTCTGGCTACCACTCAGAAAAATTCTGGCTACCACACAAACAAAACATAGAATGCATTTTTATCCTAATCTTTTCATGAAAAATCACTGGTTTTGTTAAAAACTGGACATAAATGCTTTTCGTTAAAATATAAGTTCTGTATTTTCTCAAAGTACAGCTTCTGGGATTTTTTTTCAACACCACTGAAAGCTTTTTAACACAGCACACAGTTAAATGACAATAAAATGGCTGTTTTGAACATGAAGGAGATTACACTTTTTCTGAAACAGAAAAAAAAGAACATGAAAGACAAATCTAATTTTCCCTCATTATAATCCATTGATGCACAGATTTTTGTTAATTGCTTTCCTTATGGGTATAATCTAAACATTTTAAGATACAATAAACCTATGAAGCACCACAGGAAAATAGTAGAGAAAGAGCCTGGGGAATCTTTTAGCAAGTTTTTCATTAGTTTTGCATGGAGAACACCATGTGAGAAGCCTGGGTGTGTGTTCTAGCCAGAAAACATCAAAGTGTAATGGCCAGGGAAAAACGACACACAGAAAAGGATATTCCAGCCCTGCTTCCCAGGCCCAACATCCAGAATTCCTAACACTCCTATTCCTGGAAGTCTCCAAGGCCAGGCTGGATGGGACTTGGAGCAACCTGGTCTAGTGGAAGGTGTCCCTGCCCATGGCAGCAGCTGGGACAGGACGGGCTTTGGGCTAGGATGTCCCTCCCAACCCAAACCATTCTGAAATTTCATTATTGGTTTGGGGGCAAAGGGAATAACAGAAGCTGTTGAACACATCTACTAGAAAAATGAGCTGTAAGATGTTCCAAAAATATATGTGGGAAATAAAAACCAAGGTGTGTCCAGTGTAATTTACCCCAGAGTAAGCCAGGCTGAACAGGAGAGTTCAGCCAGGCTGGTTCGCACTGCAAGGCTGGGGCACTCCTGGCCCCGGCCCCCAAACCAGCCCTGCTAAACATGCAGCAGGAAAGCTGGCAATTGTCCACACCAGGCTAAAAAGCTGGGAATTATCCCCACCAGGCTAAAAAGCTGCTTCCACGTTAAGTTTCCAGAATGTAATGAGCACACAATTGACTAATATTTGTAAAAACAGCCCTTTGAAACCCAGTCTCTCCTGTCTCCACGATGCAACACTTGTAGGCATCCCAACATCCACAGGTAACTAAAATTAAACACAAACTGGAAAATAGATTTAAAGCATTTTCTCATGTGCTATTCGTCTTCATGCTCACAGTTCTGCAGCAAGGATGGGTTTTACTTTAAGCACAGCCCTTTACACTCCATATTCAGACAATGTAGCAGTTGATCATTTAGTTATAGGTAAAACCCAGTATTTTTCACACATGCAATACTCTTTTAAACATATACTGGACATATTTCACTCAGCAAAAAGGTGGTATGTTTACAATTATTACCATTCCTTTCTCCCACTGTGGTTTGACATTGGCCAAATGCCAGGGATCCATGAAAGTCATTTGCTTACTTTCTTCTGCTACAGCTGAGCAGAGGAAGGGGAAAAATCAACGAAGGGCTCATGAGTTGAGATAAGGACTAGGAGAAAACATTCTAAGGGCAAAACAGGTTCAAATTTAAAGGTATAAAGTAAATTTATTATTAACAGAGTCAGAAAAGGATAATGAGAAGTAAAATAAGCCTTTAAAACATCATCTTTCCCCCCAGCCCCGCCCTCTTTCCCACCGGAAAACAGGGTGCAGGGAGCACAGGGAGACAGGGAGTAGGGTTTTGGCAGCTCATCACTCGAGATCTTCTGTTCACACAGGGAGAGGAGTCTTTCCTCTGCTATGGCATGGGGTCCCTCCCACGGGCAAACAGACTTCCCACAAGTGCTGTGGTGTGGGTCACTTGTCCACGGGGTACAGTCTTTTAAGGCTAGGCTGCTCTAGTTTGGACATAAGGGCCTTTTCTGTCTATTTCTGGAATCAGGAGCCTCTTTATTTGGATCTCTCACTGAATCACAGCTTTCTCCGGCATCCACCCACTCTGGTGGGAACACTTTTCGCACGGGCTGTGAGTGGATCTCTGCATCCCCCGTGGACTTTATGCATTACAAGAGGACAGTTTGTTTTACCATAGCCCTCACCATGGCCTGCAGAGGAATCTCGGCTCTGGCGCTTTGGAGCACCTCTTTCCCCTCTTTTTACACTGACCTCGGTGCTGCCATGTTGTTTTCCCTCACATGTCCTCACTTTCTCCTCTTCTCTGACTAGAAGGAAAACCGCTGCTCATAAGTACCATTGCCAACAAATTCCACTAATTCCAAGATTCTTTCGGATCCCACAGCACCAAGAGGCTGATTTCATCCAGGTTCCTCATAGTGGAGTCACCCGCCACGTTTTCTCTATCGGCCAGGCGGCCCCACCACCGCTGCAAGGGCAGTGGCCGCCGTGGCGAACAGCCTCTCCTCGTGCAGGGAGCTGGGAAGGAGAAGCCGCTGCCACCATCCCTGCCCTTCCACCCACAGCACAGCTGCCTAGGAGTGGCCAGGCAGGCAAGGCTCACCGCAGGCCGCGCTGGTGGCCACAGCACCTCCCCACTCCTCGGGAAAAAACTGCGCACGTGCTGTTTTGATTTTATTCTGAAGTATGTCATCCCAGAGGCGTTACCAACCTCTCTAACTGGGCCAGCAGCATGTCTATCTTCAGAGCCATCGGAGACTGGCTCTGTCGGACATGTGGGATCTTCTAGGAGCTTCTCACAGAAGCCACTGCTGTGCCCCCCCCCCGTGGTTTCTTCCTCTGCAATTACCAAAAAAACAGGCCGTGCCAAATCAACACACTCCTCAAGGGGTTATCACAGATTTAATGGTAACAGCTTATATCACCAGAGCAACCTGAAGTTCCCAAGTAATGATTCAAGACCCTCCTACAGGTACAAGATGAAGGATCCATAAGGATGCTCCACAGTTGCCTGTCTTGCTGCAGTTGGTCATGCATAGACTTTTAAACACACATCTCAGTGACTGCGTGGAGTTACAGGCTTGTGAACAGTGCTTGAGAGGATACTGCTCTTGGGGGAAAAAAGAGACTGCAGACAAACCCAGCCCGAGGAACAAAAGAGAACACTTGTTGTACCCTTTGTAACATCCTAAATATGGGAAAGTAACATTCCCCTAAAGCCACATCACTGGTCAGGCCACCGTCTCTTCTGATTCACAAACTCACTTTCATTATTTCATAAAGAACTGCTGCTGGCATAAATCAAATTCTTCACAGATTAAAGAGAAGGAATCCAACATAAGCTGCTAAATACAAGCTTTTCCTGAAAAGCACTACCTGAACCTTGACTCAAGGCTTACCCCTCAGTCTTTCAGGGGGACAGGAACAGGATTTCTAAGACATCCATTGCCAGTTATTTTAAACAGATCTCCAGCATCTATTCTCCATGGATATGCAGGCTCAACAGCATCAAAACTTCAGGACAAATGACGTCAGTAAATCAGAAGACAATACAGGATAAGGTACCAGCACCTGAGTGATTACTATCATTAAAGAAAGCAAATAAACCCATTTTTTCCATTCAATGAATTAGTTCCAGTTGTGTCTGGGAACCCCAGCATGGACTGAACTCTGCAGTCCCAGCACTGATTCAACTCCACAGTTCTAGCAGAAATATTCATCCGACGGAGGAGTCTGCACAGAAAAGCCAAAGAAGAAATTAAGGAATGGGGCATTAAATGACCTGTCTGAGAACACAGTAAATTACTGTGGGATATCAGTAATGTCTCCAAAATCCCAGCTCTGTCTCCCCAGCCCTCACAGACCATGTTTGCTCACCGATACAGATTCCTCTTCCTCAATAAAGCAGGAGGAAGAAAAATCATCATGTGGGGCCAGCAACGAAGGCAGACAAACCTGCACATTTTGTTGAGCCAAAACAAGCCCTTTGAGCTCACCCCTGAGCACTCACAGAAACCAAACAAGTAACAAATTTTTTCACACACAGTGAAAGGAAATGAGTGTTTCATTCAACCCAGTATAAGGTAATTGTAAATAGTGTAGCAGAGCAGCACGTTATGCATCAGCAGAGAAGCCTTCAGTAAATCATGGGCAGCTAAAGATCAGACCTGCACCATGGCAGAGCTCCTACACCAACCACCAGCACTTACTACTGTGAGCAAGACACGACTCCCCACAGTTACCTGCACAGGGTGACACGGCACAGTAGGGCTATTGTTCCCAGGGGAACACACATGGACCATGTGGAATCACTTATGCCTATTTTTCCAGTCCCACCAGAGACCCCTCAAACCCAACACATCTGATTTCTCTCCAGGAAGAACAGGCTGTCCCTTTTTAAACTCTCAACAATCCACACATGGCTTTTAAGATGTCTTGAGACTCAATTTCTGTAAGAGGAACGGAGGGAAATGAGTAAGTCACTATGTTTAAGTCAAACCTATAAAAAGAAACACAAGTGTCAGACTCCTGGGTGACAACTGTGGGGTGGCAGGTGACTCACGCCCTGGCACAGGCACACTGTAATTTAGTGCGAAGAAGCCATCATAATCAATATTTACAGGTGGGTATTTTTATTAAAAAGTGCACATTTGCCACAACAGATTTAGAGACTGCTCTTTGAATACAAATAAAAGCATCAGACGAAAAATTCTGCACCTCCCTCAAAAATAAATATGTCTTCAAACATAAATACATCTTTTCAAACCTGACCATGGAGACATTTACCCTGGGTCAAAAGCACCACTAGAACATCCCCACTGGCACCAACACCCAAAAGCAGGGGGTGAGAGAATTTCTTCACAGAAAGGGTTGTTAAACACTGGAAGGAGCTGCCCAGGGAGGTGGTGGAATCTCCATCCCTGGAGGTGTCCAAGGAAGGCCTAGACGTGGCACTGTCAAACCAGGAGAGACACTCGGTGCTCTGGGCTGGTGACAAGGTGGGGATCGAGCACAGGTTGGACTCGATGGCCTGGGAGGGCTTTTCCAGTCTAGATCCAACCTGATCCTGTGATTCTGTGACCACTCCATGGGGAACTTCTGAAACTTGTTTAAAAGGATCAACACTATTATGCAACTGCTAAATATGTTCATATTCCCAGCATGAAAACAAACACTGCCCACAACTCCTCAGGGATGAATCTTGGGTAGCACCAGATAGATTTCAAGCACATGAAGTGATTACTTGGATGTTTCTGACAACTTCATGCCTAAGGGCTGCAATTGTGAACCAGAACTGGTGGCAGAGCTGGTGCCTCTGCTAAGGGCCTCTGATCTGCAGCAGTAGTAATATTCTTTTTTCTCTGTCCTATTATGTGAGAAACACAGAATAATTTTACAAATGAAATTAGAAAAAAAATTCAAAACACATGCAATAAGCTTAAGAAAATCAAGATCTTATAAAAGAAAGAAAATCTAAATTCTACTCATCGCACCACATATAGAACACATTTATTTCTCAGGCTTCTAATGGCTCTCCAAATGATCAGCTTTTGCTTATAGATTTGCTTTTAATATATAACCTTATACATAGGTTATATACAGGGCTTACCTGCAAGAAGGCCCAATATTTGCAAATTAAAAACAACACCATCCCCATCATTTTAAATCACTACAGAAAAGCTCAGACACATCTTTTCCAGATCAAATAGAAGGACTCACAGATTATTTAATTCCAATTCTGTTAGTGCCAAACACCCAGCATTCCAGAGCTAGTAAATTGTGTGTCCAATTATCACTCTTAAGAGCTCAAGGGGCTGCATTTAAATGAAGATTATGGAAATGAAAGGGACTCAAAATGCCTTTCTGACTAGAGAAGTGAGCATTGACAGTGATAGCTGCTCAGGGAAAGCAATTTTTAAAATGTTAAGTCTTACGAAGTGTGGTTTTAATAAAGATCTGAAGATTGCAACGTTTTTTCCTTGCTGTCCCTCACTCCCACCCCATGACAAAGTAACCTACAAGATGCAAAAAAGGTGGAGAAAGAAAGATTTTCAGTAAGAGAGGCTTTGTGTGTGAATGAGAAGGGGGGGAAGACATACTGAGGGGGAGAAAAGAAAAAAGGGGAAAACATTTTTTAAAAAGAAAGAGATTAAAAGAAACAAGCAACCCAAACAACAGTGAAAGTTAAAAGCATTAGAAAAAGTTTGCCTCTAAATGGAGAGCAGACACTGCAGAAAGAAAAGTTTGGGCATGCTGAAGCACCATAATTTATGGAAAAATGCAACTAGGCAGGTTCCCTAAGTGCAACCCCACACCCTTGTGAACCAGCACATCCAGATGCCTTTTCCTTCCTTGACACCTCTGGGGCAAGTTCCCTCTCCCAGAGGACACACTGACCAACACATGAACCTTGGGTTACAGCTACAGATTTGCTGCCTTTTATGTGTCTATTCCACCCAGAGAAGCTGTGGCCACTCCATCCCTGGCAGTGTCCAAAGCCAGGTTAGACAGGGCTTGGAGCAACCTGGGACAGTGGAAGGTGCCCCTGCCCATGGCAGGGGTGCAATGAGATGGGCTTAAAGGGTCCTCCCTTAAGCTTATTCCTGATCAATTCTCAGGATGGAGATCCACAGCTCCCTGTTACAAAGTTAATTCTAAACAAACGATGTACCACAATCTGAAGTTCCACACAGGAACAGAACTTAGATTTCTTGCCTAGAATAGGATTTTGAAAGGGTCAGATGGGTTAAAACCCATTGACCCATTGGGTGAGCCACTAACTAAAATAATGTTTCCAAATACATCTTTAGGCAGAAGTTTGAAACCAGTAAATCATGTTCCTCAGCAATCTCAATCCCAGTGCCTGATGTCAGAATGATTTTGCAACATTGCTTCCAAAGCAGAAAAAGCATAGAAACATTTATTACAAAGAAGATAAAATAAAAATCACTTGGCATAATTTTACTATCACAGGCAGGACAAAGACAGGTGAAGAAGCAAAGTGGCTACAAATATTCCTGATTTAAGTTCCTACATAGCAGACAAACTGGCGGATTTGAAGCATTCAGCAATATAACCTGTCGCTTAACAAAATCTACTCCAAGAACATTTCTGAGGCAGCAAAAGTAATGTTTGAGCCCCTTTGGACATTGAAAAGAGGTTTTCTCAATTTGAAGGCAGTAGCAGAGCTGAGCTCAGACCCTGGTGCAGCTGAGGACTCTCTGCCTGCCAGGACAAAGCACAAGAGCCCAGCCCAGCTCCAGGGAAGGAGCTGCAGTCTCAGGGCTGGCACGGAATCCTGGATCATCCTAGTTGTGCCAGGCAGTGTTTTCTCTCGGGAAGATGCACAAAGAAGTGCACAAAGTGCTGTGTACACAAGCCAACGTGGTGCATCAGCCTTGTCGGCCTTCAGTCCTGTCACACAGCCCATCTACTGGCACAGGATTTCCCTTTTATCTAAACTGAAGCCTTTAAAGTAGACTAATGCAAATGTTATCCTTGCTGTGATTGGATTCACGGGCATGGGACACAAAAAGGACTGATTTACCCACAGATCTCAAATTAAAACCTTTACGGATTTCCTGTTAAGTGATACAGTATTTAATTTAGCCCTTTTAGGTGGGCTATATATGAGAGTACCACAAGTAATCACATTCTGGAGAATTATTTCAAATCATATTCCTGGTCACAATCAAATAGATGGAATTCCTGCTCTGCTCCTCCAGAATTACTGCTACCATATAAATTCAGCCTCTCTGTTTTCATGCCAAACTTACTGTTGTCAACAATGAAAGCAAAACCCACGTTTAGCGCTGGACAGAGGGTCTGCTCTTTCTTGTGACTTGATCTAGATGCAAGGGGTTTAGAAATAACAGTAATAATAACAATAAAAGTAATAATGATTATAAATAATCATAAAATGAATAATCCTATTGAATATTTAAGCCAGTAACCATCTCGTTAAAAATTTCTCCTGGGTGTCTCACAGTGCATGTAAATAAGAATCTTTAAAAAAAATGATCCAAATTTTCAAATTACATTTCTGTAAGATTCGATATGTTTTTATCATTGTTCAATATCATGACACTCCTACAGGAAAAAGAAAACAGAGGAAGAAGGAAGACAGAGAGGGGAAAAAAGTAAACTAGAGCTTGCAAAAAGGAGAAAACACTGCTCTTCTCCCAATGCTTCTTTATAGAAAAGTTGCTGAAATTAAGCAATATATACAGCCCATGCCTTCCAACAGAGGCTTGAAATGCCACTTTACATAAGCCAAAAGAAAAAGAAAAATCCAATAAGGTAATAAAAAAAAGCCCGCATTACTGAGAGACTAATTTTGTTTTCATATTTGGAGCTGCGAGCTCCTGCTTTATGTGGCATCTGAGGACCGAAATTGATTATTTCAGTGTTTTCCAGCATCCTCAGTAGCCTGTGTTCCTCCACCTTCTCCCTTGCACATCGTTCTTCAAACTTGCAGCTGATCAAAAGAAATTTCTAGGATCTTCACTTCCATTTTTAGTGCTGGCCTAGTTAAAAAACAAAGGGAGCCCAACAATATTGAGACAGCCTCCTTGTTTTTTGTTGAAAGAGTAAAGGGAAAGAAACTCTCTGCTCCTCCTTGATCAGATTATTGAGGCAAACAGGCTCTTCAAGAGCTGTTAGCAAAACACCCAGCATGGTGTGAAGTCTGGAGGGAAAGGAGATGGGGAAGAAAGCCACCCTGGAGCTGAAATGCATTCAATGCAGCACTAAAGCAGACACCCGGCCATGGCACTCCTGGGAACTGCTGATGGTACGCCTTGGCTGTGACTGAATTTCTGGACTCCAGCCCAATTCACTTTGGGTGGATTCAGTTAAATTCTCTGTGTGTGACTTCCTGAACAAGCAGGTACCTGCCAGACTGTCCCAGCTTATTTTTAACGTCCATGAACTGCAGCTCCACGCAGGAGGGAGATTTTCGGAACCCTCAGTTACTCACAACACCCTGATCAATTTTCCCAATGATCAAGGATGAATGGCCGATAACAAACCTTGACAGGTCACATGGAGGCAGCTGGCCTGGAGCAAATGAAGCTTTGGAGAAAGGGAACTGCACAGGCATCACCAGGTTGTCCCCATGGAAATAAGTAAAGACCCAACTCTGCCTGGATCTGTACTATCCTGAATCTTCCTTTTCCTTAAGGACCAGCTTGCTTTATGCCAGTGTACATCCAAGACAACTGAAATAAAGACTGAGTGACAAATTAAACCAGAACACAAAAACTTGGGAATTACATCAAGAATAGATTCCATCACGGGATTTCACCTGCTCAACAGCACAGTGGGATCAGGTACAGAGATCAGACACTCTGCATGTAAAACAGTCTGCATCTGATTTCTTGGGCAAAGTCAGTTTCACAATGACAGCTTGAGGCTTTCAGTGGTCTGGAAGAGAACCAAACTGAGGCTTCTGAAGATGGATTCGCTGAGTTGTTCCCAGTATGCTGAACTGCAGAGGAGAGGCTGTGTGTGCTCAAATAACCCCAAGTGAAGGGGCCCGAACACTGCCAGGTGTCTCTTCTGCAGACTGCACTGCCAAGGAAGTCAAGGACTTTCCTACTCTACTCTGCAAATCATTGGAAACTGGAGAAAAAACACCATGGACTTCCAAATCCATCCTGAATGAAGGCAGAGGTGAAAACGAGGTGACAATCCCTGCATCAGTTCCGAGAGGCCAGGACACCCTTTCCCTCCTGGCACAGCACAGTCCCTGTGCAGCACCCCCAGCTCTGCTGCAGCCATCCCCACCCCTTGTGCTCTCTGCTCAAACTTCAGGGGTCTAAAATGCATTAATTAAAATGTTAAATGAACCTGCACTTGAAGGGGGACTGGGGGGAGGAAAAACTGATGTGCAGATCCCCATGGCAGCAGCCAGAAAGGACAGACTTCACAATTCTGTGGTCATTTCACCAAGGCAGCTCTCTTGCCTCTGAAGCATTTCTGCTGCAGCTTATCCGATGTGCTCAGCACTTCTATTTATACAGACATGGCTCACCTTACAACTGCCTCACACAAGGTTCCTCTTCCACCTTCGCTTCAAAAAGCAACAATAGGAAAACACTGTGAAAGTAAGACGTCTTCCTAGAGTTCATGCCAAGTAGGTGACAGGGCTGTAAAGGTGAAAAGGTGATACAGGAGGTTTGGAATGCTCCGAACTGCCATGGGGATCTGGAGTGAGCACAAAGGGGAACTGGTGGACCAGAAACTGTCACCCTGATCCCACCTGACACTGCCATATGCACAGCCCTGCAAAAGCAGCAGGAATGGGAAGATCCAAACCTCATCTGCATTCAGAACATCATTTCAAAGGTGTCTTCAATGGGCAGACATGTCACACGGTCTTTTTTTTTACTGCAGTCCCTAAGTGAATTGTTATGTTGCTTAAATTACTATATTGAGGACATTCATTTAAAATAAGAAAAATAAGGAAGAAAGCAGTGAAGCTTGGCTGAAAAGTTGGGTGGACATGTCCCTGGAGATCTCCCATCTAAAGTCTGGGAAAAAACAGCTCTAATCTCCTCTGATACTCCTTAGACTGGAAAAGTGAAACACTTGCAGATGGTGTTCCTGGGGGGGGGTTGTGTGGGAAGCAGGGAAAAATAATTTCTCCAGACTCAGCCTTTCTATAATGTGTAAAATGGATTTCTCTCACTTCTTCAAATTCTGCATTTTGGGGATTTTTAATTCAGCCTTGGTTGCTTCCTTCTCCCAGTTCCCTGGATTCCCATCCACATGCTCCCTCTCCACTACACCTCATCCCCCTCATCAAGGCAACACCATCCCAGGGCTGCAGCACCTCATCACCAAAGTCCCACAGTTCCTACTTCCCAACAGCTCTTTCCTCCCAAGAGCTCCTTAGCAGCTGTACTAGAAGGGAATTTTTCCTCTTTTCTCCTCTGTGTAACATGGTCAGAAGAGCCAGACTGACTCACAGGCACCAAAATGGACATTCCAGTGAACTGGGGAGTCTTGGATAGATGTCCTTCCTCCCACACAGGACTGGGAGCTGAGCTTGTGGGTTCAGCTTAACTGAAATTGGAAGTAACAAAAAGTTCCAATCGAACAATTTATAGGTTCATTATCAATATCAACTATCAGCAATAAGGCTGGTTTGATCAACAACTTCACACCAAAAAAGCAGTTTGGACAGAAATAAGCAGAACACTTTCCCATCCTGTCCCCTCTCATGTCCCAGCTCTGTCAATAAACTGCAGATGATCCTCATCTACAGCAATGTCTTTTGCTTACAATTATTTAGTGTCAACTGCATTGCTGGTAAAACTCCCATGTTCTAATAAGGAAAGTGTTTTGCTTGTTTGTTTTAAAAGCCCAATACCAAAAGATCAGTTTCTTCCTTTATGTTGACCTAATGCTCCAGTGGGCAAAGCTTAACAGTAATAACCTTCACTGGGAAGTGGCCGAGTTGTTCTTCCCCAATTCCCCAGCTGTAAGTAATCCTGTGTCAACCACTGAGAAAGAAGTGAAATCCAGCTTGTGCTCCAAGTGAGCTGAAGTGTCAGCATTCCTCAGTGAGGGCCAGGGTCACTGGGAGCCCTTCAGTGCAGCTAACCATGTGCTGAAATGCTGCTAGGAAGTGAAAGGCCAAGACAACCCTCTCTAAACAAACCTCTTCTCCATCTCCCTGTGTGTTATAGTGTAAAATACAGTTTTCTTGGGACTCCACCATCAGCCCACCCTGGAAGAATTCAAGGTGAGCTCTCCCATTTTAGCCCTGCCAGGTACTTGTGCTAAGCGCGTTTTAAAGGAATTCAGCCACAGATACATCACAAGATACATACAATCCAAAGCAGCACAGACCTACAGGAATAGGAAGGAAATGCTGTCCAGCAACTCTCACTCCTGTCTCTTCCAACAGGATAGAGCAGAATTAAAGCTCCGATATCACTGGAGCTATTAAGGAATAAGGAGGTGCTGCAGTTACTGCAGACTCACTCAGACCACAGGATGACTGTTCCGGTACAGAAACTGCAGAGGATGACCTTGGATTTCCTCCTGAGGTAAAATCCTATTTGAGCATGCCTCACAGCCGCTCCAACATTTCCAATACCATCACTCAGATGTCCTTGGCTTCCATGGGCAAGTCCTATGAATGGAAACAGAACCAGGGCAGAGGCTGTTGAACACCATTTTTGCTTTGCTGCTGCCTAATTAGATGATGCTGACTAATCCTCTGCATTACTTCACAGTGAAAGGAACCCAGCAGGAGTGTTAGGACGGGTTTGAAAGACCTAAGAGCCATGAATTATTTTCTTTTACAGAGAGCATTTCACTTGTACAAGTTGCTTCCATCAAGTGTTCCTTTCTGAGATTATATTCCTCACAAAATGTCTCTGTGGCCTCCGGTGTTGCAAGTTCGAAGAACAGCAGACAGAAACAGGAAAATGAAGAGAAAAAAGCTGGATGCGTTCCCCTGAAATATTTTCCATATTGAAGGAACTACAATGAGAAGTGATTTGCAGGACTTGGCCTCTTGACCTACCATTAAGTAAACAGGGGCTATAAATTTTTGTTCTCCTCTTCCAAAACTGTAGATCTGCGGGTAATGTACCCATAATGCAGTCCCTGAGCAAATTCACAGAGAGCAGCTCACAGGTTTAGAGTGGGACATGCACAAGCACCCCTTGCAAAGCTCAACCCCACACTTGAGAGTCCTGTTGAGCTGAGAGAACCTCAACAGACTTAGCACTGCCAGAAATTTAAACCTAAAATGTTCTGATTGCCTTTGTTTCCTCAGAGATCCTGCTAAACCACAGCTGCAAAAGACACAAGGAGAAAAGAAAGGCCATAGTCTGAAATATTCAAGGATAGGAAATCTTTTATAATCAAGTTTTTGAAGCTTTAACAGGATGACATCATCAGCTACCTCATTACCTGAGCTAGTTCCTATGGCAAGCTTTCTATTTTTCTCCAGGCTTAGCCTGGTAAGTGATGATCCATAGGAAACACAGCAGTGCTACTGGAAAGATAGAGGGAAACAATGGCAGCTCACTCAGCGGTGCGGGGGGGGGGGTAGGGCAGCTCTGGTTAGGAACTAACAGTGCTCTACAGCCCTGGTGAGTATGGAAAGCATTCCCCATTTTCACAGAATATTCTAGTTGGAAGGGAGCCACAAGGACCACTGAGTTCAACTCCTGGCCCTGCCCAGACATCCCAACAATCCCACCCTGTCCCTGAGAGCATTGTCCAAACACTCCTGGAGCTCTGGCAGTACCAAGCAGAACGTGATGTCAGCAAAGGAAAACAAATGCACTTTGTTGGTGAGTTTTCAACAAAACTTAAAGTATAATGAATGACCTCAATGCTCCAGTGTTTTACTTTTTGTGATGCAGAGTTACCTAAATCATTCAAGGGTAGACAGAACTTTAACTCAAAGCCCAACTTCCTCTGTGACTTGAGATACATCAAAACCAGCCCCTAATACCCTGGATGGGCAAGTTTGAAGAACACTCATAATGCAGTTCTGGTGCTGGTGACTGGGATAAATTTTACCCTCTCCAGTCAGGAGCTCAAGGCCTCCCACACTGTACCAGCTGCAAGTGAAAGGCTGGGGTGTGGGGTGTGTTCCTCAGGCTCCTCCGTGTGCATCTTAACCTCTATTAGAAAGTACCTCTTAGGAAAGAACAGAGTTTGAACCAGTTTTATCCTTCAAAATAACTCCACACAAACAGCCTCTTGCCCAACAACATAGCTCCTGAAAGCTGCCCAAGGTCAAATGTGCTCCTTCACCTCCTCACCCACAGCAGATCCCCCAGGATGTGCCAGGGCTGCACCACTCACTGAGGGAAGGTTTTTAGTCTCAGCCTTAGCTAAGCACAGAAGTTGGCTGAATATTCTGTTACAAATTACACAGAAATTTGGGTCAGTGATGGAGGAGAGAACAGGAGGAAAAAAACAGCTGGGTTTACACAGCACCCAGGTTTGTGCAAGGTAAAGAGTAAAACCTCTTCTACTTACACTGCAACCACACTTGGTCAGGAAGCAGAATGACTAAACTCAGGTCCACAGCTATTTTCAAAGTAATTTGCTTTCCAAAAAGCTTCCCAGGTATACCTGCAGGTCAGTCCCTACTGCACATGCCCTTTTAGATCTCATTTTTATTGGCAGATGATTTTACAAGTACCTAGTGCAATAATGCTCCCAAAAATGTAATGCATAAATATTTCTGCATACAATTAAACTAATAGTTAGTTCCCATCAAGGACATGCATGCAGGAACGTGGAACAATAGCTGAACAGTGGAAATATGCAGGCATTCATTAAGTCACTACATAAATGCAGGAGGATGCGCTGCTGGAAATAACTTTTGCTCAAGGTCACTAGTGAAGTTGTTTTAATGTAATTAATTCAGTAGCATTCAGAATAATAAAAACTGGCATAAAGCACTAATTCAGCTGAAGGACAACAAGCAGCCACAGACTGTGTATCATCCATAAATAAAACCGTAACAGAGCTGGCAGTGCTGCGCTGGGACAGGGTTAACCAGCCCCTGCTGACTCACTGGGGAGCTCTGCCACCATCCCTTCCAAACAGGGCGGACACCAAATGTCCCCTGAAAGTCAGGACCCTAAATGCAATTCCAAGGGGGAAAAAGAAAGGAATTCTGTAAGTTCTGTACTAGCCGCTGCTTTAGTAAATAGCACGTCTTTCCCCTTGGTATTTGGATAATGTGACAACATTGAGGAAGAATTTTGGTTAGCCTCAAATGAATAGGAGTGAGAAACCATTTCAGCCTCTCTTGTTAAAGACAGAAGGCTCAACAGTCTCACACCCTCCTTCCTTCCTGCCTTCCAAGGAATCTTGTCATTTTATTGCCCAGCCAGCAGACCTGCCATAGCAGACAGGAGGAAAATGGGAGAGCAGCAGCCAGGGGAGGATCAAACACCTCAAAATGGACTTCAGGCCCAACCAAACAGATTTAATAATTTTCAGCACATTTATTCCAAACAGCATGTGACCTATTTTAGGCCTCATTCTGAGCTGACTATAATTAACTGTAATTTGTACAGATTTCAATTTAATACATGAACTGGCTTGCTAAAAAAAAAAAAAAAGCAGGGCAATTTCCAAAGTTAAAGAAAGTCATAAACCCATTTTTAAGTTCAAATGTCAGAAAAAAATACATTGTATATTGGCTCTATATAATAATCTTTCCAACACAATTCCAAGGTAAATATTTTAGAGACTTTTATGGTGTCTTAAACTTAGCACAAAGACAGAATGTGATTTCATACACTGAAAAACTCAACTTCCCTTTAATAAAATGCAGTTAATAGTTGCTTTCTTAGCAGCAGTGGAGACTTATATTTCAGAATTTGGCTGGGTTTGGAGTTTTTTGCTGTGACATAAAGCACAATTGTGTTTAGGTTCAAATGAGATCTCCAACTCTGGTGAGACCTGTCCTCATTTCCCATCTCCAAGTCTGTTCTCTCCTATTTCATTACACAAGAAAACACCACCATTTCCTTCCATCAACCTCCCCTTCCACTGCTACCCCCAGTGTTACACAAAATCCCAGCAGTGAAAATAAAGAGAAGAAAGCTCATGTGGACATTCCTCAAGGGAAAAAGCCCACAAGAATAAACTCTCACTCATTTATATCCAGGCCTCTCTTTTTTCCTCCCTCCTAGGCACTTTATCTATGCTACAGAATTTTCTCTGCTGTAGGTAAGTTATCACAAAATCCCTTTTACAAACAATATGACAAAGAAAACCAGAAGAACCCCACAAGGTTTTACAAACAATATGGCAAAGAAAACCAGAAGAACCCCTACAGCACTTGACATACTGTACAGTTCCAAATGGGTAAATCCGTCTGCCCTGCACCTCCCTTCTGCTACCTTAATTGCATTTCTTTGTTTTGCATCCCTCGTTTTTTGGAAACTTTTATTTCTCTGGTAACTTCTGGACAAGACAGCAGTTTGTGGAGCAAAGAAGAAAATTTTTGTGAAATTCTGTGAAAATTTTTGAAAGGGAGGAAAACAAAAAAAACCTCCTACTGCCTTTATCTGTATCACCACCTGCATAAAAACAGCCTTGGAGTTCTCTCCAGCACATCCCTCTGATGCAGGCAGCCACATCTGCCTTGGAATTCAGCATCAGGCTACTGCCAAAGTTTTCCTGACTAATGCTGCAAAGCCTGGCTGTGAGCTAAGCTGCACTGACTTCAACTGGAAAGCAAGTCTGATAGTTTTGCAGTGCTGTCTGGCAAGCCAGGAAAGAGATGAGGGATGGAAAGAGTGATGGAAATGGAATTAAGTAGTAGTAGATGAGGTGACATTCTAGAAGAGAGAGACTATAAAAGCAATGACACCATTCTGACTTGACACACTTCAGATAATGTAATTTCAAGATGACAGAGCATAAATAGCTGCTGATGATGTAAAAACAAAATTAGGAGTACTTGGAAGTATTAATTTTCCCTGGGCAACTGTCATTCCTACAGCCCAGACAGAACTATTCTGCCTCCCTGAAAGTTAAATGGCACCATTCTGCTTTTGGCTTCCAAGAAAACTTTGTTCTAATTCAGAACAGTGCCTTGCAGAGCAGAGTGAGTTCCCAGCACCACAGTAAATGAACAAATGCAGCAAAGGCAGATGCAACTTCCACCCTGCAAGGCTGTTCAGGAAGTTTTGAATTCATTCAAACAAGAGAAGGCAACATCCAGCCAAAATCATCACGAAGCTGAGGAGAAACACAAGCACAGCCCAAACTCACCAGTGGAGTATAAAGTATGAGCAGAAGAGCACTGCAGAAGTGTAAGAGGGTTGGGCTCCCAAGCATCCACACCTCTGTGGCTCTGAGCTGAGCTCCCTACCAGCAACACAGAAACACTTAGGTGGGAAAACACAACAGGGATGTGCCTGAAAGTGCCAGAGGATGTGCACAAAAAGGCACCAAGCTCTGGTACACTCCACAGAATAAGTGAATTTCCAGCACACTGCAAGTGCAGAGAAACTGAAAGGAACTATTCCATGAGAGCCAGGGCAGGAACAGCTGGACAACCCCAGATGTGCCCTAATTCCCAGTCCTTCCTTGTCCCTTGCAGCAACTTCAAACCATGAGAGAGAATCTTCCCCAAAGCTCCAGAGCTGTCCCAGCAGTTCACCTTCTGCTTCCACATCAGCTCTCTTGGACAGGGAGTAACTATGGGCTGACTGAAGTGTCCACCAAACATCCACTCACAGCAAAAGTGTTACCCCAAACAAATCAGAGGGAGCAGAGAGCAATAACACAAAAACATCAGGAAAGAAATAAAGCACTGGAATAAGAAAAGAAGCCCCAAGGGAAAAAAAAAAGATCCAGAGATAGGAACCAAGGACCGTGCATTACAACATACTTGGTGTGATTGCTTGTAGAGGGGTAGAAGGTGGGGCAGAATCATCCTTTTCTTGAAAATGCTGTGATTGGGCTTTATCCAAAATGAATAGTGTTAACTGTTTACATCGGCAGCAATCGCTGTCATCACCATTTTCTATTACTCCTGTGGTGGCAGCTATTCCTTACCCTAAACAACAAAGAACACTCCTATTCCTGACTGTTTCTTATTTGTGCACTCAACCCACCATTCCCCAGCACAGAGTTTGTCATACGGGTGTTTAGTAAAGTGGGGGTCCTTCTAAAGGACCCCCACTGAGGACAGTGTGGGGATTTTGGCCTTCTAGGAGCAGCCAGCAAGGAAAAAAGCTTCTTTTAAAGATAGCAGCTATTAAAAAAGCATCCTTGGCCTTCAGAGATTGAATCATCAGTTTTGCCTTTCTGACAGTTGACCAAACTCGTGCTGCCTGTTTTGAATTCCAGCTACCCCCTCATCTCAACCAAGGTAAGATTTTTATCTTGCCAGCCTTTAGACTGATATCCACATAAATGCCTTTTCATCCAAGTCTAATGACTTTTCAGCTGTTTTTCTGGGCTGTAGAGATTTACATACCATGTAACAGTGACCACATCGCAGAACTGGAACAACAGACAGGCAGAAGCGCAGTGCCATTAATTCTTTAACATACTATAGGTGTATTTAAGGAAGGCAAAGGGGCTTCCTTTTTGAACATCTCAGAAAAACAGCATGCTTTTCCAAGTTGATCATGTGGCTCTCAACAAGCTTCGTATTTTGCCCAACCAAATCACAAGCCATGCTGACCACATCACTGAAATGTGGCTGGAAAATGGAAAACATTCCCCTTCACAAATGTACTCCCAGGAAATAAATAATCACTCATTAAACACAGAAACACAAACAATGGCATTGCCTGTTCAGAGCTAGTTTGACTTGTCTCCATTTGCAGTTTCTTTCTAAGTCTTTCAGCTGAATTCTCAGTAACCACGTGTGGCTCCCTGCCATTTTTAGTACCTGGAGCTGCCTGGTAATTCAAGTGCCTGAAGCTCTCTGATGTACTCACTCCTTTGAAGAAAAGAAGCTGTTTAGAGGGAAGCGCAAAGGAAAATGTGCAGCTTCCCAATCCTAGAATAGACATTGTAAAATCAATGGAGTCAACCACAACAGCAGTAAAGTATCAGTCCCCTGGAAAATTCTGCTATTTCAACTTAAAATGCTAACAAGATCCACCCTTTCTCCTGAAAGTCCAACTTTATCTTGAATTTTGAAGGGGGAAAACCCCAAACAACCAAACACTGATACTACAAATGCATCCCAACCCAGCATGGGAAAGAAATACTAAGTAAACTTCAACCCTGTGATTAATCTTTGTTTCACTTGCCCAGTACAAGCAAGGGAGTTATAAAGCCATCTTTCACTGAACTTTGGCCTCTCAGATACAGCAACACACGTTAGAAATAACTGAACACTCATCATTCACCCGCTGCCTTTAATCTTCAGCTCTGCCTACGTTTTGCATTAAGTTTCAAGGCAAAACAAGTTCTCGCCCCAACAGGCCTGCCTCATCTGGAGACGACTCCTCCCTATTCCCGCGGCAGTATGCGGAATTCAGAGAAGCAAAAAGCACCAAGCACGCTTTCACAGCATTTAATGCTGTCACTTTCAAAGCATTTAATGCGTTTCAAGGAGCGAAGTGGCCGATCCCGCCAGTCCAGCAGGGCTTTCCTGCCGAGCTGCCCCTGTGCAAAGCATCCAAACATCTCTTGCTGTGCTCGCTGGGACACAGCAGGCAGAGGATGCTCAGGAATGAGGACTAGAGGATTTCAGGGTGGAAAGGGAGGAAAAAGAGGGGGGAAAGGAAGAGGAAGGGGAGAATAGGAAGGGAAAAGGGAGGAAAAGAGGGAGAAATGGGAAAAAAGGGAGGGAAAAGGGCGGGGGGGAAAGGGGGGGAAAAAGTGGGGAGAAGAGGCGGGAACAAAAGGAGGGGAAGGGAGAAAAAAGGGGGAGCAAAGGGGAGAAATAGAAGGAAAAGGAGGAAGCGGGTCTGTTTGCTAATTTGCAGTTTGTTATTGTGCTTCACCTGTTGTAAGACTGGATAATAAACACAATCTCAGTGCAAGGACAACAATGCCACCACCAATTTCAATCATATCCCAGTCTCTGCAGCTCCCCCAGTTCCTCTCAAGAGGGGCAAAAGGGACTTTCAGAGCTCAAGACAAGGTAAAAGATCTCCTCTGAGATATGGGAGAAAATTAAGCATTGATTAGCATTGAAATCCTGTAGCCTTTCCAGAACCTTTTTTTGTGCATAGTGTTTAAAAGTTATTTTACCTGCAGACCTTGTTCAGAGATATAGGGATGCTAAACACTTATTACTATTTGTGTAAGAAATCCAGTGCAAACTACTCAATCCTAGATTACCATTAGAGTCAGTGCAAAAACTCTGACATACTGCTCAGGGGGAGTCAATCTTATCCTCAGGCAAGAATTAAAGACAGGCCAGCTTCACCACCCTGGGGAGGTGCTTACTTGTCAGCATCAGCTACTGAGGAAGCCCAGATAGGACAGCCATCCAGTATTTAAACTGGATGTTGGGACAGATGTATCCTACCAGAGGAGGTTTTCTAACACCATTAATCTGGTCCAGTGGCTGGACCATTTTTGGGAAAATTTTCAGGACTCCATACAATACAAAAGGTACTTGGCTGAAGCAATAAAAAACCCCACATAAAACCAACTCAACAGTCCTAATTTTAAATATTCCATTAGGCAACATCCATTCCTAGCCTAAATTTCAGGGATTTTTTGTTGTTTATTTGGTTTTATAAAAGTTAAGTATAAAAACCTTCGCACGCAGGGGATGAACAGCTGAATGAGGTGGATTTAGTGGCCTTAGGCATAAAGAAAAACAAAGCTCTGCAGAAGAACTTGTCCACATGAAGTTTCTTCCAGCACAGCTGTTATGCTGTCAAACATGGTTATCAGGGGACACACAACTCCTTCTTTACCTCCAAATCCTGCCTTTTGTCCTAACTGTGAAAGCTAAGTGCTCTCTTCTCCAAAAGAATGATATGCTCTGTTGTCTGTCTGCATTTAACAAGACATGTTAATCAAATATCACCAAAATTTTCTAGAAAGAACCAAAAATTGCCATAATTTGTATGTCTTTTTACTTTGTATCCCAAATTTACCTTCATACTAAAAATATTGATTCATTTTGCTCCCATCTGACTACAGGGATAGGAATATAAGTGCTGCTTTTCTGTTTTCTCAGCAGTCAGAATACAACACTGCTGTCCTTCACATGCATCTCCTTCAGCTACTGTCAGATATTCTATCGGACCTATTTCTACATGGGCTTCTTTGGGCATCCTGGTGAGTCTGAGGAAAACAAGAAAGGCACAGAATATTCCGTGTTGACTCTAAAATATCTAAAATTAAACCCTTCCCAGGGGTGCCAGGTGACGTTCACTCTGGCAGGTATGAGCCAGCAGTTTCACCAGGTGAGGCAGAAGCACAGCACTGACTAATTCAGCAGCAAGGGATGCCTTTGAGAAAAGATTACTTCATTCCCCTCCAATTGTTCCCAATTGGAATGATGATGTAAAAGCCACACTACTCATAAAAGACAACAGCCAAATGAAGTGCCAATACACAGTGCAGGAAAAACAGGGAGGCAAAGGGACATCTCCCTGTTTTTCCACAGCTTTGCCTCCTGATGGAGAACATCTACAGTAGAGCAGAATATGGAAAAACTCACAATCAAAATAAGCCAAACAAAAAGAGCCCCACTAATTTAATTGAAGTTTAAGAAACCCCCCACAGAGCAGCTCATATTAGCGAAGAGGCATTTTAGGGCACCTCAGAAACACAGAGAGATGGTTCTTAAAGCCCACAAGGGCCCTGGAGGTTTCTTTTCCCCGCTCCCCGTCACCTAATCTCTCTCGGTTGCACATGATGTAAACAGATGAGGCTTAGAATACAACAAAACAATTGTGTGAAAGAACAGCTTTGTTCTTTTGCTTTATTAAAACTAAAAGGGAGAGGAGGAGGGTTGGAAGCAGATTCCAAGATGGGAAAGCAGAAAGAATTTGGTCCCAGCAAACCCTCCTGGATCACATTTTTGCTGCAATGCAAACGAGCTCCTTGTTCCTCCACAGCAGAGACACCCAGGCTGGACCTTCTGCCCCACTGCACCTGGAATGGCAACAGGAATATTCCCACTTCTCCCCACAGCTGGAGAAGGCACTTAAAACCTCAAGAGCAGTGATATACCACAGGTGTGGAACTCACAGCAGCACCCACAAACCTGCTAAACCTCCCCAGGATAAATTATCTCAGCAGCAGCTAACCCAAAACGCCAGACATCAAAGCCTGTGCACCGACAAATACTTGGTGAAAGAACTACTCCAAGAGCTCAGTGTTGTGGATTTGTAACAGTCCTGACAGAAGGTAAAACCACAGCTCGAGCAACAAAATGAACTCTTTGATCGTAGGAAAAAGATACCCAGGGAACAGCACAGCCCACTGCAACAAAAATGATTAAAAGAAAAACTGATCACCTAAACCACAGAGTGGATAGGAAAAGCAAAAGTAGGAAGAAATGAAAGAAAAGGCAACCACATCTGTGACTTGAAGATTTAAACAGAAACGCAATCCGTAACAATATATGGCACTCAAATTCATAAAACCTATTAAATCACCTCTCTGCAGTCTTAATTACTGACAGGAGTGATTCCTTATTAATTGATAGGGCACTCTCAACTCAAAGACAGCAGTGAAAAATTTTGATACACAAGGTTTTTCCCAAAGCTTAAGTAAATTTATACCGTACCCATCCACTCCCACAAATCCACAAAGGTCAAAAAACAGAACAACACAGTTCTTTGGCCACTGCGGCAGCAACTTAAAAACAATCCAATAAAAGCAGATAAGCAAGAGATTTCTTCCTAATGAATACAATATAAAGTATCTTCATTCATAAATTGCTTTCATTTTAAAGAGAACCCTGAAGATGCATCTTGGGTATGCAATGTGAGGCTAAAATTCCACTCAATTTCTGTACTGTTAAATACAACTGAGGGATTTGATGAGGCTCTGGAAATACATCATATGTAGCACTGAAGGGATCCCGCAGTTAAAGAGGAGGATTCAACCTACTGGCACTTCTGAGAGATGAGCCACTCGATCATTCTCAGCACCAGCAGTGCCCCAAACTATGTGTGCCCACTGCTGTTCACATCTACACTTGTGTATGTGCCCTGCAATTACTTATTTTATATTTATATGAATATAAACAAAACATGGGATTCAGTGTGGGCGCAAACACCATTTATAGAAATTGAGGTTACATTTAGAAATTCTGATCTGCAATTACCTCATTCTCATGTCCTACTCTCAGACCACATTCACATGTACAGTGCACAAACCTGTTCCCAAACTCATCCAGAATTAAATCAAATTGCTACATTACCAAATTCCAGCTTACAGGATTCGTATTTTTTTAATTTAAGGCTAAGCTAAAATGAAAACACGAGGCAGGTGAGTATTCCCTACACACAGCTGTATTTACTGCTCAGATGCTGAATATATAGTTAGGGAACTCCCTTCCTACCTTTTAAAATGGTAGAAATAAAACGGGATATGTGGGGAAGATGTTCAGAACACCTCCTAGGGGAAAATAAAAACACAAACACAAATACTATTTAATTGATTCACCTGAGAATTGGAACTTATTTCATTTCCAGACACCCACATCGAAGCCATGAATCACCACATCTCCTGGCTGGAAGCCAGTGCTGCAGCTCCTGTTTCCATGACAATCCCAATGCCTCCCTGCTCCAGAGTCTTAGTATTCAAGAATCAAGGTATTCATTCAAAAACAAACAAGGGGGGACTGTGAGCCAAGCAGTGACTCCAGAAAATGCTTTAAAGTGCTCATACAAGATTCCAAACTTGCTGAAAACACAGTTAGGAAACAGCCAATCCATCAGAGGAGCTATTTCTGCAACAGGACATGGCTGAACTTCTTGAGTACCTCTCTCTGGATCAAAACTTTCCCTGTGTAGACTTCCCCTCCTCTCACGGCAGCTAATGCAGAGGGAAAGTAATTTTTAATCCTTTTTTATTATTATTTTTGCTCGGACATCTGTTTGCTTCTCTCTGAAAGGATACATTGTTATCCACATGGATCCTGACCCAGCTACTAATCTTCAATTCAGCTTAAACTGTTCCAAATTTGAAATCCTTGGCATTACAGGAAGAAATGGGACCAACTCCTACTCACTCATATGAAAGGTTTAACAAAACAACATGCCTATTCTGGTCTTCTGACTGTTTTTTCCTGGATTTTACAAGAACAAAACAAGCTTAATGCACAGCTGAAATATATAGTGATGGTATGGCCTTCTGCAGAAAAATCAGGGTGATGTTTCAAGCCTCAGGCATGCTATATGAAATCATTCCCATAAGGAAACACAAAATTCTGTCCTTTCAGAGAGAATTTCACCTGTTGTCAAAGAGCTCATCAGTTGAATGAGAGGTTTCTGCAAAGTGCAGCAATTTTAAATCAAACACAGGGTTACTCCAGATGAATCTCCTTCAAAATACAACTTTCACTTCTTCCAGCTGGTGAGGACATGAGGAAGTCAGCAGCACTCTCAAAAGGAGACACATTTTTGAGGATTTACATTCTGTATTAAAATTATGCTGATCATGCACTAATGCAGAGATGCTCCCTTTAATCTCAAGTCTTCAGTCTCATCCAAGCAACCCGGGCAAGTTTTCCAGAACAACGGCAGAAACAGCATCTCAAAAAACACAGCAGCAGCAGGAGAACCATATCTGCTGGGAGGACAGCGTGGTGACAGGCACACAGCCCACGGACAAGCCTGTGGAAACAGTCAATGGGAACAATAAAAATGAAAAAAGCTGATAATTCCCATTATAGTCCCTATCTCCACAGTACATGGGAGCACCACAGCCTTTCAAATGCACTTATCCCAGTCAGGAAACTCTGTGTTATCATTCCTGCTGTACAGAAACAGTCAGAGAAGTGCAGTTTGTCTGGGTAACAGAGAGAACTGGGTAAGTGAATAAAGCAGGTTCAAGATTAAGGTCTCTCAACTGGAGTGCAGGTGCAGGGGCCACTCTCCCAGCCCGAGTCTCTCTGTGCCAGCACAGACCATGGTAATTAAAAATATTTGAGCGTCCTCCAGCATGTCTTTAACACACCACTGAGCAAATGGATCCAAATTACCTGGTAGTGTGTCACCTGACAGGCAAGCACTGCACTCACTCCCCTCCATGGGAACTCAGGAGCCTGGGAACGGCAGGAGCAGGAACACCTTGCTGCGGAATGCACCGCTCAGCTGGGCTATATTCACTTTGCCTCAAACCCTTGAAATTAATTTCCATTATGGCAATAAACACCACTTAGCTGACATAAGTTGTTTATTTGCCATGTAATCGTCTTCAGAGAGTTGCAGTGTCTTTCTTCCTCATTATAAAGGGCCCTGCAGTTTTCTCTGTACAAATCAGTGTCCCTCATGGTTTCACAACAATCCCCATGGATTCCCCCCCCAATTATTAATAGAAGTTAATATCTTCACCTCAAACGATCCACTCTTCTCCCTGGGAAAGGCACTTCTGTTGCAAGCCTGTTTTTGCATGGTTTTGCAGCAGAAACACATCTGGCCCTCATTAGGAGCATAATAAGGTACTGCTGAATGTGTTCTCACTAAAAAATGCATAAAATTCATACTAAATAATGAAACTGCCCTTTCAAAAGGAGGCTAGGTCATTCAGTCACTCCAAAAACCTGCCCAAAACCATAAAAAAGCTTCCTGTAGCATTCTAGAGTGCAGAATTTCACCTGAATACCCTCAAGCCACTGCCCTGCAGGAAAGCCCTGCTTGTAAGAAATCAATAATTAGCACTGGTCTCATTCTTTTCATTCTTTTTTTCTTTTAAGCTTTTTTTTTTTTTTTCCTTAAAAAGCTTCAGAGCCTGAAAACTGCTTTGGCTAGAAACTCTCTCCTATCAAAAATAAAGAGTTGATAACATCAGAGACAACCCTTAAGGCTTGGTAACTGAGAGCACCAGATCCACATGAGTACATCTGCTACCAGAAGAGCCTAATAATCCCAACGATTTCAGTAGTTCAGTAGTTCTGCTAGATTTAAAGATTAATGTTTTATATCATTCAATACATGCTCTTTTAGAATTTCAGCAATGGCTTCTCAGCTAAAATTACATGGGGTGAAAAGGGCAAAGCAGTTATCATCTTAATCTTATAACTTCATATGACTAGCAAGAACTAGGAACACATCAGTTGGCTGGTCAAACCTTTTGGGATTTGCAGGGCTGGGGTGGAATTTTGCATATTTGATCTTCGTATCTTTTTTCTTTTCTTTTAATGATATGCTCTAAGCATTCAGGAAGTAAGAGAAGTTTTGCATCCTGTATCTTCATGTTTCATGGCACTTGGAGATACTTAATAACTGTAGAATCCTCTATTTAATTGCCAAAATTGATGTCAAACCTTGAGGGCATCACACCTCCAAGCCCACTTTAACCACACAAATATGTCTGATTAGTGAACACAAGGTTTAAGAAAAATACAGAAACCACATCCACTTGAGTGTCACAACCTGCAAACACTGAAAAACTTATGGAATAAAGATAAAAAGCATTCTGACTGGCAACAAAATATTCCTGAGAGTTTACAAAGCCCAATGGAGCACTGGAAAGAGCAGGGAGAATAAGTATTTTTGGAGAGCAACATACAAACACTTACTCTTTAGTAGGGAACTTGAAACGTGTTCAGACAAATGGGTTTTGCTATGTCTCATCCTGCTTAGCTCTTTAAGGCCTTCCAGGTGTGGTGCTATACCTGAATATTAAGGAATTGCCAGGGAAAAAGGATTATTTTTTTGCATTTGTGAGCAGTGCTGACAGTACACTGCTCAAAAAGGGGCCTCTGTAATTTGCCCCTCATAGTATTAAAGGTCAGGGATGGCAAGGAGCCAAAAATAGCTGTTTCCTTTCCACAGAAAAAAAATGTACTGAGCTGTCCACCCACATTTCAGGCAGCTGGGGAAGATTTAGAGTATGGAAATACAGGCTAAAGAGTGTAATCCTGCAATAGCCAAACACTAGTACTACAGCAGATCCAGGGACAAGAAGAGCTAAGGCTGAAGGTTTCTCTCAGTCAGAAGAGTTCGTAGTTGGCTATGAAAATGAACAAAATTCAGAACAACTTCTTCAGCACAAGAAGTTGTTCTGAATACCCTTCACTCCAATCAGGAAAAAACACAACCCAAAACTCAGGCAAACACCCAAGTCCTGAAGTGCTGTATGAAGGGTCAGAATCTGAACTTCAAAATAGCCAGATTAAAAAGAATAAAACAAAACCCAGAAAAAACAAAAAAAAAAAAACCACCCCAGCCTTTTATTTTTTGGAGTAGTTACTCACTGAGAAAATTCAGTGAAAATGGCTGTAAAGGAGGAAATGAACATTTTCTGGTTTAATTTATTACCAACACTATAATGACACCAGCAGGATTCTTGCTAGAAAAGAAGAGTAACATCACAGAGAACATTCTGCAAGTCAGGCATCCCTGTTCAGTATTTCAAGCTCTAGACTCATTTTTTGTTTGACACAGGAAAGGCTTCCCTGAGCACCTTTATTGCTCAGTGACTTCAAATGATTACAGTTTCTCTCCTCTATGCTTTTGCTTTTCCATGTCCAGACTAGAGACAGCTCCCTTATTATCTCACAGCACTGCTAGCAGATCAGTAATTACAAAATCCTGACTTCACCAAATAAAACACACTGTAACTAACTGCATGAATTTCCTGTAGCACTTGAACTCTCTCAATATATGGTTTTACCCCTCTTCTGGCAGTCTACGCTGTCCTCCAGCAAGAGAGCAGCACAAATTCAGCACATCCCACATCCACACACACAGGGGCTAAGAAGTCAAAGGTTGTAATAGAAGTGGGTGCTGCAAAAATATTTCATTTTTAAATCCCTCCCTGCAATTCGGTTTGGTTTAAATTATTTCCAAAGCCATAATCCCAACTCTTCAGAAATAATTTTGCTTTTCAGTTATCTGGGAAGAAAGCCAGCCTTAGCAGGAATGGTATAATGATGCCAAGAGAAGGTACAACTATGTCAGAGGTAAGAAAATTTACCTTCAATTTACCGTCACCTCTAACAAGGTGCTTCTTGCTCAAATCAGAGATTCAGCACTGTGCTGGTTTATGGAGCAGAAAATAATTTTTTTAAGTGTCTAGGGATGAAATACCTCCACTTCTTACAAGTGGAGTTGAGAAGGGAAATGGTGAGCCAGGAATAATCTGAGGTGTTACTATTAATCATTTGCACAGCAGCACTGTTTGAAACACATTATTTAATGGGACTTTCCTTCAAACAATGACAAAAATTATTTCCAAGACTAACAAAGTTGATGCAGGCAAGATTATGGGTCTCCTTCCTCAGCTGAGGCATGACTTACAGTGAAGCCTTTCAGCCTTATCCTTCAGGGCACATCTCAAAACACAGAATCTCACAAAATAAGGCTATTCCACGAGCAGAATTAGGTTGCAAAGGACCCAGGAGTATCCCCCTCCCACATCCTATTGCAAGGCCTGTCCTGAAATGGAAATCAACAGTCCTTTATGGACGTGCTCCATTTCTCCCCAGAGGGGTTGACAATCAAGCAGGGCAGGTAAGGCCCCACAAAGATTCTCACTTTGTCAAAGCAAACTTCTTTCCCAAAGGATGGCAAGGACACATTCCCTGTCTAGGAGGGACAGAGGACTCATTTTAACAAGCTCACAGCACATAGTAGAGGCACACATTTCATTTCCCAGTATTTACAACCCTATTCGGTTTTGGAGAATACGTAAAAATTGGTTTTTCACTGCATTTAATCCTTCTCCTACCCTGTTCCAATCACCATCTATTTAAACTCTCACAAAGCAACCTCAGGTGTTTTCTGCCTGCAGTTGGGAGCATCAGAAATATCAATACACAAAGCAACCCAGAAAAGCCGTTGGCCAGCTCTGACGAGTCAAGCCACATTGGTTCAACCCCCTTAAATAATGAAGTCGAAATCTGAAAAGAGACAATACAGACTGAAGCTTTTAAAGTGCCAACAGCATCTCCAAAAGGACCTTTTAGGGTACACAAAGATACTTTATTCCCTACAATCTGTGTCTGCAGTGAACAAGGCATTTCTGTGCCTCCTGTAGCTTGTTACCTTCTCCCCCAGCACTTCAGTTTTCAAGAGGGAAGCATCATCCATAGCATCAGTGATTTCCCCTACAATATTTTTTTGTTTATCCTTTAGTCTGGCCAAAACACTCTTCACATAAGATCCATTATCCAACTCTAACTTTTCTTGCTAAAAATCTTTCAGAAGTGTTCTTGTCTCTCCACTAAAAAAAAAAAAAAAAAAAAAAACCTTGCCACCCCCCTACCTTTGTTGAA